>JACEFO010001787.1:0-467176 GCA_015342445.1 Digitaria exilis | reverse complement strand
TGAGCAGCTCTGCCATGCGGATGCTAGCCTTCATCCAGCTAGCAAAGAAAGCCGGTGTGGCGGTTCCACTCCGAAATTATTCCAAGTTAAGTACCTTTGGACCACTAATCACGTAGTCAAGCACTTAATCCGGAATAAGCTGGAGCGCCGTCGGATTAAACCCGATTAAACCACGTACTTTTCCCGATCGAAACAACAGCACGCCCACACGAAGGCGGGTTTCAGAGATTACAACATTCCACAAATTAAATCACGCACATAGGTAACCTAGTTATTACAAACCGAGTTGAATAAAATCAGAGTACAAGTCTTGCAGCGGAATTTGAAAGTTCATAACAACTGAAATTAGAAGTTCATTGCAGCGGAAGTAAATAAACTAACGACGAAACAAGTAACTCCGTGATGAGGCCTGCCACGAAGCTACTCCTCCCGATCCTCGCCAGAGGACGGGACCCATTCGATGTGCCAGCCAGGTGGAACCTGGGCAGGCCAAGTCATAGCATCCACATCCAGAATTATACCTGAAAATAATGCCACAAGCAAGGCTGAGTATACTAATACTCAGCAAGGCTTACCCGTCGGGTGAAAACTACATCACCGACATCTAGACAATGAAAGGCTTTTGGCTGGTGGGTTTGTTTGCCAAAAAGCGACTAAAGGTAGATCCTTGCTTTCAAGTTTTAGCACCGTATTCTAATAAGTTTAACCATTCTAGATTAGCATCCTCTCTAAGCATACAAGTGGAGCAATACAATTAATTCATAGAACAAATTCATAATCTCAAATTCCACTTATTACTCGATGTGACGTGACGGTCAAGCAGTCTCATTAACCGCGAGAAGCGGACAGTTCGAACCGAATTTGTGCTACCTGGCCAGGGAAACCCAACACACACGGATACTCTGCTGAGATAAAAGGTACAAGCATTTCCCAACCTTTCCCATCTATCCACAATTCGGAACCGGGTCCACTTCCTTAGGATGAAGGTTTACTGCTTCACTCACAGCATCACGCATACATCCACGAGTGTACGGCAAGGGAAAACAAAGTTTCCAAGGAGAGATGGCTATCGGCCCTAGCTGCTTCAATCTGGTACCGGGCTTACCGGCTCCCATATACCGGCATGCATGTGGTACGTTCAAAAACTTGACTTAGTATCCACACCTTCCGACCTTAACCAATTATCAAACACGGACGGGAGATCTACATCTATCCTCCCGCCCGTCAATCCTTATGATTCCAACATAAGTAAAGACGAACAATTCCTATGTCTCGCGAGTGACAGGAAATCACTCGACTTGTAACGAACCTACAGCAATGCTCTACCGAACCTTTCATACTAGTATTGCAAGTCATGGGTACTAGGAAATGTGCAGCTAAGGTATTCAATCAACTCCTTGAACGTAAATGCACAAACATAGAGAATTCAAGTGCATATTTTGGTAAAGGTTAGGTCATGCTCCGGGGCTTGCCTTCCTGCTCGGGCTGAGAGTTAGCTCCTGCGTTGGTCACGTCTGCACCGGCACCGGGCTCAGGGGCTTCTTGCTCCTCTTCTGCGGGGACGAGGGTGTAGTCGCCGTCTGGGATAGTGCCTTGTACATGATATGCATAACTTAGGGTGGCTGTTCTGGAATTTCAGATTCCATTTTATTTTATTCTATCTAACTACAAAAGGTTTATTCTTTTATATAAATCGATTTCCATCTAGATTACTTCGCATTTTGTTTCTCCATTTCTGTTCATCAATTTTATCTATAAACTTTATGGCAGCTACTGGAGTATAAGAGCTAAGCTCACTCCAAAATTTAGCTAATTTCGAGCTACACATAATTTATTAAAAATCTAACAAGTTGCTGCCAGCGGAAATGAATTTAATTCATATAAAATTGAAAATTCAACCATTTCAGGAGATCTCCCTACCAAAGTTAAGCATAAGTTATGAGGAGGGCTCTGGCCAAGTGGTGGCTCAAAATAACCCTTGGGTGATCCTCAATGATTTTCTAACCAAAAACACATATTTAATTATTTGCCATCCTAAACAGAGCAAAAATTAAGTTTTTCATTTTTAACATGTGTTCTAACAAGTTTTAAGCTCTCAGGAGCAGAATGGTGATTTTTCACTGCACATATTATTTTTAATGATTTCTGCACTGCAAAAAGACAGAAAACCTATTTTAATTCATAAAAGGAGCTAAACATCATATTTTGGGTCTTCTTTGGACACAAGCTGTCCAAAGCCACTATGCACAACATATCCAAAGCTCAACCCTAGCGCAGCTCTGGATTTGAAATGGTGCATAACTTTAGATTTTCCTTGTTTGAATTTTAATTCAAAAACAGTTCGTCAAAAGTACAAACATGTCTAATAGAGATTGTAATTTAGACTCTCACGAATCCAGGGAGTATTTTTGTGCATTTTTTCCGATTTTTGTACGATTTTTAATCGATTTTACAAGTTTCGGGAAAAATCAAACCTAGACTTAAGAATCTGTTTACGCAGAGAACCCTAGATCTTTCAAAACTTCGCGAACGAGTCCCTGGACTTTTGCGCAGAGACCCCTAAACAAAGGTAGACGATGAACTTGGGTCCCTGGGACCTCGCCGGAGTTGCGCCGGCCAAATGGCGGCGAACTAGGCTCGGGGAAGTGGGGGAAAAGATTCCTGGGCTCACCACGAGTCGTTTGGGGACGGTTGGGAGGCCGGGGATGGTCGGAGTTTCGCCGGCGACGAGGTGGTGGCGGCGCGGCCGCCGCGGCTTCTACGCCGGCGAGCTCGGGGTCGTTCGCGGAGGGGGAGAGGTCCTTGAGCACCAGCAGAGCTTGGGGAAGCTAATGGCGTGCTCGAGGAAGCTCGGGGACGGCTCGGAGTAGGGTCTCGACGTGCGGGTGCTTCGACGGCCGGAATTCGCGATTTGGGGAAATCGCAAATTCTCGCCGGAGAAGGGACAATAGCTTGGGGAAAGTTGGGGGTTTTGGAGCTGGTGGAGTGGACTAGCTCCGTGCGGGATGGATTGGGGAATGGTGGAGCGTGGACGAGGAATTTCGCGAAGAGCTTGGGTTCGGCTTGCGCGTCGCGAGGAGGAAGAAGACCGAGCGAGCGCGGGGAAGTGGAAATGACCAAGTGAGCGAGTGAGAGGAGGGGTGGGAGTGCGCGGTGGAGTGCTTGGGCACGCAAGGGAGGCACTGTGCGGCCTCGGGAGCGTGCGAGCGCGTGGGTGGCTGTCGCGGTCGCCATTGATGGCGCGGCGAGCTCGAACAGAGCGCGCGCGACACGATTGGGCGAGGAAGATTGTGGCGTGATCGCTGGGGATCCTCCACAGTGCTCCTTGGCGCGTAGCGAGCGAGCATCGCGACTGCGGGGCGGCGCTGCGCGGCTGCGACCAGTGCCGAGCGAGCTTGCCATGATGGCGCTCCGCGGCGCGAGGCAGCAGTGCGCCGTCGCCCGCGAAGTGACGGTACGGAAGGCTTGGACAAACGCGTGAGGACAAAAGCTAGCTGCCGCCACAGCTCGGCCGACCCGACGCGGTCTCCGCCACACGCCGGCCACGTGGCGGCCGGACTCCGGCCGGAGCAGAGCGCGCCAGGGGCGAGCTGGCAGCCCCGTGGAGCTCTTTGCCCTTTTGAACTTTCTCCAAAAATTTGAGCTGAACTTCGAAACGTGTAAAATTAAAAGTTGGAGTTTGAGGTGCGGGACACAACTTCCGAGCTTGGACCGGGCACTTCGACCAGGCGCTACGGCGCTTCGAGCTTGAACCGCAAGCTCGAGCTTGCCGAGCCTCGAATGGTCGGAAACGCCACTCGAGGGTGAGTGCCCCCTCGAGCTTGGCTGCGGAGCCTCGAGGGTGACGGAACGTCGCTCGAGGGTGAGCCCTCGAGCTTGGCTGCGGAGCCTCGAGCGCGACGGACGGCGGGGCCTCGAGGGTCCTGTCGTGCAGCCTCGAATCGTGACGGAAACTACCGGCTAGGCTCGATCGTCACGGTCATAGCTCGATCGTCACGGACATACTGACTAGGCTCGATCGGGACGGATTTTTACGGCTAACCTCGATCGTGACGGACATTCCCGCTCGAGGGTCACCGATCGGCGCGAACGCCGTGGCGAGGTTGTCGCGAAGGGCTGTCCGAGATGTTTAAGTTTTAGTTGGGTGCCAAACAACCCTTGTTTTTGAATTATAATTGAATTTTTGACGAATTTTTGAATTTCAACCCAATTCCCTGTTGTATTGATTTTAATTGCACTTTTTAATTCTTTTGACATCAGAGATGTCACAGCCTACCCCCCTTAAAAGGAATCTCGTCCCGAGATTCGATTAAACCTAGAGATAGAGAGGGGAAAAGAAATACCTCGGCTTAGGAAAGTATGTCGGGGAAATTCTTCCTAAGATAGTCCTCGGTTTCCCACGTGGCTTCATCTTCGGAGTGATGACTCCACTGAACTTTGTACATTTTAACTCCCTTCCTTCGTGTTTGTCGCTCTTTCTCGTCGAGGATCTTAACGGGATGCTCATCATAAGAGAGATCCGGTTCAACCGAGAGTTCCTCTTGTTCAACAACTTCGGTTGGGACACGAAGACACCTCTTGAGTTGAGAAACATGGAATACATTGTGTACCGCTGAAAGTTTCTCGGGAAGCTTTACTTGATAGGCTACCGGCCCACATTGCTGAGTAATTTCATACGGGCCGATATAACGAGGTGCAAGCTTGCCCTTGAGTCCAAATCTTTGCACACCCTTGGTCGGGGAGACTTTAAGATACACATGATCACCAACTTCAAACTGAAGTGGCTTCCGCCGCTGATCAAAATAACTCTTTTGTCGTGATTGGGCGGTTTTCAGATTCTCCCGAATGATCCCAACCTTTTCTTCGGCTTCTTTCACAAGGTCAGGGCCATAAGTGTACCTCTCGCCTGCCTGGGACCAACACAACGGGGTCCGACATCTCCTACCATATAGGGCTTCGAAAGGTGCCATTTTTAAACTCGTTTGGTAGCTGTTGTTATAGGAGAATTCGGCCAGAGATAAACATTTCTCCCAATTCTTCCCATAATGAATAACACAGGCTCGAAGCATATCCTCAAGTATTTGATTTACCCTTTCCGTCTGCCCATCGGTCTGTGGGTGATATGCCGAACTACGGATCAGTTTGGTGCCTAGGGACATTTGCAATTGTTCCCAAAAGCGTGCTACGAACAGAGCACCACGATCTGAAATTATCGTCTTGGGTACCCCGTGTAGACAAACGATCCGCTCCAAATAAATCTCCGCATACTTCTTGGCAGTGTAAGTGGTATTGACTGGAATAAAATGTGCGGTCTTGGTAAGGCGATCCACAATTACCCAAATAGAATCGTGGCCCTGAGGGGTCCTGGGAAGTCCAACAATAAAATCCATACTGATATCTTCCCACTTCCATGAGGGAATAGGTAGAGGTTGAAGCGTGCCTGCTACCTTCAAGTGGCTGGCCTTAACCCGCTGGCAGGTGTCACATTCCGACACATATGTGGCAATTTCTCGCTTCATTCGAGTCCACCAAAAGTTTTGCTTCAAGTCTTGATACATTTTGGTGCTGCCGGGATGAATAGAAAATTTGGAGAGATGAGCCTCATCCATAATCTTCCTCCGGAGTTCCATGTTTTTGGGCACCATGAGGCGGTGTCCAAACCATAGGACTCCTTGCCCGTCTAACCGGAAGCACTTGTACTTCTCCTTCACTTTCTCTTTAGACAATTTTCTTTTGAGCACTTTAACGCCCGCATCATTTAGTTGTGCCATAACAATCTGATCGTGCAAGGTTGGTTCCACTGCAATATGGCTGAAGTACCCGTGTGGAACAATCTCTAAATTGAGCTTTGCCATTTCGTGACACAGGGTGTCAGCGTAGGACTCCACGGTAAGACAATGGCAACGAGCCTTGCGGCTGAGTGCATCCGCAACTACATTCGCCTTCCCGGGGTGATAATGTACACTAAGGTCATAGTCCTTTGCTAACTCCAACCATCTGCGCTGTCTCATATTCAGATGTGCCTGAGTGAAGACATATTTAAGGCTCTTGTGGTCTGTGTATACGTTGCAGGGAACACCCATCAAATAGTGCCTCCACATCTTGAGAGCATGAATGACCGCTGCTAACTCAAGATCGTGCGTGGGGTAGTTTTGCTCATGAGGTCGGAGTGCTCGCGAAGCATAAGCGATGACCCGGTTCTCTTGCATGAGAACACAACCAAGACCGGTGCCTGATGCATCACAATAAACATCATACGGCTTGGTGCAATCGGGCTGAGCCAAAACTGGGGCTGAAGTCAATAGTCTTCGCAAAGTGTGGAAAGCTTCCTCACATTTGTCATTCCACTCAAATTTAACTCCCTTCTTCAAAAGTTCGGTCATAGGCTTCGCAATTCGAGAGAAGTCCGGAATAAAGCGACGGTAGTAACCGGCTAATCCCAGAAAACTCCGAATCTCGTGGACGGAAGTAGGTGGCTGCCAATCTAGTACCTCTTGTACTTTGGATGGATCTACGGATATACCATCTTTGGAAATCGTGTGGCCCAAAAACTTCACACTCCCTAACCAGAATTCACACTTGGAGAATTTGGCGTAGAGTCGGTGGTCTCTCAGTCGCTGAAGAACAATGCGAAGGTGTTCAGCGTGCTCTTCCTCATTCTTGGAGTACACAAGAATGTCGTCAATGAAAACCACCACAAACTTGTCTAATTCAGACATGAAGACCGAGTTCATGAGGTACATGAAATAGGCTGGGGCGTTGGTGAGTCCAAAAGACATGACTAGGAACTCATAGAGTCCGTAACGTGTGGAGAAGGCAGTCTTCGGAATATCACAAGGTCTGATTTTTATTTGGTGATAGCCAGAGCGAAGGTCAATCTTGGAGAACACTCTGGCGCCAGCTAGTTGATCAAACAGGATGTCAATTCGGGGTAACGGATACTTGTTCTTAATAGTTACCGCATTGAGAGGCCGGTAGTCAATACACAACCTCAAGGAATGGTCCTTCTTCTTCACGAAGATAGCGGGACATCCCCACGGTGACACACTTGGGCGAATGAAACCTTTATCTAGCAATTCTTGGAGTTGAATTTTTAATTCAGCCAATTCATTGGGTGGCATCCTATAGGGTCTCTTTGATATAGGTGCTGTGCCAGGTTGCAATTCAATCACAAATTCAACGTCCCTATCCGGCGGCATCCCTGATAAGTCATCCGGAAATACATCGGCATACTCACATACCACCGGAATGTCCTTTAGTTGGGTTTCGACCATAGAATAAGCACACGCATCAACGCAAGTCCGTTGTGGCAGATATAGCACACTCGGGCCATGCGTAGGCGAGTTTATCTCAACAACTCGTTCCGCAATATCTAGGACAACCCTGTGCTGAGTCATCCAATTGGCTCCTAACACAATGTCAATCCCTTCCATACCAAGTAGAATCAAATCAGTAGGGAATGTTTTACTTCCCAGCCTGATTGGAACTTTGTGGGTGACTTGGTTGGATGCAATTTTGCCTCCCGCAGTTGATATCACAAAGGAGGATTTGGTATGGTATGATTTTAATCCGCATTTCACGTGGAATCTTGTGCTTATGAAACTATGCGTTGCTCCAGAATCAAATAATATCACAGCAGGTTGAGTGCAGATAGGGAAGATACCAGTCATGTCTGGGGCTCCCTCGGGTAAGTCGGCCAAGTTGGTGTAGTTGAGCCGTCCTTGGCGGACTTGCACACGCTGCTGCTGCTGCTTGCCCTTGCCTTGTTGATTTCCAGGGCGCTGGTTCTGCTGTCTGTTCTGAGGGCAATCCTTGATAAAGTGATCTTTGCTTCCACACTTGAAGCATTGATAGCCGGCTCCAGGACGAGCTGGCTGCGGTGTATTCTGCCTGGGTGCTTGCTGCTGCGGCGGTGGAGGGAAACGAGGCGCGTTAAGCTGTGGCGGTGTAGGGTAGCCAAGTGCCTGTAGAACCGACCACAAGATGCTAGGGAAGCCTTCCCATCCCAAGCAATCAGAGAAAGACACGTCGTTAGGGTAGCTAGCCAGGTCAGCGAGGGCGTCCATCTGAACCAAAAGGAAAAAGGGGCAAGGGTGAGCACCGGGTAGCGCCAAAGAATAAGAACAGATTCTGTGCAGGGTGGTAAAAATTTCAAAACTCGAAATCTACAAGCTCAAAAATTCCCAAATTTGGCCAGGACATTGTTTAAGTAATTCCTAACAAGTTTCATTTTGGAGGTTTGAGCAGAAACTGTCGTTAAGATGGTGTAAAAATTCAATTTTTATCTCACTGTCCCCAGAAATTTCCAGCAGACAGGGGGTTACCATTTTTAGCATAACTCCAATTTTACTGAACCATTTTCGTTGAAATTTCTCCAGCATTTACTCCATAATATTTATGACAACTTTCGTGTTGAACACTTTTTCGTTCGACAACGTTTTCAGTTTCGAATTAAGGGTGCAACAGATTGTTCTCAGCAGGATTTTTTTGGGTTGTGATTTCAATTCCTTTGATGGCGGTTCGATTCGGTCACTTATTAAAATCCATGTCAATTCAGTGAGATGCAATGCATGAGCGGCCTATTCGTTCTCGCCAACACACATGCCAATAACTTTTGGCTTACGAAGTTAGTGCCGGTGGCTAGGCAATATCCGTCTCTCCCTATATTAACTAGCCGAACTTTTCTAACCGTTCATCTTACGGAATCGTGGTTAGTGTACCTGCAGAAAATTCCATTCCAGAGCATGTATAATCAACCTTTCGTGCCAGCACTCACGAAAGCGTCTCCATTCATTACCACCCACTATAGAGGTGGCACCCGAACGTTTAACATTGAACGGGCAATGTTCATATGTCACCAAAGCAACATATTGACAGTTTCATACGCTATTGAAATAGCGTATTGACTTTGTGCCGCCATCATATTTGCATATGATGCCGTGGTACGCTACAGCAATCGCCGTACCTTGCGCCCACCATCCTATTCTAGTTTCATACGCCATCACAGCGTATTGACTATGTGCCGCCACTATATTTTCATATAGTGCCGTGGTACGTTACAGCAATCGCCGTACCTTGCGCCCACCATTGTGTAAAGTAAATGACAGAATGAAATGTGCTGGAAGTCAGTATAATATACTATTTGCCACCTATCATATCGTGATCCCTTATCCCACATAGGCTTCACGTTCTAGGTAACATCCTTAGCGGTCCTAAGATAACCTTCCTTCGCAAAACGCGTCGGAAGCACGAGTTGGCAAATTTTATTCAAAAATTGTTTATTAAAGGTCTGTTGCTCTCTCCGGTGCGCTGTTTCGGCTCTGATGCCAGCTGTGGCGGTTCCACTCCGAAATTATTCCAAGTTAAGTACCTTTGGACCACTAATCACGTAGTCAAGCACTTAATCCGGAATAAGCTGGAGCGCCGTCGGATTAAACCCGATTAAACCACGTACTTTTCCCGATCGAAACAACAGCACGCCCACACGAAGGCGGGTTTCAGAGATTACAACATTCCACAAATTAAATCACGCACATAGGTAACCTAGTTATTACAAACCGAGTTGAATAAAATCAGAGTACAAGTCTTGCAGCGGAATTTGAAAGTTCATAACAACTGAAATTAGAAGTTCATTGCAGCGGAAGTAAATAAACTAACGACGAAACAAGTAACTCCGTGATGAGGCCTGCCACGAAGCTACTCCTCCCGATCCTCGCCAGAGGACGGGACCCATTCGATGTGCCAGCCAGGTGGAACCTGGGCAGGCCAAGTCATAGCATCCACATCCAGAATTATACCTGAAAAATAATGCCACAAGCAAGGCTGAGTATACTAATACTCAGCAAGGCTTACCCGTCGGGTGAAAACTACATCACCGACATCTAGACAATGAAAGGCTTTTGGCTGGTGGGTTTGTTTGCCAAAAAGCGACTAAAGGTAGATCCTTGCTTTCAAGTTTTAGCACCGTATTCTAATAAGTTTAACCATTCTAGATTAGCATCCTCTCTAAGCATACAAGTGGAGCAATACAATTTAATTCATAGAACAAATTCATAATCTCAAATTCCACTTATTACTCGATGTGACGTGACGGTCAAGCAGTCTCATTAACCGCGAGAAGCGGACAGTTCGAACCGAATTTGTGCTACCTGGCCAGGGAAAACCCAACACACACGGATACTCTGCTTGAGATAAAAGGTACAAGCATTTCCCAACCTTTCCCATCTATCCACAATTCGGAACCGGGTCCACTTCCTTAGGATGAAGGTTTACTGCTTCACTCACAGCATCACGCATACATCCACGAGTGTACGGCAAGGGAAAACAAAGTTTCCAAGGAGAGATGGCTATCGGCCCTAGCTGCTTCAATCTGGTACCGGGCTTACCGGCTCCCATATACCGGCATGCATGTGGTACGTTCAAAAACTTGACTTAGTATCCACACCTTCCGACCTTAACCAATTATCAAACACGGACGGGAGATCTACATCTATCCTCCCGCCCGTCAATCCTTATGATTCCAACATAAGTAAAGACGAACAATTCCTATGTCTCGCGAGTGACAGGAAATCACTCGACTTGTAACGAACCTACAGCAATGCTCTACCGAACCTTTCATACTAGTATTGCAAGTCATGGGTACTAGGAAATGTGCAGCTAAGGTATTCAATCAACTCCTTGAACGTAAATGCACAAACATAGAGAATTCAAGTGCATATTTTGGTAAAGGTTAGGTCATGCTCCGGGGCTTGCCTTCCTGCTCGGGCTGAGAGTTAGCTCCTGCGTTGGTCACGTCTGCACCGGCACCGGGCTCAGGGGCTTCTTGCTCCTCTTCTGCGGGGACGAGGGTGTAGTCGCCGTCTGGGATAGTGCCTTGTACATGATATGCATAACTTAGGGTGGCTGTTCTGGAATTTCAGATTCCATTTTATTTTATTCTATCTAACTACAAAAAGGTTTATTCTTTTATATAAATCGATTTCCATCTAGATTACTTCGCATTTTTGTTTCTCCATTTCTGTTCATCATTTTTATCTATAAACTTTATGGCAGCTACTGGAGTATAAGAGCTAAGCTCACTCCAAAATTTAGCTAATTTCGAGCTACACATAATTTATTAAAAATCTAACAAGTTGCTGCCAGCGGAAATGAATTTAATTCATATAAAATTGAAAATTCAACCATTTCAGGAGATCTCCCTACCAAAGTTAAGCATAAGTTATGAGGAGGGCTCTGGCCAAGTGGTGGCTCAAAATAACCCTTGGGTGATCCTCAATGATTTTCTAACCAAAAACACATATTTAATTATTTGCCATCCTAAACAGAGCAAAAATTAAGTTTTTCATTTTTAACATGTGTTCTAACAAGTTTTAAGCTCTCAGGAGCAGAATGGTGATTTTTCACTGCACATATTATTTTTAATGATTTCTGCACTGCAAAAAGACAGAAAACCTATTTTAATTCATAAAAGGAGCTAAACATCATATTTTTGGGTCTTCTTTGGACACAAGCTGTCCAAAGCCACTATGCACAACATATCCAAAGCTCAACCCTAGCGCAGCTCTGGATTTGAAATGGTGCATAACTTTAGATTTTCCTTGTTTGAATTTTAATTCAAAAACAGTTCGTCAAAAGTACAAACATGTCTAATAGAGATTGTAATTTAGACTCTCACGAATCCAGGGAGTATTTTTGTGCATTTTTCCGATTTTTGTACGATTTTTAATCGATTTTACAAGTTTCGGGAAAAATCAAACCTAGACTTAAGAATCTGTTTACGCAGAGAACCCTAGATCTTTCAAAACTTCGCGAACGAGTCCCTGGACTTTTGCGCAGAGACCCCTAAACAAAGGTAGACGATGAACTTGGGTCCCTGGGACCTCGCCGGAGTTGCGCCGGCCAAATGGCGGCGAACTAGGCTCGGGGAAGTGGGGGAAAAGATTCCTGGGCTCACCACGAGTCGTTTGGGGACGGTTGGGAGGCCGGGGATGGTCGGAGTTTCGCCGGCGACGAGGTGGTGGCGGCGCGGCCGCCGCGGCTTCTACGCCGGCGAGCTCGGGGTCGTTCGCGGAGGGGGGAGAGGTCCTTGAGCACCAGCAGAGCTTGGGGAAGCTAATGGCGTGCTCGAGGAAGCTCGGGGACGGCTCGGAGTAGGGTCTCGACGTGCGGGTGCTTCGACGGCCGGAATTCGCGATTTGGGGAAATCGCAAATTCTCGCCGGAGAAGGGACAATAGCTTGGGGAAAGTTGGGGGTTTTGGAGCTGGTGGAGTGGACTAGCTCCGTGCGGGATGGATTGGGGAATGGTGGAGCGTGGACGAGGAATTTCGCGAAGAGCTTGGGTTCGGCTTGCGCGTCGCGAGGAGGAAGAAGACCGAGCGAGCGCGGGGAAGTGGAAATGACCAAGTGAGCGAGTGAGAGGAGGGGTGGGAGTGCGCGGTGGAGTGCTTGGGCACGCAAGGGAGGCACTGCGGCCTCGGGAGCGTGCGAGCGCGTGGGTGGCTGTCGCGGTCGCCATTGATGGCGCGGCGAGCTCGAACAGAGCGCGCGCGACACGATTGGGCGAGGAAGATTGTGGCGTGATCGCTGGGGATCCTCCACAGTGCTCCTTGGCGCGTAGCGAGCGAGCATCGCGACTGCGGGGCGGCGCTGCGCGGCTGCGACCAGTGCCGAGCGAGCTTGCCATGATGGCGCTCCGCGGCGCGAGGCAGCAGTGCGCCGTCGCCCGCGAAGTGACGGTACGGAAGGCTTGGACAAACGCGTGAGGACAAAAGCTAGCTGCCGCCACAGCTCGGCCGACCCGACGCGGTCTCCGCCACACGCCGGCCACGTGGCGGCCGGACTCCGGCCGGAGCAGAGCGCGCCAGGGGCGAGCTGGCAGCCCCGTGGAGCTCTTTGCCCCTTTTGAACTTTCTCCAAAAATTTGAGCTGAACTTCGAAACGTGTAAAATTAAAAGTTGGAGTTTGAGGTGCGGGACACAACTTCCGAGCTTGGACCGGGCACTTCGACCAGGCGCTACGGCGCTTCGAGCTTGAACCGCAAGCTCGAGCTTGCCGAGCCTCGAATGGTCGGAAACGCCACTCGAGGGTGAGTGCCCCCCTCGAGCTTGGCTGCGGAGCCTCGAGGGTGACGGAACGTCGCTCGAGGGTGAGCCCTCGAGCTTGGCTGCGGAGCCTCGAGCGCGACGGACGGCGGGGCCTCGAGGGTCCTGTCGTGCAGCCTCGAATCGTGACGGAAACTACCGGCTAGGCTCGATCGTCACGGTCATAGCTCGATCGTCACGGACATACTGACTAGGCTCGATCGGGACGGATTTTTACGGCTAACCTCGATCGTGACGGACATTCCCGCTCGAGGGTCACCGATCGGCGCGAACGCCGTGGCGAGGTTGTCGCGAAGGGCTGTCCGAGATGTTTAAGTTTTAGTTGGGTGCCAAACAACCCTTGTTTTTGAATTATAATTGAATTTTTGACGAATTTTTGAATTTCAACCCAATTCCCTGTTGTATTGATTTTAATTGCACTTTTTAATTCTTTTGACATCAGAGATGTCACAGCCGGTGCGTTCCGGGGAAACTCCAGGAACAACTGCGGGGAAGCCAAGTAACGTGACAACCACTGAGGGTCATCCCTGCGGGCTGAGGGCAGGAAACCAACCAAAGTGTTATCCACCAAGTCGGGGTGCTGTGAAGTGAACTGGTTCAGCCCTGCGAAAGCGGCCAGCTCCCAAGTGTCCGGAAAGCGGTGGCCATGCACCACAACTCCCAGCCTAGGCCAGTCGGGGTGCTCGGGGTGCACCGGTGCCTCCAGGCGGGCACTGCACCGTGTCACACCACGCTCCGCATACTCTCTGCCAAAGTAAACCGGCGGAGACGGGTAGCCAACCTCCTTCAGAATCGACCAAAAGAGGGACGGAAACCCCTCCCAGCTGAGGCAGTCCTGGCACTCCACCTTCTCGTTCACGCCAGCAAAGCGACTGGGAACGGCCATCTGAACAAAATTCAGAGGTGAGTACCAAGAGTCAAAAGACTAGAGAAAAACTGGGGAAAACTGAAGGTAAAGAACGTGCTCAAGCTTTTAATTAAGATCATTTAAGCATCGATTTGATTGGTTGGACTTTCACTTTCTTAAGTTTATTATTATTCTTGATTTTTAGTTAAGAGATGCATGCAAACCTAAATATCCTCACATTTTAAGTCAGTCTTGACTTCCGGAGTTAGTGCCGGTGGCTAGGCATAGATACGTTTCTCTCTATAGATCTAGTCGGACTCCTACTCGTAAACCTTTCGTAGCAGTCAGAGGAATTTCGACGAAAGTCTTTTTAAAGATAGGGTTTCATGGAAGAGCAAACATCAATCCTAAGTTAGACTATGCCACCTAACAAAGCGCAACCCTTCACCCTTAAGGACTTCACGTTCTAGTTTTATCCTTAACGGTCCTATACGTTCATTCCTTTTGCTTAGGCGCAATGGAATCGGGGTTTGGTAGATTTTATTTAGAAAACATTGGTTCGGGTCTGATGCTTTCCTTGGTGTGTATGAACGTCGGCTCTGATACCAGCTGTAGCGATCTCACCCGAGAAATGGGCCCACTTAAGTATATTCCACCTTCCATTGGTGCTAATACACTAAAATGTTCCCAAGTGCGGATTCGACCGTCGAGTCAAGCTCGACCAACGGCTACTGAAGATCGTCCGTCCATACACTCACTCAAAGGCGAGCTTTCCAAAGATCACATCATTCCACAATTTAAATTACAACAAGTCTTAGAGTTATTACAACCAAATTGAAATGATAAGTAAATAAAATAGTTCGAGTTCATGCAGCGGAAAATAAACGAGATACTAGCGACGATCCATAGTATCGTCACGATGGAGTCAGCCGTGACGCTACTCCTCACGGTCCTCGGGAGAGGCCGGCTCCCACTCGATGCTGTAACCAGGAGGAAGCTGGGAGGCCCAAGCCATAGAGGCAGCTACCTCCTGAGGGGAAGGTCCTGAAAAATTAAGCCACAAGCAAGGCTGAGTATACTAGTTATACTCAACAAGACTTACCCGACTGGTGATCACTACATCACCGACTCCTAAGATGAGAGGCTGTTTGGCTAGTGGGGGTTCTTTTGCCAAAAGCGACTAAGCTGTTTTCTATTTTCTTTATTTTGACTTTTAATTCTTAAGTCTATCCATTCTAGGTGAGCCTAGCTAAACAATCAAGTTTTGCAATACAATTATTTCATACAAAGATTTCATCCTTCCAAGTTCCACTTCATAATATGTCATACATCGGTCAAGCAGTCTCATTAACCGCGAGAAGCGGACAGTTCGAACCGAATTTACTACCTGGCCAGGGAAAACCCAAACATACGGAATGGTTGGAAATGCCAACACACCCCAATCCTTTCTCCTCTCTCTGCGAGTGGCTCCCGAGTCCCACTGCCTCAGGGTAAAGGTTTACCACTACTGGGACTCACGCAACTACCCTCATGTGCCCATGGGATAACGTTTCCAAGACAAATGAGCTGTCGGACCTGCTCGCATCAATCGGATACCGGGACTTACCGGTCCCATAAACCGTGCATATGTGTGGTACGTTCAAACGCTTGACACAAAAGTACCACATGTTTCCACTTAAACATCGATAGACGGGTATCTACAATCATCCGTCCATCATCTCTAGTGTTTCTGATATGAGTAGTCATACAACTCCTATATCTCGCGAGTGTCGGAAAACACTCGACTTCTATCGTTCTTAAGCATAGCAACTATCGAACCTATCATACTAGTGTTCAATCAAAGGAACCTATGATCATGTAATCTAGGGTTTCAATCAACTCCTTAAAACTTAAATGCACAAACATATAATCAATTGAATTGCGTAAGTAAAGTTAAGTTATGCTCCGGGGCTTGCCTTCCGGCTCGAAGCGGTACTCCTGCTCGGGGCTCGGATCCACGTGCACCACGTTCACCTCGGACTCCTGGGTGATCTCCTCGACAGCGGGGACTAGCTCGTAGACTCCGTCGGCGAGACCCGTATCTACATGGAATGCATGAAATGTTTAAGTGTCGAGACTTAAATAGTGAGTGTTTATTTCAATCTTGGTTGATAAGTTGGAAAAGATAAACATTAGTTATAAGTGAATATATTCTTTTCATTTTGAACCTTTACTTTGATTTAGAGTTTAGGTTTTCTCTTTTCTTTTCTTTTTCTTCTCTTTTCCATTTTCTTGTTCTTCTCTTTTCCTTTTTCTTTTTCTTCTCTTTTCCTTTTTCTTTTTCTTCTCTTTTCTTCCATTAAAGTCCTTTTTCCATTATTCAAAAGGTGATCTTAGGAACATTATTTTTAGGTGCCATTGGACCAGAGGCTTACTCATGCCAAGGCAGAAGCTTAGCCCAAGGTTTGGCTCGAAATAATTTTTCTATAATTTATTACAATTTTTCTTATCTTTTTGCCTAAATTCAAACTAAAATCCTACAAAAATAATTACAAGGTTTTTGTCCAAACCACTTGGCACAGTGGCTTAGGATGCCAAGAGTGACATCTCTGCAAGTTTGCAAGTGATTTTGATTTTTGGTTATTTTTGTGGAATTTCACCACATTTAAACTACCAATAATCATTTAGTCATTTTCCAGTGGCCAAAAATTATCAACTTCATTTTTCTAAGGTCTCTTATGTCTTGATTGAATGTCTATGTGAAGGAGGTGATTTTTCACTGAGTATACTATTTTCTATGATTTATTTGTCAAAACAGCAGGGTATATGTTTGGAAAATCATAACCCTAAATCCACTGGGAATTTTTGTGCACCCTTTTCGCATTAAGCTAATGATAACCATCCAAACAACATATCCCAAGTTCAGCTCCAGTGCATGTGTAGATTTTGAATTATGATGAAATGTGCTCAAACCTAAATGAATTTATATTTCAAAATCTACTGCTCAAATGGGTGAGGTGCAATGGAAGAATTTGTTCTTCTAGATTCACTGGTCACTACAAAATTGGTTTGACATTTTTCTGATTTTTATACGATTTTCTACGAATTTTTGAAGATCTCAGCGAATTAATCCAAAAATTAAGAATCTATTTTACGCGAGGAACCCTAGAACTTTTGAACTTCTTACAAACCAGTCCCTACATTTTGTCCGCGGCCCCCTGGAAAGAGGTTGAAGACACAACCGTGCCCTCGAGTTCGCCGGCGTGGTTACGCCGGCCAAACGGCGGCGAGACCGGGTCGGGGAAGTAGGGGAAATTGAAGAGGGGCTCACCACGGTTCGTTTGAGCTAGGTCTCGAGGTCGGGGATGGCCGGGAACAGGGTCAACGACGGCGATGGCGGCTCGGCTTGCTCCGGCGAGCGGCTACCGGCGATGTCGGGGTCGGAGAAGCTCGGGGAAGTGGTCGGTGAGCACCAGCACGACACGAGGAAGCTAATGGTGCCCTCGGTTTGGCCGGAGGTGGAGCGTAGCGGGCTGTGCTCGTGCGCGGGCGGCGGCGGAGTTCTCTGTGAACTCCGGCGAGCTACGCCGGGGGCTCTGGTGGGGGATTTGGTGCGGGGATTGCTCGGTGAGTGGCAGTGGAGGTTGGGGAAGCTCGAGAGAGCCTCGGTTTGGCCGGGGAAGCAGTGGAGAGGGCTGCTCACGGGAACGAGCTCGGCGGCGCCTCTGCTTGCTCCGGCGAGTGTTTTTCCGGCGAGGAAGGGAGGGGAACTGTTGCTGGCTTATGTAGGCGTGAGAGGGGAGTGAGAGGGAGCTCGGGAAGCTCGAGATAGAGGCCGGAGCGGCTCGGTGACGTCGCGCGGCGAGAGGGCCTTGTCGCGGCCGTGTTGGCGCCGCGCGCGGCGTCAACGCGCGCGCGCAGGCGTGCTGAGGGCAGCAGACGCGCGTGGGCGAGGCGAGAAGCGACAGAGCGCGGAAAGGAGCACGCGGGGGCGCGAAAGTCGTCGTTTGGACCGGCGGGCAACGGCGGCGACGGCAAGGACCGGCGGTCCGCGGCGGCGACGCGGTGGCGAGCACGGAGTCAGCGCTACAGTGCGCCTCCGACCGTGAGACCGTGCCAGACGTGTGCGCGGCGAGAGGGGACATCCAGCCGTGTCACTTGTCGACGCAGGCGAGGACGGACGGCGACGGGAGCTGCCGGCGGCGAGCTCGGGCACGCGCGAGCGCGGCGCTGGCATCCCGTGAGCACGCCGTGAGCGGTGCAAAAGTCAATTGATTGGCATGGCTCTAACTTCAAAATTTTGAACATGACTCAAAAATCTTCCAACATAAAAGTTGTTTAGAATTTCATTAGACACGTTACTGCACTGGAAATTTGGAGAAAAAGTTGAAATCTTGGCTGTAATTCAAAAAGGGGTAAATCCCTGTTTTGAACTGAATTTCTGAAATTCGAGGGGCTAAATGGCAAAATTGGCCAAAGTGTCCAAAGAGGCAAAGTTCTGAAATGTGATGAAGAACAACTTTTCTTTTGGGAGATTTTGATGTTCTGTGGTAAAATCTTGAGATTTGGCTAAGATTCCATTTCAGCTTTTGAATTTGAATTGAATTTTTCAAAATCCAAGATTGGGGTGGAAATTTTGAGATGCTTCCAAGCATTTTTAGGCTATGGTCTGAAAATGAAAGTTGCTTGGTTTGACTTACTCTACAACTTTTATATTTGCACTTTTTCAAGTTTCTTAGAAATTTTCAAAGTTTTCCTTATGGGCTCATTTGAATGGTTTTTGACTTATTCGGTTCATTTCTCCCCATTTTCTCCAAACTCACTTTTGAATTAGCCTTGGCTTAACTTTAAACATCATTTTAAGGTTAATTAAATCTAGGGATGTTACAGCCTACCCCCCTTAAAAAGAATCTCGTCCCGAGATTCGGGAATGCTAGAAAGTGCGGAATGTGCGGTACCTGGTGGGGTGGTGAGAAATCCAGGATAATGGCGATTAAGATATTCCTCGGTCTCCCATGTTGCCTCTTCTTCAGTGTGATGAACCCACTGAATCTTATACATTTTAACTGAGCTTCTTCTTGTGTGCCTTTCTTTCTGATCAAGGACTTTGAGAGGTTGAGCAACGTAGGTCAGATCGGGCTCAACTTCCACGTCTTCTTGTTCCACGACCTCAGTCGGAACTCGGATACACTTCTTGAGTTGTGAGATGTGAAAGACATTGTGTACGGCTGAAAGTTTGTCAGGAAGTCGTAGGCGATATGCTACGGATCCACATTCCTCAATGATTTCATATGGTCCGACGTAACGGGGTGCAAGCTTTCCCTTTACTCCGAACCTTTGGACTCCCCGAGTTGGTGAGACCTTAAGATACACATGATCACCGACTGCGAATTTGAGAGGCATTCTTCGGCGATCGGCATAACTCTTCTGACGAGACTGAGCGGCTTTGAGATTTTCCCGAATAACCCTGACTTGCTCTTCGGCTTCAATCACCAGGTCAGGTCCGTATATTTCTCGCTCTCCAGGCTGAGACCAACATAACGGAGTTCGACACATTTTCCCATACAAGACTTCGAAAGGGGCCATTTTCAAGCTTGCTTGATAACTGTTGTTGTATGAGAACTCGGCGATAGCCAGGCATTTATCCCAACTTGCTTCGTAGTGAATGACGCAAGCTCGAAGCATGTCTTCAAGGATTTGATTCACTCGCTCGGTCTGCCCATCCGTCTGCGGGTGGTAAGCCGAGCTTCGAATAAGCTTGGTGCCAAGAGATGCATGGAGTTGCTCCCAGAACCTTGCCACAAACTGCGGACCGCGGTCCGAAATAATGGTCCTAGGCACCCCATGTAGGCGTACAATTTGATTGAGATAGATCTCGGCATACTTCTTGACGGCGTAGGTGGTATTGACCGGAATGAAGTGAGCGGTCTTTGTGAGCCTATCCACAATGACCCAGATAGAATCGTGCCCTCGTGCGGTCTTGGGAAGGCCAACAATGAAATCCATACTGATATCCTCCCATTTCCAAGATGGTATAGATAAAGGTTGAAGAGTTCCAGCCGCCTTTAGATGACTAGCTTTTACTCTCCGGCAAGTGTCACACTCGGATACAAATCGAGCGATATCCATTTTCATCTTGGTCCACCAAAAAGTTTTCTTCATATCTTGGTACATTTTATTGCTGCCAGGGTGAATAGAGAACTTAGAGTGGTGAGCTTCACTCAAAATTTTCTTTCGTAATTCCGGATCTTTAGGTACGACGATACGGTCCCCAAACCATATCATACCTCGGGCATCCTGACGGAAACAGTTATACCGTTCCTCCGTTCCTTTGGCCAGCTCCTCCCGAATAATTCCGACCTTTTTATCGGTCTGCTGGGCCAGAAAGATCTCATCGTGCAATGTGGACTCGAGATATATATTGTTTAAATAGCCATGCGGAACAATCTCAAGATTGAGTTTCGCCAGCTCATGGCATAGAGTGTCGGCATATGATTCGACCGAAAGACAATGGCAATGCGATTTGCGGCTCAAGGCATCCGCAACCACGTTCGCCTTTCCAGGATGATAGTGCAAACTCATATCATAATCTTTTGCCAATTCCAGCCATCTTCGTTGCCTCATATTCAGGTTAGCCTGAGTGAAGACGTACTTGAGACTTTTGTGGTCGGTATACACGTTGCAAGGAACTCCTATCAGATAGTGCCTCCATATTTTCAGAGCGTGAACCACGGCGGCCAATTCAAGGTCGTGAGTGGGATAATTCAGCTCATGAGGACGGAGAGCACGTGAAGCATAAGCGATAACTCGATTCTCTTGCATAAGAACACAACCGAGTCCGGTGCCTGAAGCATCGCAATAGACATCGTAAGGTTTGGTGCTATCCGGTTGGGTCAGAACAGGAGCTGAGGTCAACAATTTCCTCAATGTGCGGAATGCCTCTTCACACTTCTCATCCCACACAAATTTCTGCCCCTTCTTCAATAGCTCGGTCATTGGCTTGGCAACTCGTGAGAAATCCGAAATAAAACGACGATAATATCCCGCCAAACCCAGAAAGCTTCGGATTTCGTGGACGGAGGTAGGAGGCTTCCAATCCATTACTTGCTGCACTTTCGTAGGATCCACCGAGATACCATCCTTAGAAACAGTGTGACCCAAGAACTTCACACTATCCAGCCAAAATTCGCACTTGGAGAACTTGGCGTACAATTTGTGATCGCGGAGTCGTTGAAGAACAATGCGAAGGTGCTCGGCATGCTCTTCTTCATTCTTGGAATAGACAAGAATATCATCAATGAAAACCACTACGAACTTATCCAGCTCGGGCATGAACACCGAATTCATGAGATACATGAAATAAGCGGGAGCATTAGTCAGCCCGAACGACATAACCAAGAATTCATAAAGTCCATAGCGAGTCGAGAAAGCCGTCTTGGGAATATCACAAGGACGAATCTTGATTTGATGATATCCGGAACGAAGATCAATCTTGGAGAATATCTTGGCTCCGGCGAGTTGATCGAACAATACATCAATGCGGGGAAGAGGGTACTTGTTCTTGATAGTGACCGCATTGAGAGGCCGGTAGTCAATACACATCCTCAACGTGTGATCCTTCTTCTCGACGAATATGGCAGGACAACCCCAAGGTGAAGTACTCGGACGAATGAAACCCTTGTCCAGTAAATCTTGGAGTTGAGTTTTCATCTCTGCCAATTCTGCGGGTGGCATTCTGTAGGGTCTTTTAGAAATTGGTGCGGTGCCTGGTTGTAGCTCGATAACGAACTCAATGTCCCGATCCGGTGGCATCCCAGGCAGGTCGTCTGGAAAGACATCGGGGAACTCACAGGCAATAGGAATGTCTTCAAGCTTGGGTTCAGTTATAACAAAAACACATGAGCTCAAGGAGTTGGGAGACGGAAGATAGAGTGTGGTAGATCCATGTGTAGGTGAGTTGATATCAACAATTCTCTCAGCAATGTCTAACACAACCTTGTGCTGTGCCATCCAATTAGCTCCCAAGATTATATCTATCCCATCCAGTTCTAAAAGAATCAGGTCGGTCAGGATAACTCTACTACCCAATTTAATTGGCACCTTCCGCGCCATATGGTTTGAATTCAAGTTTCCTCCGGCGGTTATTATTTTGTAGGCCGCATTTGTAGATACGCAATTTAAACCACATTTCTTAGCACAACTTGGACTTATGAAGCCATGAGTAGCACCAGAATCAAAGAGAATGACTGCAGGTTGGTTATGAATCAGAAATTTACCCGTCATCACTGGTGCTCCCTCGGGAAGGTCAGTCAAGGTGGTGAAGTTGACCCTTCCCTGCTTGACGTGAATCTTCTGCAACTTGCCCTTGTTCGGCTGGTTGCCATTGTTCTGCTGCTTGCCCTGGGGACAGTCCCTGATGAAGTGACTGGTACTGCCGCAACGGTAGCAAGTATACCCAGCTCCAGGCTGAGCTGGCTGCTGCTTCATCGGGGCCTTCTGCTGCTGCGACTGCTGCGGTGGGAAGCGAGAACCACTCTGCTGGGGAGGGTTAACCACCCAGCGGCCAGACTGCCCTGTACGCTGCTGTCCCTGTGGAGGAACAATACGGAAGCGCTGCGGCTTACCGCCATTGGCAGAGGCAACTGGACCCTTCCTCTTCTTATCGGCTTTATGGGTCATAATGGCGTCCTCCTGAGCGATAGCCACATTGACCAAGCCAGCATAAGTGGCAGGCTTGATGTTGAGCAGCCTCTCCTGCAACTTAGTGCTGAGTCCCATACGGAACCTCTCCTTCTTCTTGTCATCACTGTCAGCATTATGTCCCGCGTATTGACAGAGGTTGTTGAAAGCCTGGGCGTACTGATACACCGTGTGAGTGCCCTGAGTCAAGGTCAGGAACTCCCTCAACTTCCTCTCAACAAGACCCTTAGGAATGTGATGCGCCTTGAACGCATCCTTGAAGTTCTGCCAAGTAAGCACAGTGTCGGCAGGGAGCATGCCACGATAAGTCTCCCACCAAACCAAGGCCGGACCGCGAAGCTGCTGCGCGGCGAAGGTGACCTTGCGCTCTTTAGAGCAAGGAACAGCCAGGATGGCGAACTTCGAGTCAATAGCCCGAATCCACGCGTCAGCCTCCATGGGCTCAGTAGCTTTAGAGAACACTGGGGGCTGAGTGCCCAAGAAGTCCTCAAATCGAGCAACCTGAGCAGCCGGGGCATTGCGGCCACTCTGACGCTGAGCACCGATGTTCATGTTCTGGGCCAACTGCTGCTGCTGCAACTGTATCTGCTGCTGCATAGTCCTCATGACCTCGGCGTGCATAGCCATCATCTGCTGCCAATTTGGCAGTGGAGGGGCAGGTGGTGGCTGCTGCTCTGGCTGGGCCTGCTGATTCTGGGCACTAGTGGAGCCTCGATTTGCCCCGAAACCACCCGGAGTCAGACGGGTCGTAGGTCCTACCATCTGCGTGATTTAGTCTCCATTAATCACATGAATCACAATTGCTCAAAAAGGAATGACAGGCATGATTAGGAGTCAATCTCAACGTTACAAAAGAATGTGGCATAAAAGCGAAATTTTCATAGAATGAGCAACTTCATTAATTCAAGACATGGTTCGATGAATCCATTACAACACATGGTGACAACACATTCTAATTAAGACGCTACACCAATTTCGAGGGGAAACAGATACAAAGATACAAGAGATTATCCATTCTTCAACTAGCTAAACTCCTCGTGACACGGAAAAGCCAAGCTGAAGAGTGCCTAATCTCTAACTCAACGCTCTAGAAGTCATCCACGTCGTTCACCGAAGTACGGCTCACGGTGGGGGAAAGTGGTGGCTGAACTGGGGGTAACTCCTCGTCGTCCAGTTCGGACTTGGCATCATCCTCTGCCTCGTCCTCTGCCTCGTCCTCCCCGGGAACCTCCATATGAGCCTCCAACTCAACCATCTCGGCGTTAGCCTCGTGCAACTCCTCCTGTGCCTCCTCAAGTGCATCCCTCAACAACTCCACCTGGTGAGCGCAGTACTCCTTCTCCATGGTAAGCTCCGCGACGCGAGCCTGCAAGTCCCGAATCTGAGTATCCTTGGCAGCCATGTCCAAGGAACTGCAGATCCCGGCTATGTCCTTATCTGCGGACACTCTCACCATCGCATCGGCAAAGTCAAGCAGAGAATCCTGAGACATCTTGAGCAGCTCTGCCATGCGGATGCTAGCCTTCATCCAGCTAGCAAAGAAAGCCGGTGCGTTCCGGGGAAACTCCAGGAACAACTGCGGGGAAGCCAAGTAACGTGACAACCACTGAGGGTCATCCCTGCGGGCTGAGGGCAGGAAACCAACCAAAGTGTTATCCACCAAGTCGGGGTGCTGTGAAGTGAACTGGTTCAGCCCTGCGAAAGCGGCCAGCTCCCAAGTGTCCGGAAAGCGGTGGCCATGCACCACAACTCCCAGCCTAGGCCAGTCGGGGTGCTCGGGGTGCACCGGTGCCTCCAGGCGGGCACTGCACCGTGTCACACCACGCTCCGTATACTCTCTGCCAAAGTAAACCGGCGGAGACGGGTAGCCAACCTCCTTCAGAATCGACCAAAAGAGGGACGGAAACCCCTCCCAGCTGAGGCAGTCCTGGCACTCCACCTTCTCGTTCACGCCAGCAAAGCGACTGGGAACGGCCATCTGAACAAAATTCAGAGGTGAGTACCAAGAGTCAAAAGACTAGAGAAAAACTGGGGAAAACTGAAGGTAAAGAACGTGCTCAAGCTTTTAATTAAGATCATTTAAGCATCGATTTGATTGGTTGGACTTTCACTTTCTTAAGTTTATTATTATTCTTGATTTTTAGTTAAGAGATGCATGCAAACCTAAATATCCTCACATTTTAAGTCAGTCTTGACTTCCGGAGTTAGTGCCGGTGGCTAGGCATAGATACGTTTCTCTCTATAGATCTAGTCGGACTCCTACTCGTAAACCTTTCGTAGCAGTCAGAGGAATTTCGACGAAAGTCTTTTTAAAGATAGGGTTTCATGGAAGAGCAAACATCAATCCTAAGTTAGACTATGCCACCTAACAAAGCGCAACCCTTCACCCTTAAGGACTTCACGTTCTAGTTTTATCCTTAACGGTCCTATACGTTCATTCCTTTTGCTTAGGCGCAATGGAATCGGGGTTTGGTAGATTTTATTTAGAAAACATTGGTTCGGGTCTGATGCTTTCCTTGGTGTGTATGAACGTCGGCTCTGATACCAGCTGTAGCGATCTCACCCGAGAAATGGGCCCACTTAAGTATATTCCACCTTCCATTGGTGCTAATACACTAAAATGTTCCCAAGTGCGGATTCGACCGTCGAGTCAAGCTCGACCAACGGCTACTGAAGATCGTCCGTCCATACACTCACTCAAAGGCGAGCTTTCCAAAGATCACATCATTCCACAATTTAAATTACAACAAGTCTTAGAGTTATTACAACCAAATTGAAATGATAAGTAAATAAAATAGTTCGAGTTCATGCAGCGGAAAATAAACGAGATACTAGCGACGATCCATAGTATCGTCACGATGGAGTCAGCCGTGACGCTACTCCTCACGGTCCTCGGGAGAGGCCGGCTCCCACTCGATGCTGTAACCAGGAGGAAGCTGGGAGGCCCAAGCCATAGAGGCAGCTACCTCCTGAGGGGAAGGTCCTGAAAAATTAAGCCACAAGCAAGGCTGAGTATACTAGTTATACTCAACAAGACTTACCCGACTGGTGATCACTACATCACCGACTCCTAAGATGAGAGGCTGTTTGGCTAGTGGGGGTTCTTTTGCCAAAAGCGACTAAGCTGTTTTCTATTTTCTTTATTTTGACTTTTAATTCTTAAGTCTATCCATTCTAGGTGAGCCTAGCTAAACAATCAAGTTTTGCAATACAATTATTTCATACAAAGATTTCATCCTTCCAAGTTCCACTTCATAATATGTCATACATCGGTCAAGCAGTCTCATTAACCGCGAGAAGCGGACAGTTCGAACCGAATTTACTACCTGGCCAGGGAAAACCCAAACATACGGAATGGTTGGAAATGCCAACACACCCCAATCCTTTCTCCTCTCTCTGCGAGTGGCTCCCGAGTCCCACTGCCTCAGGGTAAAGGTTTACCACTACTGGGACTCACGCAACTACCCTCATGTGCCCATGGGATAACGTTTCCAAGACAAATGAGCTGTCGGACCTGCTCGCATCAATCGGATACCGGGACTTACCGGTCCCATAAACCGTGCATATGTGTGGTACGTTCAAACGCTTGACACAAAAGTACCACATGTTTCCACTTAAACATCGATAGACGGGTATCTACAATCATCCGTCCATCATCTCTAGTGTTTCTGATATGAGTAGTCATACAACTCCTATATCTCGCGAGTGTCGGAAAACACTCGACTTCTATCGTTCTTAAGCATAGCAACTATCGAACCTATCATACTAGTGTTCAATCAAAGGAACCTATGATCATGCAATCTAGGGTTTCAATCAACTCCTTAAAACTTAAATGCACAAACATATAATCAATTGAATTGCGTAAGTAAAGTTAAGTTATGCTCCGGGGCTTGCCTTCCGGCTCGAAGCGGTACTCCTGCTCGGGGCTCGGATCCACGTGCACCACGTTCACCTCGGACTCCTGGGTGATCTCCTCGACAGCGGGGACTAGCTCGTAGACTCCGTCGGCGAGACTCGTATCTACATGGAATGCATGAAATGTTTAAGTGTCGAGACTTAAATAGTGAGTGTTTATTTCAATCTTGGTTGATAAGTTGGAAAAGATAAACATTAGTTATAAGTGAATATATTCTTTTCATTTTGAACCTTTACTTTGATTTAGAGTTTAGGTTTTCTCTTTTCTTTTCTTTTTCTTCTCTTTTCCTTTTTCTTGTTCTTCTCTTTTCCTTTTTCTTTTTCTTCTCTTTTCCTTTTTCTTTTTCTTCTCTTTTCTTCCATTAAAGTCCTTTTTCCATTATTCAAAAGGTGATCTTAGGAACATTATTTTTAGGTGCCATTGGACCAGAGGCTTACTCATGCCAAGGCAGAAGCTTAGCCCAAGGTTTGGCTCAAAATAATTTTTCTATAATTTATTACAATTTTTCTTATCTTTTTGCCTAAATTCAAACTAAAATCCTACAAAAATAATTACAAGGTTTTTGTCCAAACCACTTGGCACAGTGGCTTAGGATGCCAAGAGTGACATCTCTGCAAGTTTGCAAGTGATTTTGATTTTTGGTTATTTTTGTGGAATTTCACCACATTTAAACTACCAATAATCATTTAGTCATTTTCCAGTGGCCAAAAATTATCAACTTCATTTTTCTAAGGTCTCTTATGTCTTGATTGAATTTCTATGTGAAGGAGGTGATTTTTCACTGAGTATACTATTTTCTATGATTTATTTGTCAAAACAGCAGGGTATATGTTTGGAAAATCATAACCCTAAATCCACTGGGAATTTTTGTGCACCCTTTGCGCATTAAGCTAATGATAACCATCCTAACAACATATCCCAAGTTCAGCTCTAGTGCATGTGTAGATTTTGAATTATGATGAAATGTGCTCAAACCTAAATGAATTTATATTTCAAAATCTACTGCTCAAATGGGTGAGGTGCAATGGAAGAATTTGTTCTTCTAGATTCACTGGTCACTACAAAATTGGTTTGACATTTTTATGATTTTTCTACGATTTTCTACGAATTTTTGAAGATCTCAGCGAATTAATCCAAAAATTAAGAATCTATTTTACGCGAGGAACCCTAGAACTTTTGAACTTCTTACAAACCAGTCCCTACATTTTGTGCGCGGCCCCCTGGAAAGAGGTTGAAGACACAACCGTGCCCTCGAGTTCGCCGGCGTGGTTACGCCGGCCAAACGGCGGCGAGACCGGGTCGGGGAAGTAGGGGAAATTGAAGAGGGGCTCACCACGGTTCGTTTGAGCTAGGTCTCGAGGTCGGGGATGGCCGGGAACAGGGTCAACGACGGCGATGGCGGCTCGGCTTGCTCCGGCGAGCGGCTACCGGCGACGTCGGGGTCGGAGAAGCTCGGGGAAGTGGTCGGTGAGCACCAACACGACACGAGGAAGCTAATGGTGCCCTCGGTTTGGCCGGAGGTGGAGAGTAGCGGGCTGTGCTCGTGCGCGGGCGGCGGCGGAGTTCTCTGTGAACTCCGGCGAGCTACGCCGGGGGCTCTGGTGGGGGATTTGGTGCGGGGATTGCTCGGTGAGTGGCAGTGGAGGTTGGGGAAGCTCGAGAGAGCCTCGGTTTGGCCGGGGAAGCAGTGGAGAGGGCTGCTCACGGGAACGAGCTCGGCGGCGCCTCTGCTTGCTCCGGCGAGTGTTTTTCCGGCGAGGAAGGGAGGGGAACTGTTGCTGGCTTATGTAGGCGTGAGAGGGGAGTGAGAGGGAGCTCGGGAAGCTCGAGATAGAGGCCGGAGCGGCTCGGTGACGTCGCGCGGCGACAGGGCCTTGTCGCGGCCGTGTTGGCGCCGCGCGCGGCGTCAACGCGCGCGCGCAGGCGTGCTGAGGGCAGCAGACGCGCGTGGGCGAGGCGAGAAGCGACAGAGCGCGGAAAGGAGCACGCGGGGGCGCGAAAGTCGTCGTTTGGACCGGCGGGCAACGGCGGCGACGGCAAGGACCGGCGGTCCGCGGCGGCGACGCGGTGGCGAGCGCGGAGTCAGCGCTACAGTGCGCCTCCGACCGTGAGACCGTGCCAGACGTGTGCGCGGCGAGAGGGGACACCCAGCCGTGTCACTTGTCGACGCAGGCGAGGACGGACGGCGACGGGAGCTGCCGGCGGCGAGCTCGGGCACGCGCGAGCGCGGCGCTGGCATCCCGTGAGCACGCCGTGAGCGGTGCAAAAGTCAATTGATTGGCATGGCTCTAACTTCAAAATTTTGAACATGACTCAAAAATCTTCCAATATGAAAGTTGTTTAGAATTTCATTAGACACGTTACTGCACTGGAAATTTGGAGAAAAAGTTGAAATCTTGGCTGTAATTCAAAAAGGGGTAAATCCCTGTTTTGAACTGAATTTCTGAAATTCGAGGGGCTAAATGGCAAAATTGGCCAAAGTGTCCAAAGAGGCAAAGTTCCGAAATGTGATGAAGAACAACTTTGCTTTTGGGAGATTTTGATGTTCTCTGGTAAAATCTTGAGATTTGGCTAAGATTCCATTTCAGCTTTTGAATTTGAATTGAATTTTTCAAAATCCAAGATTGGGGTGGAAATTTTGAGATGCTTCCAAGCATTTTTAGGCTATGGTCTGAAAACGAAAGTTGCTTGGTTTGACTTACTCTACAACTTTTATATTTGCACTTTTTCAAGTTTCTTAGAAATTTTCAAAGTTTTCCTTATGGGCTCATTTGAATGGTTTTTGACTTATTCGGTTCATTTCTCCCCATTTTCTCCAAACTCACTTTTGAATTAGCCTTGGCTTAACTTTAAACATCATTTTAAGGTTAATTAAATCTAGGGATGTTACAATGCAGATGGCAGGACCTACGACCCGACTGACTCCGGGTGGTTTCGGGGCAAATCGAGGCTCCACTAGTGCCCAGAATCAGCAGGCCCAGCCAGAGCAGCAGCCACCACCTGCCCCTCCACTGCAAAATTGGCAGCAGATGATGGCTATGCACGCCGAGGTCATGAGGACTATGCAGCAGCAGATACAGTTGCAGCAGCAGCAGTTGGCCCAGAACATGAACATCGGTGCTCAGCGTCAGAGTGGCCGCAATGGCTCGGCTGCTCAGGTTGCTCGATTTGAGGACTTCTTGGGTACTCAGCCCCCAGTGTTCTCTAAAGCTACTGAGCCCATGGAGGCTGACGCGTGGATTCGGGCTATTGACTCGAAGTTCGCCATCCTGGCTGTTCCTTGCTCTGAAGAGCGCAAGGTCACCTTCGCCGCGCAGCAGCTTCGCGGTCCGGCCTTGGTTTGGTGGGAGACTTATCGTGGCATGCTTCCCGCTGAGACTGTGCTTACTTGGCAGAACTTCAAGGATGCGTTCAAGGCGCATCACATTCCTAAGGGTCTTGTTGAGAGGAAGTTGAGGGAGTTCCTGACCCTGACTCAGGGCACTCACACGGTGTATCAGTACGCCCAGGCTTTCAACAACCTCTGTCAGTACGCAGGACATCATGCTGACAGTGATGATAAGAAGAAGGAGAGGTTCCGTATGAGACTCAGCACTAAGTTGCAGGAGAGACTGCTCAACATCAAGCCTGCCACTTATGCTGACTTGGTCAATGTGGCTATCGCTCAGGAGGACGCCATTGTGACCCATAAAGCCGATAAGAAGAGGAAGGGTCCTGTTGCCTCTGCCAGTAGCGGTAAGCCGCAGCGCTTCCGTATTGTTCCTCCACAGGGACAGCAGCGTACAGGGCAGTCTGGCCGCTGGGTGGTTAACCCTCCCCAGCAGAGTGGTTCTCGCTTCCCACCGCAGCAGACGCAACAGCAGAAGGCCCCGATGAAGCAGCAGCCAGCTCAGCCTGGAGCGGGGTATTCTTGCTACCGTTGCGGCAGTACCAGTCACTTCATCAGGGACTGTCCCCAGGGCAAGCAGTAGAACAATGGCAACCAGCCGAACAAGGGCAAGTTGCAGAAGATTCACGTCAAGCAGGGAAGGGTCAACTTCACCACCTTGACTGACCTTCCCGAGGGAGCACCAGTGATGACGGGTAAATTTCTGATTCATAACCAACCTGCAGTCATTCTCTTTGATTCTGGTGCTACTCATAGCTTCATAAGTCCAAGTTGTGCTAAGAAATGTAGTTTAAATTGCGTATCTACAAATGCGGCCTACAAAATAATAACCGCCGGAGGAAACTTGAATTCAAACCATATGGCGCGGAAGGTGCCAATTAAATTGGGTAGTAGAGTTATCCTGACCGACCTGATTCTTTTAGAACTGGATGGGATAGATATAATCTTGGGAGCTAATTGGATGGCACAGCACAAGGTTGTGTTAGACATTGCTGAGAGAATTGTTGATATCAACTCACCTACACATGGATCTACCACACTCTATCTTCCGTCTCCCAACTCCTTGAGCTCATGTGTCTTTGTTATGACTGAACCCAAGCTAGAAGAAATTCCTATTGTCTATGAGTTCCCCGATGTCTTCCCAGACGACTTGCCTGGAATGCCACCGGATCGGGACATTGAGTTCGTTATCGAGCTACAACCAGGCACCGCACCAATTTCTAAACGACCCTACAGAATGCCACCCGCAGAATTGGCAGAGATGAAAACTCAACTCCAAGATTTACTGGACAAGGGTTTCATTCGTCCGAGTACTTCACCTTGGGGTTGTCCTGCCATATTTGTCGAAAAGAAGGATCACACGTTGAGGATGTGTATTGACTACCGGCCTCTCAATGCGGTCACTATCAAAAACAAGTACCCTCTCCCCCGCATTGATGTATTGTTCGATCAACTCGCCGGAGCCAAAATATTCTCCAAAATTGATCTTCGTTCCGGATATCATCAAATCAAGATTCGTCCTTGTGATATTCCCAAGACGGCTTTCTCGACCCGCTATGGACTTTATGAATTCTTGGTTATGTCATTCGGGCTGACGAATGCTCCTGCCTATTTCATGTATCTCATGAATTCGGTATTCATGCCCGAGCTGGATAAGTTCGTAGTCGTTTTCATTGATGATATTCTTGTCTATTCCAAGAATGAAGAAGAGCATGCCGAGCACCTCCGCATTGTTCTTCAACGACTCCGCGATCACAAATTGTACGCCAAGTTCTCCAAGTGTGAATTTTGGCTGGATAGTGTGAAGTTCTTGGGTCACACTGTTTCTAAGGATGGTATCTCGGTGGATCCTACGAAAGTGCAGCAAGTAATGGACTGGAAGCCTCCTACCTCCGTCCACGAAATCCGAAGCTTTCTGGGTTTGGCGGGATATTATCGTCGTTTTATTCCGGATTTCTCGCGAGTTGCCAAGCCAATGACCGAGCTATTGAAGAAGGGGCAGAAATTCGTGTGGGATGAGAAGTGTGAAGAGGCATTCCGCACATTGAGGAAATTGTTGACCTCAGCTCCTGTTCTGGCCCAACCGGATAGCACCAAACCTTACGATGTCTATTGCGATGCTTCAGGCACCGGACTCGGTTGTGTTCTTATGCAAGAGAATCGAGTTATTGCTTATGCTTCACGTGCTCTCCGTCCCCATGAGCTGAATTATCCCACTCACGACCTTGAATTGGCCGCCGTGATTCACGCTCTGAAAATATGGAGGCACTATCTGATAGGAGTTCCTTGCAACGTGTATACCGACCACAAAAGTCTCAAGTACGTCTTCACCCAGGCTAACTTGAATATGAGGCAACGAAGATGGCTGGAATTGGCAAAAGATTATGATATGAGTTTGCACTATCATCCTGGAAAGGCGAACGTGGTTGCGGATGCCTTGAGCCGCAAATCGCATTGCCACTGTCTTTCGGTTGAATCATATGCCGACACTCTATGCCATGAGCTGGCAAAGCTCAATCTTGAGATTGTTCCGCATGGCTATTTAAACAACATATCTCTCGAGTCCACATTGCACGATGAGATCTTTCTGGCCCAGCAGACCGATAAAAAGGTCGGAATTATTCGGGAGGAGCTGGCCAAAGGAACGGAGGAACGGTATAACTGTTTCCGTCAGGATGCCCGAGGTATGATATGGTTTGGGGACCGTATCGTCGTACCTAAAGATCCGGAATTACGGAAGAAAATTTTGAGTGAAGCTCACCACTCTAAGTTCTCTATTCACCCTGGCAGCAATAAGATGTACCAGGATATGAAGAAAACTTTTTGGTGGACCAAGATGAAGATGGACATCGCCCGATTTGTATCTGAGTGTGACACTTGCCGGAGAGTAAAAGCTAGTCATCTAAAGGCGGCTGGAACTCTTCAACCTTTGTCTATACCATCTTGGAAATGGGAGGATATCAGTATGGATTTCATTGTTGGCCTTCCCAAGACCGCACGAGGGCACGATTCTATCTGGGTCATTGTGGATAGGCTCACAAAGACCGCTCACTTCATTCCGGTCAATACCACCTACGCCGTCAAGAAGTATGCCGAGATCTATCTCAATCAAATTGTACGCCTACATGGGGTGCCTAGGACCATTATTTCGGACCGCGGTCCGCAGTTTGTGGCAAGGTTCTGGGAGCAACTCCATGCATCTCTTGGCACCAAGCTTATTCGAAGCTCGGCTTACCACCCGCAGACGGATGGGCAGACCGAGCGAGTGAATCAAATCCTTGAAGACATGCTTCGAGCTTGCGTCATTCACTACGAAGCAAGTTGGGATAAATGCCTGGCTATCGCCGAGTTCTCATACAATAATAGTTACCAAGCAAGCTTGAAAATGGCACCTTTCGAAGTCTTATATGGGAAAATGTGTCGAACTCCGTTATGTTGGTCTCAGCCTGGAGAGCGAGAAATATACGGACCTGACCTGGTGATCGAAGCCGAAGAGCAAGTCAGGGTTATTCGGGAAAATCTCAAAGCCGCTCAGTCTCGTCAGAAGAGTTATGCCGATCGCCGGAGAATGCCTCTCAAATTCGCAGTCGGTGATCATGTGTATCTCAAGGTCTCACCAACTCGGGGAGTCCAAAGGTTCGGAGTAAAGGGAAAGCTTGCACCCCGTTACGTCGGACCTTATGAAATCATTGAGAAATGTGGCACCGTAGCATATCGTCTACGACTTCCTGACAAACTTTCAGCCGTACACAATGTCTTTCACATCTCACAACTCAAGAAGTGTATCCGAGTTCCGACTGAGGTCCTGGAACAAGAAGACGTGGAAGTTGAGCCCGATCTGACCTACGTTGCTCAACCTCTCAAAGTCCTTGATCAAAAAGAAAGGCACACGAGAAGAAGCTCAGTTAGAATGTATAAGATTCAGTGGGTTCATCACACTGAGGAAGAGGCAACATGGGAGACCGAGGAATATCTTAATCGCCATTATCCTGGATTTCTCGCCACCCCACCAGGTACCGCACATTCCGAACTTTCTAGCATTCCCGAATCTCGGGACGAGATTCTTTTTAAGGGGGGTAGGCTGTAACACCCCTGGTGTTAATTAACACTAAACCCATGGTTAAGCTAAGCTAAGCCTGTTTCAAAAGTCAAATCAAAGAAAATGAGAAAATTTAACCAAATTTGAGCCAAAGCCATTCAAAGGTACCAATAAGGAAAACTTTGAAAACTTCATAAGAACTTGAAAAAGTGCAAATGTAAAAGTTGGAGAGTAAGCCAAGCCAAGCAACTTTCATTTTCAGACCATAGCCTAAAAATGCTTGGAAGCAGCCCAAAATTCGAACCCCAATCTTGGAAATTGAAAATTTCAATTCAAATTCAAAAGCTGAAATGAAATCTTAGCCAAATCTCAAGATTTTACCACAGAACATCAAAATCTCCCAAAAGCAAAGTTGTTCTTCATCACATTTCAGAACTTTTCCTCTTTGGACACTTTGGCCAATTTTGCCATTTAGCCCCTCGAATTTCAGAAATTCAGTTCAAAACAGGGATTTACCCCTTTTTGAATTACAGCCAAGATTTCAACTTTTTCTTCAAATTTCCAGTGCAGGAACGTGTCCAATGAAATTCTAAACAACTTTCGTGTTGGAAGATTTTTGAGTCATGTTCAAAATTTTGAAATTAGAGCCATGCCAATCAATTGACTTTTGCACCGCTCACGGCGTGCTCACGGGATGCCAGCGCCGCGCTCGCGCGTGCCCGAGCTCGCCGCCGGCAGCTCCCGTCGCCGTCCGTCCTCGCCTGCGTCGACAAGTGATACGGCTGGGTGTCCCCTCTCGCCGCGCACGCGTCTGGCACGGTCTCACGGTCGGAGGCGCACTGTAGCGCTGACTCCGCGCTCGCCACCGCGTCGCCGCCGCGGACCGCCGGTCCTTGCCGCCGCCGCCGTTGCCCGCCGGTCCAAACGGCGACTTTCGCGCCCCCGCGTGCTCCTTTCCACGCCCTGTCGCTTCTCGCCTCGCTCACGCGCATCTGCCGCCCTCAGCACGCCTGCGTGCACGCGTTGACACCGCGCGCGGCGCCAACACGGCCGCGGCAGTGCCGCTGTCGCCGCGACAGCTCACCGAGCTGCCCTGGCCCCCATCTCAAGCTTCCCGAGCTCCCTCTCACTCCCCTCTCACGCCTACATAAGCCAGCAACAGTTCCCCTCCCTTCCTCGCCGGAAAAACACTCGCCGGAGCAAGCAGAGGCGCCGCCGAGCTCGTTCCCGTGAGGAGCCCCTCTTCATTTTCCCCTACTTCCCCGGCCCGGTCTCGCCGCCGTTTGGCCGGCGTAACCACGCCGGCGAGCCCAGGGACTTGGTTGTGTCTTCAACCTCTTTCCAGGGGGCCGAGCGCAAAATATAAGGACTTGTCTGTAATAGTTTCAAAAACCCTAGGGTCCCTCGCGTAAAACAGATTCTTAATTTTTGGATTAATTCGCTGAGATCTTCAAAAATTCGTAGAAAATCGTAGAAAACTCAGAAAAATGTCAAACCAATTTTTTAGTGACCAGTGAATCTAGAAGAACAACTTCCTCTTTTGAACCTCACTCAGTTGAGCAGTAGATTTTGAATTATAAATACTTTTCAGTTTGAGCACATTTCATCATAGTTCAAAATCTACACATGCACTGGAGCTGAGCTTGGGATATGTTGTTAGGATGATTATCATTAGCCTAATGCGCAAAGGGTGCACAAACATTCCCAATGGATTTAGGGTTATGATTTTCCAAACATATACCCTGCTGTTTTGGCAAATAAATCATAGAAAATAAATTACTCAGTGAAAAATCATCTCCTTCACACAGAAATTCAATCAAGACATAAGAAACCTTAGAAAAATGAAAATGATAATTTTTGGACACTGGAAAATGGTTAAATGATTTTTGGTAGTTTAAATATGGTGAAATTCCACAAAAATAACCAAAAATCAAAACCATTTACAAACTTGCAGAGATGTCACCCTTGACATCCTAAGCCACTGTGCCAAGTGGTTTGGACAAAAACTTTGTAATTATTTTTGTAGGATTTTGGTTTGATTTTAGGCAAAAAGATAAGAAAAATTGTAATAAATTATAGGAAAATCAACTTGAGCCAAATTTTGGGCTAAACTCCTGTCTTGGCATGAGTAAGCCTCTGGTCGAGTGACACCTAAAAATAATACTCCTAAGTTCACCTTTTGAATAATGGAAAAAGGACTTAAAAGGTGGAAAAGAGAAGAAAAAGAAAGGAAAAGAGAAGAGAAGAAAAAGAAAAGAAAAGAGAAAATCTCAAACTCAAAAATCAAAGTGAAGGTTCCGCATGAAAAGGAAATATTCACTTATAACTAATGTTTATCCTTTCCAACTTATCCATCAAGATCTAAATAAACACTCACTTAAGTTCGTTAATTAAATATTCCATGCATTCGTGTAGATTCGGGTCTCGCCGACGGAGTCTACGAGCTAGTCCCCGCTGCCGAGGAGATCACCCAGGAGTCCGAGGTGAACGTGGTGCACGTGGATCCGAGCCCCGAGCAGGAGTACCGCTTCGAGCCGGAAGGCAAGCCCCGGAGCATAACCTAACTTTACTTACGCAATTCAATTGATTATATGTTTGTGCATTTAAGTTTTAAGGAGTTGATTGAAACCCTAGATTGCATGATCATAGGTTCCTTTGATTGAACACTAGTATGATAGGTTCGATAGTTGCTATGCTTAAGAACGATAGAAGTCGAGTGTTTTCCGACACTCGCGAGATATAGGAGTTGTATGACTACTCATATCAGAAACACTAGAGATGATGGACGGATGATTGTAGATACCCGTCTATCGATGTTTAAGTGGAAACATGTGGTACTTTTGTGTCAAGCGTTTGAACGTACCACACATATGCACGGTTTATGGGACCGGTAAGTCCCGATATCCGATTGATGCGAGCAGGTCCGACAGCTCATTTGTCTTGGAAACGTTATCCCATGGGCACATGAGGGTAGTTGCGTGAGTCCCAGTAGTGGTAAACCTTTACCCTGAGGCAGTGGGACTCGGGAGCCACTCGCAGAGAGAGGAGAAAGGATTGGGGTGTGTTGGCATTTCCAACCATTCCGTATGTTTGGGTTTTCCCTGGCCAGGTAGTAAATTCGGTTCGAACTGTCCGCTTCTCGCGGTTAATGAGACTGCTTGACCGATGTATGACATATTATGAAGTGGAACTTGGAAGGATGAAATCTTTGTATGAAATAATTGTATTGCAAAACTTGATTGTTTAGCTAGGCTCACCTAGAATGGATAGACTTAAGAATTAAAAGTCAAAATAAAGAAAATAGAAAACAGCTTAGTCGCTTTTGGCAAAAGAACCCCCACTAGCCAAACAGCCTCTCATCTTAGGAGTCGGTGATGTAGTGATCACCAGTCGGGTAAGTCTTGTTGAGTATAACTAGTATACTCAGCCTTGCTTGTGGCTTAATTTTTCAGGACCTTCCCCTCAGGAGGTAGCTGCCTCTATGGCTTGGGCCTCCCAGCTTCCTCCTGGTTACAGCATCGAGACGGAGCCGGCCTCTCCCGAGGACCGTGAGGAGTAGCGTCACGGCTGACTCCATCGTGACGATACTATGGATCGTCGCTAGTATCTCGTTTATTTTCCGCTGCATGAACTCGAACTATTTTATTTACTTATCATTTCAATTTGGTTGTAATAACTCTAAGACTTGTTGTAATTTAAATTGTGGAATGATGTGATCTTTGGAAAGCTCGCCTTCGAGTGAGTGTATGGACGGACGATCTTCAGTAGCCGTTGGTCGAGCTCGACTCGACGGTCGAATCCGCACTTGGGAACATTTTAGTGTATTAGCACCAATGGAAGGTGGAATATACTTAAGTGGGCCCATTTCTCGGGTGAGATCGCTACAGTTGTAGTTGCACCTTGTTGACTTTTGTGTTTGCTGTCATGTTGTGTGTTTCAAAAGAGTGTTATTGTGATGCTTATTTAAGACTTGTTGGTTGTTATGCACTTGTTAATTTGTTAAGGACTGATGCTTATTCACGTGTCACTGACGGATGCTTATGCACTTGTTAACTTGTTAATTTAAGACTTGTTGGTTATTTACGTGTATCCTATATCATATGGCTACATGGCTGCATGTCCAGAAAACCATGTTGGTTATTCACGTGTATAGGCTATATCGCTGCATGTTTATTGCGAATGATTGTGTCGGTGTCGGTGTTCCCGTTTTTATGTTCTGTTTCCCGATCGTTTTCGACACGTTCCAGCTCGAATTTGTTCGTTTTCGATATCCCGTATGTTCGCTTTCGTTTCCGATTCCGACGTTCCCGATTTCGAATTCGTTTTTATATTAAAATATGAAAATAAAAATAATATTAGAGTTTTTCTGACCGATTTCATCCCTACGGCAACAGCACGAGGCTGTGCCCAGGCTAGCGAGACGATGCACGTGGACGGTTTCCCCGTGCCGTTCCGAACCCCAGCTCAGCTGGCTTGCTAATCCTGAGAGGCGCGCGCACACGGCTGAGATGTTGTTTCGGGCCGCGACGGTGGAGAAGAAGAGGAAACACGCGGGAGCCCATCAAACAAGGCCATATCAACCAACAATATGTCCTGCAAAGCCCAACAAATGCTGTGATTCACGCGGGCCCTTGATGGGCTTGCCATTAGGGAAAAAAGATTAGAAAAAAAAAAAAAAGGCCAAGCACAAGCATGTAGTGTGCTATGCAATTCAAGATTTCCACAATCATGTATGAATTGCTAACCCCGCTTACCACGAGGTGTGGGAGAGACTGTGGAGAGCGGGTTATCAGCACGTTTAGATTTGTTCACGTCAGCGATGTGGTGCTAAACCTCAACGCAATCGCCCTAATTTTCCCAAGGTTTTGGTGGTCTCATTCATTCTTGCTTGGGCCTGAGAGGTAACGGGCCCGGCCCATATACTGTTTGTGGCTCTCCCGCCCGACAAGATCACCGGCCCACTAATACTTGGAAAGTGTCAGGCAAGTTTTGACACTTTATGCTAAAAAAGAAAGGCAAGTTCTGACACTTTTCATGGCGGCACAGTGTGCATGGCCATGGCAGAACCGCAAAGAGATCCAGGCATTGATCTGATTCTGAATGAACCGGTGCCATGTCACCAGGTGTGGGTGGGCATTGATCTCTGTATTCCGGTTGAAGCTGTGTTTGATCTGAACAATCCCATGTTCTGGGAAGGTGGGTTCAGCTTATTTCTGTTATGACTGTTTATTCTGTTCCTTGCTTGTTCTTGATGGTGCGGAAGCCAAGGCATAGATCGGCTGAAAGCCTGCCATAGCCCATGTGTTTTTGCCTATTTTCTGCGTGATGACAACTTACCAACAAAAGAAAAAGAAAATGAAAGATTTGGATATCAATTTCCCATGTAAATAATGGCAGACTGGAAAACTAAAAGTGTCTGACATAACTAACCCTTCAATGTCGGGTTCTTCCCTTGAATTCCAAAGGTTTTTTCCTTCGTCGTTTCACATTCTACTCTGGACGATCCAATTCCAGGGCTATTCAGTGCCGGCTGGTTCACTTACTTATTGGTCACAGTAACAGGTAGCACTAGAAGAGCCGAAACACCCACTTTCGGGTTACCACCGCCACCACCATGGCTACTAGCGAAGAAGAGCTAACCATCGACGTGAAGCTGTTTGTCGACCGGGAGAAGAAGAAGGTGCTGTTTGCAGAGTCCGACAAGGAATTCGTCGACGTCCTGTTCAGCTTCCTCACCATGCCTCTAGGCACCATCGTTCGCCTTCTGGACAAGCAGTCTCAGATGGGGTGCCTTGACGAGCTGTACAAGAGCGTCGAGGATCTCAGCTGTACAAGATGGTGATGATTTTGTTGATCTTCTGTTTGGTTTATTAAGCGTCCCACTAGGATCCATGATAAAGACATTTGGTCAGGGGACATCAAAAGGATGTCTGGATAATCTTTACATTAGTATAAATGGAAGTGCTAAAGCATGCATGAAACCTGAATGCCAAAGCCTGCTATTAGCAAAAGTTCTTGGCCCTTCTTTGGTTCTGGCGCTACTAAGATCCTTCAAGTTGAGGAATCAGCTCCAAATAAGCTGCAGGTTAATTCCTGCTTCAAGTGCTTCAAGCTATATGGTTACCGTGACAACTTTCTCTGCAAAGAGACTCCTAAATCTACTGAACAATGTGAGTTGAATCCGAAATCGCCAAACGGTGGTGGAAAGCGCGAAGCATATGTTAAGGGAGGGCATATGAAACTCATGGTGACCGACGGCCTGCGTATTCTTCCACTTGCCCTATCAACCACTCTAGAAGTTGTTAGTGATGCCAAGATCAAGACGAATGAGCTTGTGGAGGAAGAAATCGCTCTGTCAAAATTCCAGGTATTTTTGTGGTAGCAAGTTATTTCCATTTCCAAACTCGTAAATTTATTCCGTTTTTTTGCACTGCCTGAATCACGTACCTTGGCCCGTGGGGTTTCTTATATGCTTTCAGGTCATGGAGATACTAAGAGCTTCCCTGATGGCTGATGAGTCACAACGCTCTCAGCTTTGTGCTTCTGCGTCCCAAAAGGAAGAGGAAGGCAGAGAGCTAAATTACTTCACCTGCAACATATACTGGCAGTTACTCGTGTTTGCCTCCAAGATTATGCTTAGTTTTCTAGCAACATGGGGGGTGTTTCCATATTATGCTTCCAGAAATAACCTACATACTTGATGTTGCACTTGGGGATTATCGGGCGGATCCTAGTGCGTAATACTCCCTCCATTTTCTTTCCAGTCATTTGCTATTGATAAGGATCATTTCAATAAATTAATTTTCTTTTTTGGCGAAATGTCAATGAATTTTCTCTAAAATTTCATGAAAAGTTACCAGCACACACATGGTTTTCTTTGATCATTGTGTGATTGTGTCAAGATGTAATGTGATTATTAAAAGAGAATGGACTGAGGCATAGACTTTTTTCATTATCTAAAAAATAGGACTAAAATGTTTTAAGTTACCGTATGTAGAATAACACTACTCTGGAAGAAATTAAAAAATAGTAATCTGGCAACTCGAGCCCTAAAAATCATGCAACGGTCTATGTACAAGAGACTAAACAGATCCAAAGCGTATCCCGTTCCCGTTGCCAAACATCTGTCCCGTTTAGATTTATGTTTGCAATTTGCGTCCCACACATCGTGAAAAATCAAATCTTAACACGCACTCGAGCTGGAGTACAATATAATTACTGCGTTACAATTATGGAACCAATGCCAGTTTGTACGGAATATAAATATTTTCTGTAGAACTTACTGCCTTTGCTAGGTAGTACACCTATCCTACCATTAATTAAAAATTTATTAACCACGAAATACCGGCCACGTGCATCCATGCACAGTCAGTCACTATCTCCAACTTGCTCATCAAGCTAAATTTTCGATTTCAAAAACGCGAATTGAGCGTAGCTCTAGCCTCTAGCAAGGTTCTAATCCTCGACTCGGCATTAACGTTTGCATTTTTCTTAATTGAACTGGTGCTATTTTTTTTCAGGTAGACGATGTGCCCTCGAGGACTCGAGGTGCTTGTGGTCACTTCGTCAATTTCAAGAATTTGCCTCCTAGTCTTCAATAGGAGTAGGGCTGCATGTATATGTTTGTAGGGCAAGTGTATATGATCGTCCACGTCTGTACTGTGGTTCGAAAAAAAACCCCGTCAAATTCAAACACATTCCACGATTTTGAGACGTGAATGGTGGCCGAGAGCTTATTCACGGCATATGTTTATGACCGAGACCGAACATATATCGATTACATTTCCCAGTCCCCACCACAACAAACCGGGCAAGAATTCCTGAATTCTTCCTGTGGGAAACGATAAGCGTTTGACATAACTAGCCTTCAATGCTGGGCTCTTCGTGCGAATTCGAAATGGACAGTTTGCCGTTTCACATCCTTCTCTCTCTATGCCTGTTCAAATTCCATGGCCATTCAGATTCAGCGTAGGCTGCATCGTGTATTTAAGGATCACTTGTACTACTCCTGCAAGAAGTCATACCAATTCATCAAACCAAAACACCCACTTACCATCACCCATGGCTAAGACCGTCGACGTGAAGCTGTTTATCGACAAAGAGAAGAAGAAGGTGCTATTTGCAGAGTCTGACAAGGAGTTCGTGGATGTCCTGTTCGGCTTCCTCACCATATGCCTCTCGGCACCATCGTTCGCCTTCTGGGCAAGCAGTCTCAGATGGGGTACCTTGACGAGGTGTACAATAGTGTCGAGGATCTCAGCTCGGACTACTTCCAAACCAAGGCCTGCAAGGCGATGCTTCTGAAACCGCTCAACGCGGCTTCCAGCCATTGCCATCGACTCAAGATCAACATCGATGACACCAAACCTAGGGAGGTCTATGTCTGCAAAGACACGAGCTGTTACGCCCACTGCGCGTTTAGCTCGGTCCCTGACACCCTCTGCAAATGCGGCAAAGTCATGGAGTACGCTGGGGATAGGCCGGAGAATGACGCCAAAACTGCGGCTGCTGGTTCTGATAATGGAGTTTTTGTTATAGGAAGCCAGAAGTTTATCACCACTGATGATCTTCAGGTAGCACGAGCCTCCACATCTCTCATGCTGTCCCTCTGTCAGGAATTCGGAGTGCAGGATCCAGCCGACCTTGAGCAGACGATTCTCCAGCTCACTTCAGAGAAGGTATTCTATCACTACAGTAGTTTTATTGTTCAAACTATTTATCTTTGAAAAATTGCAATAATACTCTTGGGTTCCAATTTCCAAAAGAAAGATGCTATGCAGTAGCTTATAAGTAGATATTTATCTGACATGTTCGCAGTCGGCGAGTGACTAATTTACAAGGCTGCATTTCTTACAGATATCTAGTTTGCTCAAGAGATCATTGACATCCAACCAACCTTTAACCGGGCTCCATTTTGACGTTCCTATCACACACACCTGATGATGCTAGCTCTTGTATGATCCCTCTGAATCTGTGTCCTGAACAAGCGAGTGAGGCAGAGGACAAGATAGGCAACGTGAAGATAAAGGTTCTTCAGACGAGGATCAACTCAGCTGTATTGTATGCTGAAGTTGGTCACGATTTTGTCGATCTCGTCTTCGGATTATTGAGCGTTCCACTTGGATGTGTAACAAAAGCATTAAGTCAGAGGTTATCAAAAGGATGTATTGATAATCTTTACAGGAGCATAGCTGGTAGTGCTGAAGGATGCATGGGACCAGACTACAAGAGGATGCTACTCGCCCCAGAGTTGGCGCCATTCTTTGGTTCCGGCGCTAGCCAGATCCTAGAGGCTGCTGAATCAGCTCCCAAGAAGATAAAGGTCGATTCTCGCTTCAGCTGCTTCAAGATTGGTGGTTTTTCTAATCTTGGTCGTTGTCGTGAACAAGCTTATCGTTATAATTCAAGTTATGGTTGTAACAGACATGAATTCACCTATTGTCAAAATACTACAAAGACTGCAGAGATTTGTGAGTTGGATCCAAAGTTGCATGGTGTGCAGAATAGCAACTGTGATGCATATGTCAAGCAGGGGCCCCAGAGCTTCATGGTGACTGATGATCTGCATGTTCGCCCACTCACTCTGGATAGCAGCCTGCGAGTAGTCAGTGAGGGCAAGGTTCAGATGAAGGATCTTGTGGAGAAAGAAGTCGCTCTGACCAAGTTACAGGTGGGACATATGCAACTCGCCACGCGCATTACTATAGTTGCCGATGATTTACTTGCCTCTTTGAATTGACCAACTCGCCTGTTTTACACTTGCAGATCATGGAGCTGCAGAGAGCTGCCCTGATGACTTGCGAGGCCCTCAGCTCCGTGCTTCTGCCTCCCAAGAAGAAGAAGAAGAATCTGAAACACCTCATGTATTAGCAGAAGCATCAGTGCTTCGCGGAGAGGATTATGCGCATCTCCTATTTACTTTATGCTCGGAGAAGTGACCTATGACGATAAATAATGTTTCAATTCCCTTTGTTGAAACTCACTCGATAGAGCAAGTATGTTTTGTTCAGATGTTTCAGTTTTTTTTCTTTTTTTGAGAAGATTCATATGTTTCAGTTTTTTTTTTTTTTTGAGGAAATCATGTTTCAGTTGAGGCCTAGCGAACGATATTGACGCTACTTAACATTTTTGGGCCGTGTGATCCACAGTGACCACATAACTTTAGGCCCATGAAGTATCACGGCCCACCCTACGAACAGCGACCGACCGACACGAAGACGATCCGGGCGGCGGTGGGCCACCTCGGATTCGCGGCGACAAGTACGGTGAGATAGCCGCAAGAGCGCCCCCATGGACCTGGACCGGACCCAAAGCAAAAGCCGAAAGGTGGGGTAGGGCCCAGCACCTGCGTGCCCCACACGACGTCGCCACGTCGTCTCGATGCCACCGCCCCGCCGCGTGCTCCGCCTCCGTCTCCGCTCCTCTATAAACCCCCAACACCCACACCCACTGGAAACGGCCGTTCCATTTCTGACCAATACTACTTCCCGTTTCCCGATTCAAGTCAGCGGTTTAGGGTTCGAGATCTCCAGAGCGTCGGCGTCGCGTCGCAGCACAGCCATGGCGGTGAGCACTTTGGGTCCTCATCGATTACACATCTATTTTGCGTGTCTCTCTATGTGCCACGCCGTTTCCGATCCGGGGGCATTTGGGTCGCCGGTTTTAATTCGTTTCCGGGGCCAATAGGTAGGGGGGTTTGTGGTTTGGGCGGGCTTTTCATCTGTGTGGATTATGCTCCAGTGCTAGCCGCATCCGCGCAACCGTACCAAAGGAAAGGGGGAGCTATTAGCAAGGACGGAAAGGGGGGAAACTAGAGCATTTGTGCAACTTGAATTGAAACGCGGGATGGGGTTGGTAATAGTCAAATCTCGCCCCATTTCAGTTGACTTAGTACCTCGCGAATGAATCTGCAAGGACTGTGGCAGCTAATCAGTCTGATAATCCTAGACTGTTGTGAGTTGTGAATGGCTCTTTTGCTGATTTTAAGTGCTTGGTTCACATCACTATCTTCAGATGTTCGGTTAATATCTACTAAGTAGCTTGTATCATATTTTTAGTGAACATATTGGGCCTATTTGTCTTTTTGGCTTGCTGCTTATGCTCTAGGAATTTGGGGGAAATGTGTTTTGACTTGCATTTCATTATTTTTTTTCTCAATGCATTTTGAGGGTTATCTCAATAATGCTACGAAGAAAACTCCCTCTGGCGGAAATCAAGCTTGCTTCGCCTCTTCCGAAAATGTGATAATCCTTTTCACAAAGTTGGCACAATACTGCCAGTTTCGCCGCTATGTATTACAGCATTTGTATTTAATTTGATACATATGCCGTGTTGTCCGTGTTGTCCAGAAAGTGCAGTAGGTGAAGTTTAATGCATGCGTCGAAAGGGACAATCAATGATAAATATTGGTTTCCTCACCTCCCCCTACACACACGCATGAGAAACCAACGAATATGGCTGCATATACTTTGAATATTTGTATCAATGGTAGAGATTAGTTCCCCCACTTCCCTCAAGCCCCAACCCACATGCATGACAAAAACGTACGAGTCAATCTGCATATAATTTGAATTTTTGTCTTTTTCTGCAGATGTTAAATCATTTTAAACATGAAAACCGTTTGAGGAAGTTCTTATTTTAGCAATGGAAATAAATACCTATATCAGCATCCAAATCAGAAGAGCAGGTATTATTGTTGATGTGTCTCTGACTATTTTTAGCCATTCCATATAGACAAGCCATGGTCAATGTTGCCCCCAATAAACTGGACGAATTATGTGCCAGTTGCAGCGAACAGAAAGGAAAGAATTTGCTATGAAGATTCTTGTATACATCAATAAAGTTTCATGTTGACGCTCTATATTTATTTGAAGAAGTTCATACTTATGTATGCCTGTGATGGTGTGTTAACTTAATGTATCTGTGCTAATGGATAATTGATTTCTCCAATTTTTCGCTTATTCTAAGCACCAAAGAAATGTTTGCTGTGGTATATGTATATTGTTCACAATACGGCTGATTAGATGTTCATTTTCTGCCATTTACATGTTTTAGGCAAACACGTTTAGTACTGTCAAGGTCAGCAATGTGTCCCTGAGAGCAGCACAGCGTGATATAAAGGAATTCTTTTCCTTTTCTGGTGACATTGTGCATGTTGAAGTGCAGAGGTTAGTACCATATCTGTGATGCTTATTTTCACCCTGTGCTATGACTTGCCCTAACCGTTTAGTTCTATGCAGTGGCGATGAGCTGTCTCAGGTTGCCTACATTACTTTTAAAGACAATCAAGGAGCTGAGACGGCAATGCTTCTCACGGTATTTTTTTTTCTCAAGGCTCAGAAAAAAATTGTGTATGTTACATGTTTTGATGATTCACTCGTTTCATTATTGTGAAAGTATGGTATGCATTTGTTATCTTGATTTAAAAGTTAGTCATGAATATTATCAATGTGGTTAGGCACTGTAGTTTGTTCCATATTCTGAAATCCTAACCAAAAAAATATTGTTAATGCTTTTTCATTGATTGTTTCAAGTTTCATCTTTGTTTGCTCATTGAGTCTGAATGTTTCGTACATAATCTGGTGTTCCAACTTATTTTTCAACATTGTCTCTAGTGTCTACTATGACGTCTATAAGCTCTAGCTTGAAAACCAAGCTGTCATGGGATGGCAATGAAAAAACTGTCTAACATATACCAGACAAATTCTATATTCTGATTTTTTTTTCTTTTAATGCTGCCACAGGGGGCCACAATAGTTGATATGGCTGTCATTGTCACACCTGCTACTGATTATGAGCTACCGGCTTATGTCTTAGCTGATCTAGAGGTATGACTAGAGCCATACTATTTACTGCATGTGCATGGTATTACTGTGCAGCTTCATAACATTGCTTCTCACCCACAGCCCAAAGACGCAAAACCTTCTGCCCTTCAAAAGGCCGAGGACATTGTTGGGACCATGCTGGCGAAGGGATTTATCCTTGGTAGGGATGCACTGGACAAAGCAAAAGCGCTGGATGAGAAGCATCAGCTCACATCAACTGCTACTGCTAGAGTATCTTCCTTCGACAAGAGAATCGGTCTAAGTGAGAAGATCAGTGTTGGCACTTCAGCTGTAAATGATAAAGTGAAGGAAATGGATCAGAAGTACCAAGTCTCCGAGAAGACAAAGTCAGCTCTGGCAGCGGCTGAACAGAGTGTCTCGACTGCTGGATCTGCTATCATGAAGAACAGATATGTCCTCACTGGGGCAGCATGGGTAACTGGTGCCTTCAGCAAGGTCACCAGTGCTGCCAATGATGTCGGTGCAAAGGCTAAGGAGAAAATAGCGGCTGAGCAGGAGCACAAGAATGTTGAGGGTGGGTCTGCAGCACAACCCATCATCTCAGAAGACCCGGTGACAAACAGGGACTTGGATGGCGAATTTGAGAAGATACATGTCTCTGAAACCCCTGAAGATATCCCTATCTCCACGGTGGCGACTGTCCCTGCTATTAGCAATGAGGAGCCCAACGAGGCATCTTCACCCACTGATGCTCCTAAAAAGCCATAGCCTGCTCAGGGATTGATACTATGAGCCCCATACATGCGTGTAAATAGACATGATATGGTTATTGAACTCATTTCTAGTGTTGTGGTTGCCATCTTCTGGTTGAAACCTCTTTGAAGGTTGAAAGTTATTTGGACCTAAAAGGAGTTTCCAATTTGTTACCCGATACTTTCATTTTATCAATATATCATCATTATCCTGCAGTGGGAACATGAAACATAGTGGTTGTGTTATGCATGATTTCTGTTTTCTGATACAGTTCTATTTTTTCTCTTAGTTTGAATTTGAAAGATTGCTAGCCACATGTTCCATGCGGCTTGATACAGTTCTGGTTGAGAGGGAATATATCATGAGAGAATGGTGCTTTCACGGAGGCTGCAATTGTATGCTCTTCATTTGTTGCAGTGTTTCTGGCACCTGACTGGGTTCTGTAATTCTGTTGGTCAGTTTTTTTCTCTCTTTCAGACCGTGTGCGTGGTTTCCCAGTAGACGGTTGATCTTTGTAATTTGGACCACCTTGCCACTTCAAGCATCAGAAACCGACGCTTCGCAAGGGTCAGGAACGATACATGCCGTCATTCCACTGATAAAACATCGCGTATGTGGTCACTGGATTGTTTTTCCAACAGTTCCCACTGATGGAAGCAGAAAAGTATAATTCAGAAAGTTCAGACATGTAACAAGCAAAGGGAAAACAAAAACCAGTGTTGTCAGTCAGACTATCAGATTTCTGAACTTTAGACGGTTGTCATGTGCTTCCACCTTCTCTGGCTCTCTGCTACAGTGATTAGCCTCATAGCATAGGGCACCGGGTTTATGCTTTGTATTTCAAATCCAAATAGACAACTGGACTTGGACACACGAAAAAAAATAAAACGAAAAGCAAATTAAATATAACAAAAATATTCTTGTTGCGCCACTTGTTCATTTCTTCACAGGATCAAAGAGATTTGGTATTCTTGATCCCAGCCTCCTTTCCAAAACTCGACATATCTGCAGAAAGAAAAACACAAGGCAGGTAAGAAGAGATCTACATGAACACACATGAAAAAGCAGATGGAGAAATAAAACGAGCACACACGTTACACGTACCAGAGGGAGAGGGGTCGTGGGAGCAGAGGAAGAGGAGGACGAAACAGAGCACGATGATGAGCGGTATGAAGTGCACGGACCTCTCCTTCCCTGACGACCGCGGCGCCGGCGCCTTCTCGGGCTTCGCCTCCACGTCGTCGTCGTCGCCGGCGCCGGCGGCTTCCTCCGGCAGGAGCTTGGGCATCGCAGAGATGCTCAGCTGCCTCTGCATTCCGGAATCGAGGAGGCTGGCGCCAAAAAGATCAGCCTGTGCTGTGCAGCAGCCAAGGAAAGCAGCTGTCCTGAATAAGCCTCTCAGACGGGGAAGGTATATACCCGCTGATTGCGAAAAGGTGTGTATAGTACATTAATAACACACTTGTTGGTCGTATGTATATGGTCATTGCAGTATTATCGAAGGAAGCTTCTCCGTATTTTAACCCTTTTGTCTTCAAGCTTTTCCCATTTTCACGCATTGACTCACGTGCCTCGCTTTGCTTTGTGGTAGCACTACCTCGCTTTGATTCAGTTAACAACAGGTTGGTGCTTTGAGTACATGGACAGGAGTTAATCTGAAGCCCCCAAATTTTCTGAAGCATTTGTTTTTCGTTGATAGCAGTATAGCACCTCGCTTTGCTTCAGTTAACAACAGGTTGGTGCTTTTGAGTACATGGGCAGATGTTCATCTGAAGCCCGCTTTGGGGGGCTTTCATTTGCTGAAGCAAAGACCACAATGAAGCCCAAGTTCTAACCACCAACTCGTACTGCTAACTCAAGTGGCAAAGTACTGAATCTGTTCAGAGCTGTTCTGCAGCAGTTTCCAAGGACGTTTCCAACGTGCAAGCAGTGTCTTTAAACAATTTTGGACAAGCCAAGCCATGCCATAACACGACCCTTGGAATGCAGGCAATTCCAAGCCATGAGGAGCATGTGTGCCGCGCAGCGCAGGCGAAAGCAACAGCTGCTGGACGAACAGATCCGTGACGATGCTGGTCATGCTGCTACGTGGTGGCAACGTGGAGGGAGAGCTCAGAGCTGCCGCTGCGTAAAACGAAATGCTTCGTGCTCGCTAAGCTAGTTCGCTGCTACTCCATTTGACTAGCCCTGGATCAAAGTCGCGAGCTCATAAAGGCGCTTCGTGCCCGGACGCCGGAGAAGCCGGTTGGCCACAGAGGTCTCGGTCGCCGGCGGCTCAAGAGGTGGACGCCCCGGGGTTGCGTTGATTCGTAACGCTCGGTTACGTGGCTGATTGCTGAAAGTGGTGGTGTTACTGCGACCTGTGCTGACTCGATGACTCAGGCACCGCATTTCTTCATCTTTGAGACCTGTGTGTTCATACGTCCATACTGTCTACTGGAAGAAGAGGAAACGTAGTACTAGTCGTCAGTCGAGCATGCAAGAAGAAAATTGCTTGTTAAAAAGTTACCTAGGTAATACATACACAGTGTCAGGCCTACGCTACGCTCTATTTCTACAGGCCCAGTCCAACAGACAGCCCAAGAAGTATGGGCTTTCATTCTAGTGCATCTGTACGTCCTGCCTGATGATCCTCCAATTCTCAAGAAAATACGAAATATATTCTTCCTCCATTTCCCAAATAAACCGCATCAATGATTTTTTTACCAGAAAAGGATAGAAAAATATTTTCCACCGTATCAAAAATAAGGACACGTAGCTTTCAGCTGAGCTGCACGATGAACGGTGATGTGCTGGTAGCAAGCCACTTGTCTGAAGCAAAGGAGGAGCCGTGACACCAAAGTTACAGTTACGATCGGCTGACGGCAGCAGGGTGCCATCCAACAAACTCGAGGAGGACATAAAATCTCACCAAATTCCCTAACAACGAAAGCACCTTTAGACTATTTTATTACGATCCAGTCGATCAAGTCCAAAGGCTCCCTCTACCTAATCTCAACTGAAAACTACTGCTGCTGCCACTTACCTGTTGAAAATCAAGGACCACCGGCGCCTTTGCACCACATCTTCACCATTTACCACTGCTCGTCATTTCAATTCCTTTTGATCTCTGATCAGTTACCAATCATCATGAACATAGAGTCTCTGCGGCAGTGATTGCCATCGTCGATCATGACGAGGTTGAAGATGAATTCAGGTCATCAGGTCGTTGTCGATTTGGTAAGACCCTACTGTACTTAGTTTTTACCTCGTTAGCCCTGCAATAGTACATTTTTCCTGTTTTACCGACTAATCTTGGCGGTTACTTTTCTCAGGTTTGGCTTGGAATCTAACTTGATTAGGCGAGTTTCAGACTTTGAGCTCGATGAACCAATACACTCCTCTCAAATAGCTCCTACTGTCGGCACAAATTGGCTAGACCTTGCGTAATCGAAGATGCTGCCTTTTTCCCGTCGTGAAAGAAACATGATCTGACGATGTATTCGCCTTCTCATGTCACTTGACATTTGACAAGATCGTGCTGAATCATTCAGGCTTAGGCCAGTAGTGCTTGGATTTAAAATAGCACAGCCAAACAGTCCCGTTCAAACCTTACCAGTAGCTAGTAGTCGTCGGTGACAATCTTGCCCAGCAATGCTCCCTGCAGCGCATGTCCATTACATTGGCCCCATTTCTTGCTCTGCCATGGACGAAATGATCGTCGAGCTGTAGTCGAGTGACGTATGTAGTAGACGAGGAAGCTAGCTGCTACTACAGATAAAGCTCAACAACCTGAAGAAATCGACGTGTATAATTGTGTGCAGTGGTTCGAGTGGGGAGATGGCCGTGCTGCTAGTTGCGTAGCCAGTGAGAGACCAAGTCGCAAAGCTACCTGAGGCAGATCGCGTGACGAGCGACGGCGAGCCAGCGACGTGTGCGTACGCCGTCCGCGCGTCAACGTGCGGCGATGGGGACGGCGAACGGCCGGCGACCGGAGGAATCTTTCCGACAGGTCGTCAGCGTCCGCTGCAAAGCACTCGGCGATCTTTCACACTCACAATGGTTCACCGCTCTGCTGAATTCGATCGTCTGAAGTTTCTGATGCGCCAGTTGCAACCGTGCCGAATTTCTGTAGGACTGTAGCCAATGGCCAGGAAGAGTGTCTCTGCGAACATTGCGGAGGCACTCATTGGACGATGGTCGTGGACAACAGCAGGGGATACAAAAATGTTGGTGGAAAAGTTGACATCTGCGTCGGTAGACGAAGACAAGCAGTGATGATCATGGCACCGGTTGATGTATCATTGTATCTTTAAAAGCTGGTAATAGATTCGTCAAACTCAGCGTGATATTTATAATTATTGGTAAGTACGCTTTAGATATTGAAACGACATCAAGATTCAGAATTTTATATGTACTGGTTGATGATTGTGGTATGGTCGAAAGGGCTGGGTTTTTTTTAAAGAGAAGACAATAGTTTTTTTGTCTACTAAAGTGTCACATTTGTAACGGGAAAGATAATTGCTCCTTTTTTTCTTTAACCTATTTGAATATACACATAGTCAAAAAGTCAAATAAAAAGGGAGGTAGTAGCTATGTTCTACTTGATGTTTTTATACTAAATAATAGATCTTTTGCTTACTTTTTGGTGTCCTTTTAGTTGCAAATCTTTTTAAAAAGGGGCAACCATGTTTTTTATGTGACACTACCCAAACATTTTTTGATCCTTTTTATATATATAATTCTATGTGAAAAGGATGTTCACAGTACATGTATCCAAGCCCAAAATAGAAAACAAGCTGTAAATTACAGATTCTCAGAAAAATATTAAACTTATCTCTAAACCCTAGGTTAACCTGCAGGGTAAGCAACTTCATCTCCCTCTCAGTGTTCTATTAGCAAATGATCTTGTACCATTGTAAAAAATGATACTATTCCAGTGGCACCAAATCGCCCAGCAGGCCAAAATAACAACCTTCCTGAAAAAGCAGTTATCAAAACTTTGCCTTGCTTTAAGGAACATTTGCAGGGAATCCACTCCAGTATTCCAATCAATTCCAAGAACGTCCAGCAGGCCTGACTAAAGGGATGCCATCTGGTCTCTTGTGTAGTTTCCTCGCATTGAACACAATCGTATCAGTCCAAACACATAATGTTCCTTGTACTAAGCCTATCCCTCAAGAACAGCTAGAAGAAGAATTTATGGTGACTTTGTATTTTAGACTTCCACAGCCATTTGAAAGGAGGATATGCTTGCAAGGATCCACTGAGACCAGTATAAGCCTTTTTAGATGAGAACTCGGAAGTGCCTCACATAAGTCCAGTTTTGAAGTGAAGCACATGACTACATGCCACTTAATAACGAGAATCCTTGTTCTTAGCATCCAACACAGATTCAACCATTTATTTTATTTCTGTGACATTACCCGAACAATAAACAATAGCTACATGAAATGTTCGACTCCGGAATAATTTTGAAGTGGTGTACATGAGCCTAATGAGAATCCTTATTATTTGTAGCACCCGATAATGTAGAGGTCTATCTAACCTTTAGCTCTCCTAAAGTATTTTTTTTTAGAAACCGGGAGTATATTTCATTCATTAATTTTGGTAGTTACAGCTCACTTTTATAAGAACACCCTTCAGTGAAAAGAAAACTACATTCCAGCCCTTGTAAACATGTTTCTGGGTCTTCCAGTCTTCCTCACCGCCACTGGCTTGAGCGCACCTGCTTGAAGCCGACCTCCTTCTGCTAGCGAAGAAACACGATAGGATGTGACAAGGCGCACCCGGGCTATATGTCATATGATTGGATTTATTTGTTCCAGTGAAAAGAAAAGGAACAGAGAAACGAACGCGAGTTTTTTTTTTTTTTTGTATTTGTATTCTTGATGCTTGGTGGTTTATTTTTCTTGGCGAAATTGACCCCTTGAGGTTTAACCAACCATGAATGACCTGGTTGATCACATCGAGCGATTGCGCGAGCCATCGATCAATGCCATGTAGATTGTGTGACTGTCTGACTGACAGGCACCAAAAGTTCAGATAAGGAAAGTGGACTGTCTGAAAGGGCCGTGACCGGACACTTGGACACCGACCGGCGACCGTGGGACCTGTACTTCACTTGGTACAGCAACACAGACACTCTGAGAGGCTCTATCCGTGCCCAGTTCATAAGATCCTTAATGGTCCAAAGTTTGTCTCGACGCCAACAATGCATTCTTCAGCTGCCTGCAGGTAGTACCATTTTGAGGCCTGAGAGAAGAACTTGGGTCAGACTGACGCTGACATTGAGGGCAATGGCCATGCATCGTGTCAGCCCCCGGCGCTTGGACGCATCGGTGATCTGTGTGGCGCGCCACGGCCCGACCGCTGCGGCCCCATTGAAACCCGTGCGTGATGTGGTCACGCAGGATGAGACCGTGACCGGCCGACGTGCGCGCGCGTACGCCCCGCAGCGAACGGCCGGGCGCCGCCGCCGCCCCGCCGCGGCGCGACCTCGATCGCTCGCTACCTGCCGGAGCCGCGGGAAGCCTCGAGTAGCACAGCCAATAAATTCCCATCGGGCCGGGCAGGCACACGCTGACACGCACCGCGCCAAACCACGGGTCTCACCCGGTCGCCCGCCGCGGCGCAGCGAGCCAGCAGACGTGTCGGAGGTGGCGGCGCACTCCTGAGCGAGCCCATGCAGGTGCCGTGATGCGCCTGTACTGTATACGTTTCCGTGCGTGCATGTCCCCACCCCTTGCTTGCGTGGCCGGCCGGAGTCAAACGAATGATGTGAGGATCAGCCGCGGATCGCCCGTCTCCCAACTGCCGCGGACGCCTCGCGTCCGAGGATTCACACGGGCACGGGACCCTTTTCGCGTGCGCGTGGCCAGGCGCCAGTGCCCCGGTCCAAAACCGAAAAAAAAAGGTCGCGTCCCGGCCCATCAATTATACCGGCACCGGGAACGATCGGATCGCTGGACCTCGTGCTGAAATTGCGAGGAGGGACCAACGAACCGGCCATTTATTAATATATATGGCGCTATATGATGCATGCCTATGTGTGGCTCTCTGTGTCACTGTGTGTGTGCAACGTTTCGTTGTTGTGCTAAAAGGGCTCGCAAAGGCGGTGTGCGTTGTGAAGGAACGCTGCTTTGGCCGTACATGCATGCTCGTGGCATGGGGTTTGGCGTGGGGGACGAGAGTCAACAGTCAAGGCCCCGGGCGTTTGTTTACCGGCGTCCACTTGGCACCAACCACTGCACTATGCTGTGTCGGCTGATGCTGAAACTCCTGTAACTACTGGCTACAGGCCTGAGCTTCGTTTATGTTTGGTTTTATTTCTTTCTTTCGGGGCATCATCATTCGGTTCACTGTGCAAGTTGGTCATATTGTGCAGCAAGCAGGAAATGCAGCGCGCACGTGGCTCGTCGACCGGGTCCGTACGTGCCTTACCCTGGTCAGCACAGCATGCATAGTGTACTGAACTATACCTTGTTTAAGGAGAAGATAATAATAAATCAGTTACGTTGTTCGTTTGTTGTGTTTTCTTTGTCTTTTCCGTGGGAACAACTACGACTGCAGTTGTTGGGTCATTGAGTAACTTCTTCAATTTCAATTACGTTTGTGAGCTCATGAGACTGAGTCGCTACATCCGGAGAATCTTCTTTGTGTGTTTGTAATCTAAATTCATTTTCTTAGGGAATTTGCTTTTCTTTTTTAAAAAATAGAGAATTGGATAGAATGAAATTCAATGGCTGATTACTTAATTGAGAACTAGATACCGTAACACAGACACTTCCGAAATGTTCTCCACCTGACTACCTCCCCATCTTTAGCACTATTTTTTCCTTTTTTTTTCCTGAAAGACTCAGCACTAGCTTTTTACACTGTTAGGTCTGCTGCGTCCACTCTTCCTCGCCTGTTCATCATGTTGCCCGTCACTCTTACCACAGCCCTGTAGTGATCACTGATCAGTGATATTTGTGACGCCATGGTTAATGTCATAAGCCTTTACATTTTTGTTCTAAAGTAGTTAATGTGTGCGGTAAACATCAAACCCTGGATAACCTCGGCACTGATGAATATAATGATGGTGCACGGCATATCTCCTCCTTAATTAGAGTGAGGACCGTCAGGGACACGGATCCTGATGGGATCACACATGGTTCGTTACCGGTGCAGCAAAACCGTTACCCAATATTATTCCCATCGTCAATTGTATTAGTTTCAATTCATGTAGCCACCTAGTAAGCTACCACCTAGCAGCCTCTAGCTTGCTTCCGTGCACACCTGCTGCAAAGTTGTGGCGCTGCTTGCAGGTGCCGTCCCTCTCATCTTTCTCCGGCGATCGCTGTTCGGTCTACATGTCGCCGATGATGTTAGCTAACATGTCATTCAAATATAGGTGGAAGATCTGCGATTCATCAGCAGATAGCTTAGAGGCAGGTCAAGAAACAACTTTTAATAAAATCATAAACCTTGTCTTCTTGGACATACTTTTTTATTCCCTTCTTCTACACCCGTACGCAGCGACATAGGACGATACAACAAGCTATTCCAAATGCGACAACGTGCGCGATCGAGTGGTTTTAGTTTCCACGACGAGAGAAAGCACGTCAAGGGTTAGGTGCAGGGAAGGTAAAACGGCAATAAATGTTTGGTTACCCTAACTGAGACTTCCCCGCCTGTGGCTGCCACACATGCATGCAAGAATCTCTGAAGTCTCTCCCCGGTGATGGAAAGGGACGACTGGTTGTTGAAGGGCGTCAGTTTAGTCTTCGCCAAAAATCCTTTTTTTTTCTTAATAAATTTCTCTTGGGCAATCACCAGAGATGCATGCACCATGCTTTTCTAGTTGCGTGCAATCTGCAGTTGGACAAGATGCGTCACAACACTCGCAACTACTCTACTGTAAAATCCTTTTATGTTCATATATGAAGTGGTCGATCTCAAGACCGATAGACGAACAGCTTCAGTTCTTTTTTAATGGTTTGTCGGTTTAGCAGTGTTGTCGGACTCGCTACAGGAATCAAAGATTACAATGAAAAATGTGATCCTCATCGTCCTCCCCTATTTGCTTTTGAAACATTCTTTTTTATTTAGTCAAACTTTTTTCAGGCATGTGCACCGTGTGCAGTTACTTAAAACGAACGAAGCTGCAGCTGATTTCCAATTCCAAATGCGAGGTTTTAATATGTGAGTTGGTACCAATAGTCCTATATAGTAAGTACTATTTACATGTTGACACGATGAATAAGATAAACATCCCTACTTGCTCTACCCATCAACCAAATAGTTTAATTTACGGCGACGTGGCACCGGCTGACCGGCCGTTTCATCTAAACGCAACTATACATCCATTTTAGTTGGGTGGTCAAAGCGTTCTCCTGCTAAATTCGGCAGCTGATCAAGCTTACACGAGAATTCGCTTTCACGAGCACGCCTAGGCCTGCGTTTGCGGTAAGAACTCCGAGCTCTGAAGTGATCAGCTCTTCTCGGATCCAGCACGCGTTGAGGGTTCACCTGATTCTGTCCATTCACAAATCCGGATGGATGGACAGATAAGTGAGGTTGAGCGCCAATCTGTCCTTGGGTACCTGACTATATGATTGTATATTCAGGAAGACATGATCATAGGCAGAGGCGTGTTCTCTTGTGGATATTAGAAGGCACAGCATATTGCGTGTTAGGGCTGGTAATCATCTAATCAAAGTGACGGGTAGGGGAAGTTTAAATTTTAATTCAGCTAATCAGCTTGTTGTTGCTGTTTGATGAACGACGAGAGGATCCGTACACAGAAGAAAGGCAACGAGTAGGCAGTCTTCTTTTTTCTACTACTCATCTGAACACAGTGAGCAGTAGGTAGTAGCTAGGTTTGGAAGGGCCTGAGCTTGATACGAGGAAATTATCTTGAGAAAGCAAATATATCCGTAAGAAAACATTTTTTTAAAAAAAATGCTTCTCTGAAAATAGAAAAAGGGAGCTTGCTAAGAGGAAATTATCTTGAGAAAGCAAATATATCCGTAAGAAAACATTTTTTTTAAAAAAATGCTTCTCTGAAAATAGAAAAAGGGAGCTTGCTAAGAGGAAATTATCTTGAAAGCAAATATATCCATAAGAGAACATTTTTCAAAATGCTTCGGTGACAAGAAAAATGCATAAACAAGAGGCTAGTGAGCATCGGTTCTGTTAGAGCACAACTTGTCAATTTCTATGCGTTGTTGATATCAACAGCCTAACTAGTAGGGGGAAATAAACCCAATAATGTCACTGGTACGTGCACTGCCGGCATCCTTGCAATTTATGTGTGGTTAAGATTAACGTAACCCTTCCAAATATGACAATGCAACATTTCAACTCTTTGAACGATCTCTTTGTTTAAGGAATCTGTGCAAATAAGGGACCATCCAAAGAGAACGCCCCGGTGGTAGAGATAACGAAAACAACACGAAAGAAAGAAAAAAAAATGTTTGAACACGTCCGAATTAGCTGTAGATATTGACACTATCACAATGCACTTGCTGTGGACCATCTTCACATCCTTCCGTATCGAGGAATTCCTCCCATTTTCAATGAGTTAGGTAAGTATATAAAACGCATAAGAACAAATCGACCAGTTAACTACCTGTTACCCTGTTGCAATCCACCTTTTTAATTTCTCCTATTTCCTCCCCGTGCAGTAGTATGAACTAAGAAGCCGGACCTAACTCTGAATTACCCTATTTGCAAGCTAGTCATGACTCATGAGCCCTATTGATGATGGACCTATCGAAGGTTGCGCAGACTACTGGCACGGAGACAGCTGCTACCCCCCAAGCCTCCCTCTCCAATGGATTTCATCCTAAGCAAAGTGCCCAACTTGCTCGATCTGTGTCCCCTGCCATTCACGCTGATCTCGACGAATCGGAGAAGAAAAAAGCCGTCATTATCGCGCTTAATCCCCCTTTCTTCCTCGCTTTCCCAAAGCAAATTAATCACTGCCTTTTTCCACCCTGATCGAGCGATCACCCTCCATAACCCCCTACGGCTATCGTCTGATGATGCAACCATGTCGCCGTTTGTCCAACCGACGCCGCACCAAGCAAGCGCACGTGTAAGGTCGCCGGGGAGGCGCTCGCCACCGCGACGCCAGGCGCCGGCCACCTCGGACACCCAGGTGGGCAAGCAAGGCCCCCACCGAGATCACACGTGGGCCCCCCACACGCGCGTTCGTGGCCTCCGTCGTCGGCACGCCGTCCGGCATAGCCCGGGCCGCGGAAATCAACGGCCGCCCGGCACGAATCGCCACGCCGGAAATCTCCTTTTTTGTTGGGAGAAAGAACGAACTCGCCGGGAGGAGGACAGGAGGGCACAGGTCACAGGTGTAGGCAGGGGGGGCTCTAGTGTCGTGACGGGCTTGACAGGTGACGATGGGGTCGGGGGTGTTTGGTGAGGGGGAGTCTGCGGGGTGGGGACTTGTTATGTGTTTTGTGTCACCCGTCGCGCGCTGTCGGTGTCGCGCACGTCAAGAGGGCGCGACCCGGGCGCACCCACCCGGGCATCGTGTCCGTGTGTGTATATATACGCCTGGCCCTGCCACTGTCCCGGTTGCAGCAGCTCTGTGCAAGCCCTGGGCAACACAAGTGATCGAAGCGTCGCCGGCCGTCGAAGCACCACGGAACTAGCAAGAGAGAGCCGTCGAAGTAGCTAGCGATCGGCCGATCACACGCTCCTGTGGGCCTTGGGAAGGATTGGAAGGACGATGGGGAAGGGCCGGGCACCGTGCTGCGCCAAGGTGGGGCTGAACAAGGGCTCCTGGACGCCGGAGGAGGACATGCGCCTCGTCGCCTACATTCAGAAGTACGGCCACGCCAACTGGCGTGCTCTCCCCAAGCAAGCAGGTACGCACGCGAGCCAGCCCGCGCGCCCTGGTGCGAGCAGTGTAGTCAGTCCTCTGCACACGCGTGCATGGGGGTTCTAATGGTGGTTTTTTGGGTGCAAAAACAGGGCTGCTGCGGTGCGGGAAGAGCTGCCGGCTGCGGTGGATCAACTACCTCCGGCCGGACCTCAAGCGCGGCAACTTCACCGCCGAGGAGGAGGAGACCATCATCAAGCTGCACGCCATGCTCGGCAACAAGTACGGTGCAGCTCGTTACCTTGAGAGCTCGGTTGCCGTTTCTCGAATCCATGGATCGGATGTCGTGTCGGCGAGACTGATGAGAGCTCGATCGGGTTGTGTTCTTCCAGGTGGTCCAAGATCGCGTCGTGCCTGCCGGGCCGGACGGACAACGAGATCAAGAACGTCTGGAACACGCACTTGAAGAAGCGTGTGTCGCCGGGCGCGGAGGACGGCGCCAAGAAGAAGAAGAAGAAGAAAGCCGCCGGCGCCGCCGGGGTGCCTGCTGCCCCGTCGCCGTCGCCGTCCTCGTCCACCACCACGACGACGACGACCAACTGCTCCAGCGGCGACTCCGGCGAGCAGCAGAGCAACGTGAGCAATAAAGTGCCCGACGAGCTGGACATGGAGGAGCTCGAGATCATCCCGATGCTCGACGACCCGACAGCCTTCGACTTCGACGACATGCTGGTGGTGGACCCCATGCCGGAGGCGCCGTGTTGCCTAGCGGTGTCGGTGTCCGGGCCCACGTCGCCCTGCGCCTCGTCCACGTCACCGCCGGCGCCAGCCCGGGCCAGCGTGGACGAGCTGCTCGACCTGCCGGAGATCGACATCGATGACCACGAGCTGTGGACCATCATCGACGGCGACGGCACGCCGGCGCCGCCGTGCCAGAGCAATGCAACAGAGCCGAACGCCGCCGCCAGCACGACGAGCCACGGGGCGGAGCTGGAGGGAAAGGAATGGTGGTTGGAGGACCTGGAGAAGGAGCTGGGCCTGTGGGGCCCCGTGGAGGACTACCAATACCCGGTGGGCCCACAGGGTCCTGTCCCGGCTCACCCGGACCCAATCCCTGCCATGGTGGACGACCCAGTGTCGTGCTACTTCCAAGCGGGCCCCGCCTCGGCCATGCTCCAGGACCTCGGATACTCTGCTGTTGTCACGAGCAGTAACCAGATGTGCTTGTGAGAATGTTGTCATTATCATCCTTTTTTCTGATTTTTAGCTAGAAATCTCGGCCTCGTCGTACGGCTACGATCAATACCCAGCAAAATACATGTATAATTGTACACGAGTGCATGTCTCAAGATGAGCACAAACTCAATACGAAGACGTCGATGGAATGGAATCACACCGGCGTAGAGTAAAAAGGAGACCAGTTAGCCAGTTAGGCTAGTATGCACATAGGAAAAGAGCCAAGAAAGATGCTATTTTTGGGCAGGCAGGCAGTGTTGGCCTGTTGGGCAGTGCAGTCAGAGATTCACAAAGGAGTCAAGATTGCCGGTACTCACTTGAGTTAACCTGAAATGTAACCTACCTTCAATTGCCAGTTGGTAAATATACTCTACTATAAAACAAGGACTCTTTAGGTACTGAGGAGTACGTGCTTAGATTACTATTCTACGTTTGTTTAGTGTTTTATTACTAGTCTTGCTGCCAACAACAGTGAAGCCCGAAGTGTGTGCATGTCGTCAGAGTGATGCCATTGCTGCTATCATCGAGTTCCTACTACCGTTTTATCCAGTCCAATCGCTGCGCCTTTGGGCTTTAGACTACGCACGCGACGGAGCTCAAGTTGTGCTCGTGTCGTGCCTTTTTTGACGTTTGTGATGGTGTAGCCTTTTGTATATTTCGTCGCCTCGTCTTTTCTCATTCGCTAGCAGCTCGTGTTTTTCTACTCTCGATGTGGCTTGGGTCCTGTTTACACTCCAGGCCATTCCTTTGGCCGGGCAGGTTGCATCATTGGGGTCGTCATCACACAAACACATGATAGGGAAGTAGGTTACCTAACAAACAAAGCCGAGAGGAGAGGTATGTGTCATGTGTGTATGGCTGTATGTGAGTATGTGTGTAGCGTTTTCAAGCACACGAGGAGAAAGGTAAATAAAAAAGGTCTACTGATGAAGACGAAGACTACGGTCGTTTGAAGTGCGTGATGAATGTATAAAACCTTAAGGTCGCTACGGATCCATGATTCAACGCACACGTGACCTGGGCCACCCGATCGAGATCACACGGCGGAGAGGCCAGAAAACCATTAAACAGATACCATTGCGGCCCGAATTGGCCTTAGCAACGACCCACAAAATCAAACCCACGTCCATACGTGATTCGAGAATCCATCCAGTTGGGTTGGAAGTTGGAACCACACCTTTGTGGAGAGACGAGGGAGGAAACACAGAGGATACAAAATCTGGGGTAGAGGTACCTTTAACAATACTTACCTGGACGGGGTCAATGGTCGATCAAGAAGGGCCATGGCCTAAGTTAGTAGCCTTCATTGCACTTCGAAGGAGCACTAGCTTACCATCTCCTCAAGTAGGAGAGTGAACGTCGTAATTTGTGAAAGAGGGGGTTCGCGCGGCCCCTACGAAATTAAGTTCAAGATTTTTATTTTTGAGACTTTTGGGGAATATTTTCATGATGCTTACTTATGAAAATTATTTTTCTATAAATTTTAATATATAATTTATGAATTTATGAATTTTCCAACAAATTTATTAAATATATGTATGTGCCTAGTGACTACAGTTATGAATAGATGCACGTTCCAATATTTTTCAATATGAAACTGGTGAAATTGTACTAATGATTATATACTATACTAGCAAAGAGGCACGTACGGCACGCACATGTTTTCAGAAGGTTATAATATAAAATATTTTGTATATCATTTTTATTCTTTCACAATAATTATGTTATTTGCAAAAAAAATCTAAATTTTAGGAATTCTTTCGCTCAATTTTTTATATTAAAAATACTAAATCATTGTTCAGTTTCGGTAGCAATGCTTCGATAGATTACATCCACTATTCTTCCAACAGACTTATCCTCCTAAAACCACCTAAAGATGTCCAAAAAATAAACCAGCAGCTTGTTTTTGAATTGCTATACGTTAGACTTGACATGTCAATGTATGATACTGCTCCAAAAATGCACTAATCCCAGCTCAAACGACATGCCCATCCATTACCTTGAGTTCGAACAACTTGAGGTCCATGGCGAGATGCTCCACGTTGACCCCCTCGCACGCCAACAACGTGCAGAATTACAGCCGTAACCATAAGTCCTCAAAGTACACTTCAGAAGTTGCACTTGTAATTAGGACAAAACAGACTGGATCACAGTTCATTGCACACGGGTCCCCATGCTAATGAAATAGGCTGTCGAGATCGGTGAATAACTCAGACAGCGCTTCGCCACGGATGGTAGTGGCCTTGAGCTTGTTGGAGAGCGCCTCGAGCTTTCCAGGTTTCCTCTGCACGACCTAGAAACAACCGTCAAGGGTGGAGGCAAAAACGTATAACCTACATTGGCGTCGAGCGTGGAAGAAGAAGCGACGTTGGCGGAAACTTGGCACATCATCGAGGCGTGCACCCCGAAGGATAGAGAAGTGTGGGGTGGGCGTCAGGGCCGGGCCGGCATCAACCGGGGCTGTGCGAAACTTGAAAGGTAAGGCTTGTTAGTAGACCATCAAAATAGAGTAATAAAATAACATATACTATTTTGTAACAAAATAATAAATAATTTTATCGATAAGGTTTCATATCCTTTAGTTGGATAGCTCTATGTTTGTGACGCTCTTTGAAATAAAATCTTCAGCATTAAACCATTAAAGGAAACGCATAAAATTTAGGAATAAAAAATTAGTAAACAAGCCTAATCAAGATGGAGTGCTCCTGGCTGATCTGTCCTCTGCCCTCCGCTCTGTTCACTCGCTTTGCCTGCCCAGGTCGCCAAGCACCCAATTGCCTCGCCAAGTAGCCATGGGCCCATGGCAGCAGAGAGACGGAATGGAGGCTTGCACGAGGCACCGAGGAATTCTGATTGCACCAAGAGTTGGGCCTGCTGCCGCCGGCCTGCTCGGCAGGATTGGGCTGCACTCCTCCTAAGTAGAAAGGGTTAATTGGATACTCGTCATTGCAACTTTCGCGTTTTTGAATCACACTACTACTTCTCGCCTAATAGGAGAGAGGCCATTATAATTTCTTATATATTGGAGATATGTCATTTTGTACGTCTCTGATGTCGTTAGACCCACATGTAAGCGTATGTGTACGGTTCATATTTTCATATTGACAGCACTACCCTTGTCACATCTCCTTCCCCATCTCGCTGACATGCGGGTCCCGCTTGTCATCACTAACCTCCATGCTTCTCCCCCAGTCTCCCCTGTTCGTATACATGTCCAACGGGCCGTGCCGGCCCGGCCCGGCGGCCCGCCGTGCCGTGCCGTGCCGCAGCCCGCCGTGCCTGATCGTGCCGTCGTGCCGGCCGTGCCGTGCCACCACCGTGCCCTCGGCCCACGGCCCGGCCCATGGGCCAATTTACCGTGCCGGGCCGCCCGTTGGCACGGCGGGCTTTTCTCGTGTCGTGCCGGCCCATGGCCCATTAACGTTCAAACATATATTTACTTCAAAAAATCACAAAATCACATAAATGGTCTTAGAATTCAATGATTCAAACAATCAAAGTATCAATTATCAAACATCCAATACTTCACAGAATCCCAGAATCAACATTCAATGATTCAAACAACCATAGTACATCAGTTATCAGTACATGCTTCAAAAAACATCTCAGAACTCAAGTCACTAGTCAGAAACTCAGAATTCAGAAATGGACTCAAAAATCAATTCAGAAGTGAGCTGTTTTGTGCAATGCTGCCTCATTAAAAACCTTTCTAGGTAAAACTCACCCTTGTGAGAAACCCTAGAAAGGAAAAAAGAGTACAGCCAGCTCCAAAATATCAATATCAATCAGTCAATGTACTAGTCTTATTACAATAGCCAAACTCAGTGGCAATTTTAGTGACTAAGTGTTTGTGAATTGTGATCACACTCTCTCAATATCACTCTCACAGACTCACACTGACTTATAGTCTATGTCTAACTCTCACAAGACTTGCAGTGCTCCAAAAGACCAAAAGTGAGTGCCTGCACAAGTAAACACACAATGGGAAGCATAGTCTAGTCGATGAACATGATTACATGAAGCAGCAGTGCAGCAAAAGACCCATATGAATTTTATTACCTTCCTAGTTGTCCTGTCTTCTATCCGGCACCAGTACCACCGGAGCCAGAGCAGTTTGAAGTACCTTGAGTGTCAGCGGAAACATCCTCTCCACGGTCGTCATCGCCATCGATCTCGATGGGCTCGGGCTGGCTGCCGACCCTGCCGTCACCGAGATCGATGCCGAACAAGGCGGCTGCATCATCCCGCAAGTCGTCATCGTCCTCGATTTCCAGCTCGTCATCCGAGTGCGGCGCGAGGTCATCGCCGTCGCCGAGGGAGAGATTCTCCCCTCGCGTTGCGAGCCTTGCACCAGCACCGGACAGGGACGGCCGACCGCCACCACGACCTCCAGCACCGTCCCTCGACGGGCGCTTCGGCTGCCTGGCCATGTCTACCCCAGAAGAGGAAGACGCGGCGTCAGGCACCAACCTGCATAGGAACATAGGGTGAGTAACACAAAACGAACACAGATCTAGATCTAGACCGGAACCGGAAGTCACAAATGACAAACCTGCGCTCCGGAGCCCGGTGCCGCCAGATCGACGACGACGAGACAGAAAATGATCAGAAATCAAAGGCGAGAGGGGGGGACGAAAGACTGAAATGAACACGAGCTCACATGTTGGTGCACTACTGCACTGTGAGAGAGGGAAAGGACAAAGAGCAGGGGGCGAAGAGCCGAGCCACCGAGGGCGAGGGCGCGAGGAGGCCCCGCGGCGAGCTTTCGCGGCGCGGATCGAGGAGGAGAGCACGGCGGCGGCACGGATCTAGCCGAGGAGAGCGCGTCGGCGACAGGAGGAGGAGTCGAGGCGCCGTGGGGCGAATGGGGAATTGGGGATTAGGGATTTAGGGTTAGCCGCGGGGCGGGGGTGCGGTGCGGGGCAGGCGGTCTTTATACGGCGGCCGCTGGGCGGGGCCGTTGCCCGTTGTGTGCATCGGGCTGGCACCGGGCCGGCCATTTTCCCGGGCCGTGCCTGTGCCGGGCCACGGGCCGAGGTGGCGGCCCATGGCCCGCACGACGGTTCGGGCTGGGCCGGCACAGGCCCGCTGCCGCCGTGCCGTGCCGTGCTATGGGCCGGGCCGAAACCCCGTGCCGTGGGCCGGGCCGACGGGCCTCGGGCTGCATGGCCATGTATACCTGTTCGCCTTGCCCAGGAGGCCACGCTCGACCTGCAGGCTCCTCTGCCGCTGGGTCGCCGCTCGTGTCCTGTTGCTGCTCCTCCGACCTTGAGCTCTACCCCGCGCTTGTGCTGCCGCCGCACGTGCCGTAGAGCATCACTACGGCATCAACGCCGGCGCCACCGCGCCTGAGCACCTGCCCGCAAGAGAGCCTGAGCTCAACCCCGCGCCAGATGCCACACCACACCACACTGTGCCTTGGGCGTGCTACATGAGCGTGGGGGCCGGGGGCCTAATGCGGGAGCCATGACGGCAGGAGCCTCGATGCCTCTGTGGCCTGGCCAAGACTAATCTAAAGATTTTGAACTATTCTGGCATTCACACGCATGTATTCCATATTCTAGCTGTGAGTTGGTGAGGTTGCTTGCTAGGATGCCGAGCCACGCGTGGTACATGTGCTGAGCTCGGGAGGATAAAGGAAGATGAGATGGGGAAGGAGACGATGTGGGGTCAGAGCTGCGCACGGATGGGGACGGAGCCGCGATGGCCGCTGCGGGGCTGCGCACGGACGCGGTGCCGGCGATGGAGCTGCTCACGGACGCAGAGGATAGATGGATTGAGGAAAAAGAAGGGGTGGAGGAAGGGGATGACAAGTGGGGCCCGCATATGAGTGAGATGGGGGAGGAGATAAGTGAAGGGTATTTTGGTCCGTATGGAAATACGAGTTGTACACATACGCCTGCAGGTGGGTCCAATGACATAATATACTAGAAATTGTAATGGCCTCTCTCCTATTAGATAAGAAGTAGTGGCGTGGCCCAAAAGCGCAAAAGTTATAATGACGTGTATCCAATTAACCTAAGTAGAAAACATTTAGGGCTAAGAAAACTGGGAGCCCTATGCGGGCGAAGCGGAGGGGCTGATCGAGCCATCCGACTCGAAAAAAAAAAAGAAAAAAAACATGAACAGGTAGAACGCGGGTAGAAAAAATGTGGGTGAGAAAAAAAATATGAATTTTGATAGAAATATTTTCTAATTATCATTTTTGGTGGATTCGATCTCCTTCCCACCTCCGTTGACCTTTACAGTTAGGTCCGACGTGAGGGGTAAGATGGACCCAGATGAGGTGAGAAACGTTTTCAATTCTACTACTCGTTCTTTTATAGATAAGATATTGAAAACTTCTTGTGAAATCTATCTCGCTTATTTATATTTATTAAGAAACGTCTATCTCGCTTATTTATTTATTAAGAAACGTCTATCTCGCTTATTTTTTTGAGATAAATCTATCTCGCTTATGAATCCATAAAACACCTGGACTCCTGGAAGAACCAATCGTGGGCTTCAAACCCAACTCCTGGCCCAATTTCATATATTGCGCCATCAGCAGGCCCATTTTCTTACCCTTACTCTAAAAAAGAACGGGACCGACTAAGAATTTTTCTTAAAAAAGAAAACCAACTGGTATTTCATACTGATAGAGAAAAAGAGAAAAAAACAGAGGGAGCGACACGTACGTCACCGGGACAGTTCGAGCTCGCGCCATGGAGGAGAGGAGGGCGTCCTCCTCGACCTGGACTCCCCATGGGCGGCGCAGGCCGAGGCAGAGCGGATACTGGTGGAGGTGGCGGCGACAGATGCTGCAGCGGCACTTCAAATCAGCCGCGAGGTGGAGCGGGAGCTGGAAGATGAGATACGAGACAACCAGCAGCGGCAGGAGGACGAGGTAGTATAGCAACCTGCTGATTCGATTGCAAATGTTGCAGAGTGACGATGAGTGTGGGCCGTCCGGATTTGCAGAATTTAGAGGGGAAGAAAACTTGCAAAGCTCGGGCCTGATTATATCGATAGAATCATAGAATTGCTCTAGGAAATTGTAGGATTTAGTTCAGGTTTGTCCCAAATCCAAGTATTTGGGAACCCCCTTTAAGACGTTTTTAAAAGAAACATGCTGCCTGAAATTATATTATTGTATTACAAGTTCGAAGAAACCATCTGTACTGCTGGGTAGGCTGCATCAAGAGAGCTGACAACAAAGTTGATGACTGATTATTTATTTCTTATTCAGTTACAAAAAAATCCTCTAATTTGTAATGTGATGTTTACAACTTAGGAATCAGGATCTGTTTTGCTTATAAGTTCTATCTGGGGTTGATCTATAGATCCTTACTTTAAAAATTTTCATTGAGTCTGAGTATCTGTTTTCTTACTTGTTCATCATTTACTGCAGCTGATGGCATTGGAGGCAATCTACGGTCATGATATGGCTATTTTTGAAAACAAAGAGGGCCTCCGCTATTTCCAGGTTTCTTCAGTTGCCATGATTTCTTTTCAGTTGTTCCAGTAATCTGGTAATTTTGCTTTGACGTTTTGTCATTTTATTTCAGATTTGCATAAGTTATGACTTGCCTGATGGCATTGAAGTGTGCTCAAAGCTTTCATCAGCTAATGTGTGTGCCAAAGATGAAGGATGCTCTGATGGTACAGAACACGGTGATGGGTCAGACGTGTTCTCTTACAAGTGCAACTTTGAGTACCTTCCTCCTCTGATATTAACATGCTTACTACCGCGGTCATATCCTAGCAAAGACCCCCCCACATTTCACTGTCACGGCTAAGTGGGTGGATGCGCCTCAGGTATCTCAGCTGTGTGAGATGCTTAACACCATATGGGCAGAGCTGAAGGGGCAGGAGGTAGTTTATCAATGGGTCGAGTGGATACGTGATTCTTCAAAGTCACATCTCTGGTTTGATGGTAAAATAACACTAGGCCCGGACATTATACCCTATAATAGAGATGACCGTGCAATCTCGAGAACAAATCCATTAGAGTCTGTAATCCCTTTGATGATGAGTTACAGTAATAAGAAGCACTATCAAGCTTTTCTAGAGGATCTCCATATGTGCATGATATGCCTTAACCAAAGCAAAGGTATGTTCTTTGCATTTTTCCTCCCATTTTTATTTATTTAGTATAGCATGCCAATTCTTTCCCCTGTGGAAATGTGCCTTAGTTCTAACCAATAATAACCTGGTTGAAGTTGCTTCTTTGATCGAAAAAATATTGATTTTCATGAGAGCTATTGAACCTGTACTTTCCAAGCATTATTCTGTGAATCTGGCTTGCCCTGTCATAGGTTTGTTCTCCTGTAAGTAACTTTAATTCTGAAATTCTTAAACAACTAGGCTCAAACTTCGTCAGGCTTTCATGTCAACACTTATTTTGCGTGAAATGCATGGAGACCTTGTGCAAAATGCATGTCAAGGAAGGTAGCGTATTTAAGTTGGTATGCCCTGATACCAAGTGCAATGCTTCAATTCCACCATTTGTGTTGAAGAGGCTTCTTACGAAAGAAGAATTTGAACGTTGGGATAGGCTTGTTCTTAAGAAAGCATTGGACTCAATGTCAGATTTGGTTTATTGTCCAAGGTGTGGGGTTGGTTGCTTGGAAGATCAGAGCAAGGATGCCCAGTGCCCAAAATGCTCCTTTATCTTCTGCTCGTTATGTAAGGAGCCATGCCATCCAGCGAAGCAGTGCATAACTCCAGAAGAAAAGATCAAACGCCAGGTAGAATATATGCACTTATCTCTTTTTCATTTACGCTTGGCAGTTGATTCTCTTCATGTAGTCATCTATGCATTATTACACCTGGAGGCTCTTTACTAGATTATTCAATGATATAGTTTGATGTGCATTTTAATATAGAATTATAGATCTGAGGGCTTGATAAGCTTCTTCTACTCATTTACGTGTTGACTGTTTCTGAATACTATTATTTTAACTGAATATCCCCTGCATGTTTCCTGCAATTTGTTTGTTTGCAGGCTTCAGGCAAGATGTCTGAGAAGGAAATGGCAAGGGAACTGCTCGCCATCAGAAAAATGTTCAGCGATATTCAAATATGTCCAAAATGCAAAATGTCCATTGTCAAAACAGAAGGGTGCAACAAGATGTCATGCGGCAACTGTGGTCAGTTGCTCTGCTTCCGTTGCGGCAGGGCCATCGATGGCTATGACCATTTCTGGTAGGTCATTCTATGGTATCCATAATACTGCACTGGCATAGTTTTTATGCGCGCATGATTTGACAAAGCATAGCACAAATCTGCCCATTGCAGGAATGAATGTGAGCTCTTTGAGTTACGTCAATATGACGATGTAACACCATTCGAGAGACATATGGAAGAAGTACAAATTGGTCGCCGTGTTAAAGTTCAACTGACCCCAATAGGTAGTACCATCAGGTGCCCCAAATGCCGTCAGAGAAATTTTAAGGTAACAACCAAGACTTATATTTTCAATCTTCAGCATTCGGTTAATCGCATGGGATTGGTGATCAGTGATCACCAATGTATATATGGCATGATGTGACCAATGACCATGTGCATCCAGGAAAATGAGGAATACATTTTCTGTTGGGCGTGCCGGATCCACTACTGCTCACTGTGCAGGATAAGGGTCGACGACAAATACATGAAGTCGGGGCACTACCGGTCGTCGGAGTGTGTGGGGCTTGGCAACTTCTAGCACCGGTTCCTTCGCCTTAGTTCATACTATAGTGCAAGTGTGCAACAGGAGCACCGGGACCTGGGGAGCTCAGCGATTTCGCAGCATGCACTGCTTGCTTAGAAGTTAGAACAATCACACGCTGCAGTTCAGATATCAGAATTACTCCAGTTAGGCTTTGCCATTGCTGATTTAGCGCTGCTACTGCGTGTACCGTGTACATATATTTTTTTAGGTCAACCTGTACAGGTATTTTGACAACGTCTTTTTGTACAATTCTATACTCCTCCCTGAGCTTTGCTCTAGTCTACACAATTACACTGGATGGCTGGTAAATTTACTAGTTTCACTCATTAGATGTTTATATTGTTGCTTGTTTTACCTTCATTCAAATTTGATTTCATTTTGCCTTGCTTCTCTTGACTACAGACTTAATTGCAGATCCTACATAACATAACAACAAAATCAACTAGTCGTTATTCGTTATCTGCACTGACGGGCCGGAATGGCAGTTCCATAAACAAAAAGCAAAAACCAACACGATGCGGTGTAAAGGGGAAAAAAGGACTGGCCAAAGAAAACGACATTTACTCGAATGCTCATTAGGAATTGCGTTCTTGTATCTTGGTGCTTCAGAATTCATATTTCCCAAGTTTCGTAAGAACTTGTTTATTATCACAAGCGCATAGTTGGGCCACTCTAGCACATTATTGATTGGGTTTAGGCCCATCCTCAGCATTTTCCAAGTATTATATACCACCTCCGTTTTAATTTTTTACCCTAGCTTTGACCATTTATTTTATTTAAACGATTTGTGTAAACATAGTCAAATTAAGTCATTTTTTTAAAGAAGTTTGGTTAATAAAGTAAATCATAACAAAAAAAATGAAATTTTGTATAATTTTTTTAATAAGACGTGTGGTCAGTCAAACTTAGGGCTGAAAAAGTAAAATAAACTACACTTTGGAACGGATGAAGTAATAAATACACTATATATCCAAAAATCTCCTTCTCAAAAAAAAAATATACCCAAAAATCTTTCCGTGCGTCGCACTCTTCTCTCCTGCTGACTCCTCGCAGTCTTCACGAAAACGGACCCAAAATTAAGCCGAAAAAAAAAAGGGCGACGAAAAGGACGAGAGCACACGTACGGCCCCAGAGGCGAGCTCGCGCCATGGCGGCGGCAGCTTTCCCCAGCACCACGTCGCTGCGGACACCGGAGCCCCACAGCAGAGGGCGCCTCCTCTCGCTGGACGAGGCCTCCTCATCGTCCTGCTCCACGTCAGGATGTGCGGAGTCGAGTGCGGTGGCATGCAAGGGTGGCGGCGAGGCCGAGGAGGGCTTGCTCGACCTGGATTGCCCTTGGGTCGCGGAGGCCGAGGCGGAATCGAGGCTGGAGGCGGCGGCGGCTGTGTTAGAGGGACTTGGTTTCTGCGCCGAGGACGGGCACGAGGAAGAGGAAGCCGAGATACGAGACAATCAGCTGCGGCAGGAGGACGAGGTCTGGCATAATGATTTCGTGATTGGATCGGAATTTTTATTTACTGGAACTCGTGATCATGATGATGTGTGCTGCGATGGTTTTCGTACTTTGATTGCTCAGTTTGGAGGATTGTAATTGTAATGCATTGCAGGTGCAGGGTTTTTGGGGGGTTTAATTTACTAAATTTTAAAGTTGTTGTCATTTCTTATTCTTCTCTAAATTAAATTAGTTCGTAAAACATCTGTTGATACATAACTTATAAGAAACGATCCATCGAGGATAACAAGATAAATTGCATATAATCATGCGATGGCTTTTTTAATTATAGTCACCTGATTTGCTGTTGCTCTAAGATAAAAGTGGGCGTGCAACCGAAGCTTTTGACATATGGGTTGACCGGTTGAGTTGCTAGAAAGTTATCGTGGAGCTTCAATCAATATCAAATGTGGTTTCTTTGCCTCATTTAGCTTTTTTATGTATTTGCTTGTTGCAATAAATTGTTTATTGGCTTATTGCAGCTGTGTATCTGTTTGCTTAGTTTAGATAAATGTTGATTGCAGTTGATGGCATTGGAGGCAATATATGGGGATGATCTGGTTGTATTTGAAAACAAAGGAGGGCTTCGCTACTTCCAGGTTTCTTGTGCTGGCACTGTCAATCAATATAATGTTGTTTCAGTTATTCTTGAATTTTGAATGGTTAGGACTGGTTTTAATGGTTTGCCTATCTATTCCAGATTTACATACGTTATGATGTGGCTGATGGCGTCGAAGTGTGTGCTAAGCTTTTCGCACTTAATTCTAGTACCACAGGATGTTTTTACGGTTCTCAACATGATCATGGACCTGATGAGTTCTCCTACAATTGCAAACTTGAGTACCTGCCTCCTTTGATATTGACTTGCCTTCTTCCAAAGTCCTACCCTAGAAAAGACCCCCCCATCATTTGCAGTCACTGCTAGGTGGATGGATGGGCCTTATGTCTCTCAACTCTGTGAGATGCTTGACACCATTTGGGCAGAGCTGCCAGGGCAGGAAGTCATGTATCAGTGGGTTGAGTGGCTGCGTAATACTTCCAGGTCATATCTCTGGATGGATGGAAACATAACACTGGGTACAGATGTCGCCACCTATGACACAGATAACCGTGCAATTCCAAGAACAAAATCACTGGAGTCTGTTATTCCTTTGATGCTGAGCTACATTAGTAAGAAATGCTATCAAGCTTTTCTTGAAGATCTTCACATGTGCATGATATGTCTTAACCAGACCAAAGGTAAGCTCTTTCCTCCCACCTCATAGGCTATCGTTTATGTAATCTCATGTTATGCCCTTACCTTACTGAACTGTGCCTTGGTTTTAACCAATTACCTGGGTGCAATTTTCACGTTTCACATTGTAGACTATTTATTACCGAATTGGTCTCACAGGGAAGTTTTTTTTTTTATAACTAACATTCGAACAATTAGGTTCAAATTTCATCAGGCTTCCATGCCGACACATGTTTTGCGTGAAGTGTATGGAGACCTTATGCAGAATGCATGTCAAGGACGGTAGTTTGTTTCAGTTGGTATGCCCAGGTACCAAGTGCAAGGCTTCAATTCCTCCATATGTGCTGAAGAAGCTTCTTACAGAAGAAGAATTTGAACGCTGGGATAGGCTTCTCCTTCAGAAAACATTGGACTCAATGTCAGATGTGGTTTACTGTCCAAAGTGTGTGATAGGTTGCGTAGAAGATGAGGACAACACTGCACAATGCCCAGAATGCTCCTTTATCTTCTGCTCGTTCTGTCAGGGACCATGGCATCCGGGGAAGCAGTGCCTAACTCCCGAACAAAAGATACAGCTCCGAAAGGTATGCTGTATAAATACAGAATCTTGCATTTATGCTGTGCAGTTCATTTTCAGCTCGAGAGTTTTACTGAATATCTTGTTTGCAGGCATCAGGCAGGATGACTGAGAGGGAAGTGGCGCAGGAATTGCTGAACATCAGGCAACTTTATAAGGATGTTAGGTTATGCCCGGGATGCCGAATGGCCATCGCCAAAACAGAAGGGTGCAACAAGATGGCATGCGGAAACTGTGGTCGGTACTTCTGCTTCGCCTGCGGCAAGGCCATAAGTGGTTATGAGCACTTCAGGTAGGCCTTTCAGACATCCAATATCCTTCTTATGAAACTTTGAGATTTTCTGGTCTACTTATGTGTGTGTGCCCAATAATAGGCCCACGTGTAATTCACAACATTACTATTTCTTCTTAATGCAAAGATACATAACTCTCCTGCGTATTCTTGGAAAAAAAAGAACTTCGACAAACATAGATAGCAACACCTGTGCATTTTTCATTTCAAAGAAAACCACAATTCCTTCCATTGCAGGGAAAGCGGCTGCAAGCTCTTTGGGGCAAGAGAGATAGCAGAGTGGGAGAGGCAATTGGAGGCAATGCAACCTGAAGGCCAGATGCGAATTGCAATGAGCCCAATTGGTGCTACCGTCAGATGCCCCAAATGCCGTGCAAGAAACTTCAAGGTAACAGAACGTCAGAACCTAGTATGTTATCGATCTGTAGTCTGTAGAGAAGAACTGAATTTGGGCTGCCGAATTAAATATGTGAAGATGAGAAGTATATATGTCCTTCTGTATACAGGAAGATGAAAGGTATATCTTCTGCTGGGCTTGCCGGGCCAGCTACTGCACGCTGTGCAGACGGAAGGTCGAGAACAAGAAGACAGGGCACTATGGGTCACCAGAATGCATGGGGCTTGATAATATTGATTTCTAGCATTTGCATTCGTTTGTTGTTATCAGGGATCTTTACTTTAATTTACCGAATGATAAATCTGACTATCTGATGATCAGTGTATCCAATCAGCAAAAGTTGAACATAGCATAACTGTGTAGTAGTAGGCGGCTGTCTTATTTTCCGGTTCATCCACATGCGTCAGCTAATTTAGTCGTCATGCATGCCTGATATATTATACTGCATCTTTCAATTCCGAAGCTTATTCCAGATTGTTATATCACATTAGTGCAAACAGTTCAGCAAGCAGTTTCTGCAATATTGTTTGCTGCTGGTGCTGCCTTCTCGTCAGGGTCAGCCGACCCCGACGAGATTTTACAATTCCCTAAGCAAATTACTGTTCATTGCGCAGCTAAGCAAGCACTAACACCGTCATTTAGTTGAGCTGACCCCGTCAGCCATTTCGTCTGGATGCTGGCTATTGTCCTGTCTGTTCCTCGGAGCATTGCATCACTACTCATAATGACATCAATTATCGACGCTGGTTTTTCCTTTTTCTTGTTTTATAACGTGCCGCGGGATATTTGCCGATCTGTATTGTAAAAGAAGAGACTACCAGGGCTCAGGCGCTCTTAAAGAGTAGCAACGTTGATCTTGAATGAGTTAGTGCAACAGTTCAAACTCCTGTGGTAAAGAACATGTAACTCACCGGTGCACGCACCCTATAAAAATGGCCATGGCCACAGTTCTGGTCACTGCCTCCTGTCGTGCTCTAAGAAATCGCGAAACAGCTAAACATCTTCAGCAGGTGCAGCAAGAGCAACTGTAAACATGAAGACTAGCTACGGCAAAATGGTGCCCGTCCTTGCCGTCCTGGCGGCGCTCTCCGTTGCTGCCAGCGCCGCCGCCGTCGACCCGCCGCCTAAGCCGAAAGGCCAGGAGGTCCACCTGTTCGAGGTCACGGTCCGCGTCCCCGATCGCGGCGGTGTCGACCTCGAGGAGTACAACTACAGCCTGCTCGCCGAAGTGCTCGGCAGGTCGCATTACCTCACTGATCTCTCTAAATCACCACTCCAAATAAATCCCATTGCCTCAATATTTTCCCTCTATTTTTATCCCCTTATCTTTTTTTTAATAAACCTCAGCGTCGAGGCAGCACGGAGCGCAATGTATGATACTGAGCTTGGGACATTCAGCGCGTTCCTCACCAACAACCAGGCCCATCGACTATCAAGTGAGTTAAAATTCATGGCACCATATCAACTTCAAATTTTGGAACAGAATTGACGAAGTTCGTGTGAACGTATTGACGTGCATCCATATACCTTATCAATGAACAGAAGTCCCAGGGGTGCTGAAAGTCACACGACTGGAGGACCCTACACCGCTTCCGGAGACGGATGGCCATCTCTAAAATTTCACACTGAACTGATTTATGATATGCTATGTAAGAATAATTGTAATCAAGGTCTCTAAAACTGTATGGTATATATACATTGAAAGGCACTGGCATAATGAACATTCTCCAGAAACGCACTCGTTGAGTGTCGTTTTGTTAAAAAAAAATAAAAAAAATTAACATTCTCCAATTCCAGATCTGGTAAGTGAGGACGTCAGCATTTTGCCTGATCACCGTAGATCATCTATGGACTTCTGAATCAGGTCCGTCATACTTCTTTCTCTGTGGGGATCTTGGGGTTCGGCGGTGTGCTGCTTGCAGCCCCGGGGACCATAGTGCTCCGAGCTCTTCCGAACCACCTTCAGGCACAGTGCACAGTAATGGACTTGGCACACCCAGCAGAAGATATGGTTGTTGTTTTCTACCTGGCCACAACAGAAACAATATTGTTCTCGTCTATCAACATCTCGGTCTATATTTTCAAAGTTTCGGAAGATTATATGACACGCATAACATGGTCTTCAGATAACAACAAATATATGGCTTATCCAGAATAATATGGTATGCAAAAGCGGCAACAACTTTACCTTGGGATTTTGTTGGTGACAACCGGGGCATGGATAACTTCTGAACCGTAAAGGTGTTACTTCTTTCTGTATCAGCTTAATGACACCAGTTTGCTTCACTGACTTCTGTTCCTGATCAAGTATGCATTGCTCACTTTCAAAGAGGAGCATCATTTTAGTCATGCTATAAAGAGGCCAGATATGGTGAGTATATTCAGAAGAAGGATACAATACATTATGTGATTACGAAATGGCTTGCCACAGTCATAGCAGAACTCATTCCCACAGTTCCCACAATGCATGTGGCTGCAGCCTGACACCCGTGAGGCATAGGTCTTGCAATGCGGACATTGAACAGTACCACGGAGTGCTTCCTTGATGCTGACAAGTTGATTGAATAAATCAATTTGCTTGTTGCCTCTGCTAGAACTACGCATCTTTACACGATTCTGTATAGATGAACAACATGCGTCAATGCATATAGAAATATAAATGAAAAAAATCAATAAAACATAGTTTACTATAATAGTACAAGATAATTGTCTTGTATAGTATTTTTCTCTAGAAAACAAAAAAAAAATCAAACTTTTGAAATGATAGAAGATTAAAGAAATAAGCTTTCAGTAATGAAGCAAATTAATTTATATACAAATTCAGAAAATCTCTTCAATGAAACATCTAAGAGCGTATCATTGTATCACCGAAGTAATGTTGAGTTGAAACGTGGATCTGACAGTGGGCAATCGCAGGTAACAGGAAAGTTGTGTGTAGCATGATTTTGTACAGCACATAGCCTGGTATTTATTTGCTACCTGTAAAGAGAGAAGTTTTTCTTCTAGAGTCATGCATCTATCTCCTATGTGACGACGTTCACGGCAGAGGGTACAGAAGCTGAAGAAGCATTTGGAGCACTGGGCATTATTCTCCTCATCTTCCAGGCAAGCTGTTTCGCATCTTGGGCAGTAAGTCACATCGGCCATTGAGTCTAGGGTCCTCTTAAGTATCAATCTTTCCCACCGTTCAAAATCTACATCTCCTAGCAGCCTCTTCAATAGATTAGGAGGAATAATACCCTGGCACTTGTCATAAGGACAAAACAAATCCATCACTGTTCCCTCCTTGACATGCATTCTTGAGTAAGTCTCCATGCACTTCCGGCAATAATAATGCAGGCATGGAAGTTTTATGAAGTCATTACCTGTAGGGAATCACAATTCAGAAGACATCTATAACTTTCCTGACCCAGTGGAACTTGGAATCTCCACAATCACTCAGTAAGGTAAGCCCATGAATACATGATTTTTCAGACAAGAACTGTCCAATTGCTATAATTTTGCCTATTACTAACTCAGTCAATAATCATGCAACTGAATATGAATATGAAAATAAGTTATAAGGGAATAATCTAATTAAGAACAATGAGCAAAAGACAGACATCAAGAAGAGTGCCCCACATATTAACTACAGCATACCAGTTACCTGGGTGCTCACTGAAACAAATCATGCAATCATGAAGGCCACTTAGAAATGATTCATGACGTTGCTCCTCATTGTAGCTAATTAAACATTGAACGACAGACTCTACAGAGGCAATCTTTCCAACGGCCCGAACATCCACAGGACCCATCATAATATCAGACTGTCGCATGATTATTCCATCACTATAACCAACATGTGAAAGTGCATAGCTCTGCAGCCATTGCACCCACTCATAAACGATTTCTTGTCCAGGTTGCTGTTCCCAAATTGAGTCCAGCATGTGACAGAGGGAGGAAATTTTCACACTATCCAACCATTGTACACTGAGAGTGAAGTATGGAGGGTGATGGCTTGGGTAAGACAGAGGCATTAGACATGTTAGTGACATTGGAGGCAAGTGCTGGACACTGAATGTGGTAAAGGACCGACTTTTCAGGTCATTATCATCAACACCCTGGAATAGTTCTGCAGATACAATGATACTATCTGGAATTTCACAATGCACATGGATCTGCAAAGAATGAACAAAAACAAAATTGATCAATTTCTGTCACGTCTCTATACACATATATTATTTCCTGGGGGTCGAATCCAATTATAAAGAGAGTACCGCAAAAGACTGCAATCCAGCCTTTTCTCCAAAACTGCCTATATTGTCTCCATATATTGCCTCCAGTGCCAGCATCTGGAGAAAAAAAAAATATTGTCAAGAGAAGGTCTTTAAAATCATTGTGCTATCCTTGTAACAAAGAAATTTGCTATTCTTTCTATATTGTGCAGTCCAAATTTACAAAAGTTGCCACTTTTTTCTTTTGAAAAATAATTTAGAGCCTTTGTTTTATTTCTCAGAACAAAAAAACTTTATAGCAATTTGGGGTAGGATTTTATGCTTCATGTCCACCCATCCACTTAATAAGGAAAAAAAACCTGGACGATTTGTACACCGTACACCCATGCCACTAATTTACAGGCAACAATGGTTTGGAACCACAGCACCGTGGTCAGTGATTGGATTTTTGGAACCGGTGAGGCTTGGTTTTGGAGATGCGGATATGAAGAAGTAGATGCATGAGATACAGGGATATGATAACGGATATGATAACGCGAGATTGCTGGAACTCCGAACAGCTGATTCGAACGCATCCCAATAACCCAATTCCAAACAGACAAGCGCGGCGAATTCGCTGAGGCTGGTCTCCAACTAGTAAATGACGATCGCCGCTTGAAAAATGCAATCCCAAGCGGGCGAGGGTTAGGAAGGATCGATCAGAGGAAGTAGCCAGCACCTCGTCGTGCCGCAGCTGTTCGTTGCAGCGCAGCTGCTCGTCGGGCACCTGGGGCTCCTCCCCCTCCCGGCGAGCGCGGAGCATCATCTCCCGCAGCACCGCCAGCTCCCTGCTCTCCGCCGCCGAAGCCTCCTCTTCCGCCGGCGGCGAGGGCTCTCGCTCCGCGCGCGGGGTCTCCATCCGCGGACTGCGCCCGGTGCCGCCGCGCCGCACCCCGCCGCTGCAAGGAGAGGACGGGAAACTGGGAAAGTGAGGGGAGTTCGACACGACGACGGTGACCTCGTGCGGGGCGTAACGGAAGTCACGCGCCGTTTGACTCGTTGCTGAGTTCCATTCCGTTTCGTTCCTCCAAGAACGGCGGCGAGTAATAGTATGGCTCGCCTTTTGGCCCTTTTTCTGATTTTCTTATTGTGCAACTTGGGCCTTTTCTGACGGGCTGCTACTTGGAACTTGGTAGGGATTTAAAGGCCCAGTAGTAGTGGTGTGGTGATGGGCTGCTCCGCGGCCAGCATGGCAAGCCCTCAGAAAAGCACCCGTATTTAAATGACGCATTCGCATCTTCTGACATGTACCATTAATATTACTTTATTAACCGTAAAAAATAAAAGACCGAGATAGCGATATCTAACTTTGTGATCTTTTAATGATATACTCCCTCGGTCCTAAATTGTAAGTCATTTGATTTTTTTTATCTCAACTTTGACCACTCGTCTTTTTCAAATTTTTTCGCAAAATATCATATTTTTTTATTATGGCTAGCTTTAGCAATAAAAGAATTTCAAAAATAACTTAAATTTGACTATAATTACATAAATTTTTTGAATAAGACGAGTGGTCAAAGTTAGTGTTAAAAAGGTCAAACGATTTACAATTTGGGACGGGAACGGAGTGAGTATATCTAAATTTCCTTTTCTGAAAAGGTGCTAGAGGTCGATTGAACATACAGTAGCGTAAGACAAGCGACACAATCACACAAGAATGGAGCATTTATTTTCTTTTTTCTTTATTTGCATTTGGAGATAAAAGGGAGCAGTATTTCACAGAGGCTTCGAGAGAGCGAAAAATGTTCAGTAACTCGAACTAACTCTTAACGCTGAATCCAGGTCGCAGCCTTTACCCATCGACGAACAGATGTAGTTGTTGCATATTCTCATGAGTGATTTGCTTGTCCTAATAACCTTGCCAAAGTGTTTTTGAAGTTTGGCGCGTTCACCGTCAAGATAAAACCTTATTTTCTCAAGTTTGGGTGCCATTGCCATATATGTTTTTTTCGTGCCAGCTATGGCACACATTCGAGCATAGAACATTATTCGTCTAAACTTTTTCCTATTTATATTATTCTTCCCTCTCACCTACCACGTTTCCAAGACTTAGATATAGTATTTTTTTCTCCCAATCTAAATGTTAGAGGTTGTGCTATGCTTAAGATGTTAGAGGTTGTGCTATTCTTGGACAGTCGTCAGGCAAAAGGAGGATATTGACACATTGAACTTGCATGATGATGAATTGAGATATATATGGGTATTTGAAAACCCTCCGGCATGGGGAGGGTATGAACACATTAAACTTGCAACCATAACATTGTAATGAACGGAGATGTAGATGGGTATTTGGAAACCCTCCGACTTGCATGTCGGTTTTTGTTATTCCTCTTACATTGTTAGAAATAACAACCTGAGGCTTTCAAAAAAAAAAAAGAAAGAAATAACAACCTGTTTCATCTGTAGCAGTAGTTGAGCTCCATCTGTTTCACTGTATGGCAGCCACAATACATATTTCATCCGGGCATTCAACCAAAAAGTCTTATGTCTGATTATCAGGAATAAGAAGATTAAAAAGCATGCAACTCAATACTGATTTTTTGTTGAATGGGTACAAGATCAATCACAGCAGAACAACACTCAAAGAATCGGTTCTATGTTTTTTTTTTTTTTTGGTTATATCTGCCTCTTGAATGTACAGAGTATTCTCAAAAAATTCACCAGGTAGTGAATAACTGAATGGCTCATGGTTCGCGAATATAAATCATGGAGCTGCTGCTGTGGATACAATAACGATGGAGAGTTGAAAACAGGCTATCTTTAAAAAAAAAATGGATTCGTTGGAGTGAAGTACATCTGGGGACAGATGTGTGTACATACACAGAACAGAACTTCTGATAATTCGCTTGGTGCGACAGTAATGGTATTGATGCACATATGAGAACCTTATTCAGGTATCTGCCGTGTGTTGCTTGCAACCTTTGGGACCATAGTGCTGTGCCGGCTTTGGGACAGACTTATGGCACAGGGCACAAAAATGCTTCTGGCATGCCCAACAGAACAAGTGGTTGTTGTTTCCAATCTGCAACCAGAGCAAATACACATGAGGCAATGCAAAGGAACTGGTTTAATTTCATTTCAGGAAAATATAATATAGTTTGTGTAGTCAAGAGTTCACTAGGTGAATCCAGGGAGAGCTTAGCCTAGCTTCTGTTATTTCAAAATGGAGATCAGCACCTGTTATACTTTATATAAATATACAGTAGAAATATTGAAAATTTAATCATTGTCATGCTCCTCGCTATTGAAATTATTCGCAATTGAACCTTTTTAGAAAATAAAAACAATTCTCAGTTGAACTTGGAAAGACATAACAATCACAACTAAAAGGCCAAACATGAACCAAAACATACTACAAGCATAGGCGCCAAGAAACATGTTTCCCTGGTGTCTTCAAGCAAAGACACATGATTGGATTCAGGCATTCAGCCCATCATAGATGCTAGTCCTCAGTACCCTTCTAAATAAATTAGCAATTTACCTTTGGAGATGGTTGACGGCATGTTGGACATGGATGAGCTGGACCATGCTGCAAATGCATTTCTGCATGCACCTGCGCAACAACTTGGCGCTGGACCCTTTGATTCATCTGCATTTCCCATCTGTCAAGTTCCTCTTGAGGAAAAAGCACACAAGAACCCCTGCAAGGAAAAGAAAAGAACATGTTTTTAACCCATAGTGTATAGCAAATGGCACAACGTAGTTATTACTAAAAGATAAGACACCTGAAATGATCATATCCAGTGATCGCACGGTTGCATTGATAACAGAAGTACTCCTTACAGTTCCAACATTCCATTTTATTGCATCCTTCTGTCTTAGATATGGCCATGTTGCATTTCGGGCACTGTTTTGAATCCTTCATAATTTCCTTCAGGCTGCGTAGTTCTTCAAGAATCCTCATCTGATCTGCTTGCACGTGCCCAGATTGTTGACGTTTCTGTATAAAAATAAAGTTATGTTTCCCAACAATATCCTCAAACATACAACTAAGCAGATCAAGCAAAAAAAATGGCCCCCTAACATCAATCAGCCTCCAGGAAGTATAAATTATAGTGTTATTATCATTGGAGTAAACCAAAGTAACCTTGCGCAATCAAACAGCAGGCGAGAAAAAAGACAGCTACAGGTACATCTTGTTGCTGGTCACAAGATATGAGGGCAACTAGCCATAAAGCATTGTCAATACACTATGGTCACAAAATGTAACCACCATCAGTGACCCTTCCTTTTCTACTTCAAACACTGTGAACAAAAAAGAATAAACATCATGACATCGAACACAGTCCAAGTAGTTCCCATTTTCTGTTCCGATATATATTAGTGCCACAAAATTTCTAAAAGATACCAGGCCTGAGATTAGAAAATATCAGGTGTGACCTGTATGTACAGGAAAAGAAATTCTCATACCTCCAAAATAAGAAGCCTTTCTGCTGGAGACATACACTGCTCCCCAATATGGCGCCGATTTCTACAGAGAGTGCAAAAGCTGAATAAACAACTTGAACACACTGCTTCATTACCTACATCCTCCAAGCAAGCAGTTTGGCATCTTGGACAATAGACAACGTCAGCCATGGCATCAAGAGTTCTCTGCAGCAATAATCCCTCCCAACGTTCAAACTCATCCTCCCCAAGCAGCCTTTTCAATATATTAGGAGGAACAGCACCTTCACATTTTGTATCAGGACATAGCAACTTCACTACGTTTCCTTCCTTGACATTCATTTTGCAGTATGTTTGCATGCATTTCCAGCAGAAGAAATGATGACATGGAAGTTTTACGAAATCAACACCTGATGAGATAACGGATTACATAAAAAAAATTGAAAGCAGCACTAATTCAGATAACGTGGGTTAAAACAAATGGATAGAAGATATCCAAGTTGGACACTGACGACAAAGACTTCACCAGTTATACAAACAAGTAGAGCCATTGGAAGAATACCTTTTTTAAAGACTATCTCACCCACAAAAATTAGGATAAGGTCTACTGCTACAGAAATGAAAGCATGTAAACTGTTACAACTCTGGTACTTAGTGATCTCTATAAAAAAGAATGCTTGGGGTGCTAAACTGAGATATAGATGGTAACACGACAATATCTAGCTAAGTAGTCCATACTATGCCAGGACAAATACACCTTTAATGCTAAGTAAAAGTGTAAAACACAAAGCTGCAGATAGTACCGCGGAAACAACAAAGGTGAAAGAATTACCAGGACACTCGCTGAAACAAATCATGCAGTCATGGATAGCATTTACGAAAGCTTCATGATGTCTATTCTCATTGTATCTCATCATCCTTGGAATTATAACATCTGGTGAAGCATTATCCAGACAAGCACGCTTATCTGCTTCACATGCTACATCATTCTTGCTCAAAACAATCTCATTATCAAACCCTAAGTGAGAAAGGGAAGAACTTTGGAGCCATTGCACCCATTGATATGTCACTTCCATCCCCTGTTGCTCTTCCCAGAGCATATCAAGCATGTGGCATAACGATGAAATCATCCCTTTATCAAGCCAATATGACGAGATAGTGAAAAGGGGAGGGCGGTGACTTGGGTATGATGCAGGCAGGAGACATGTTAGCAGGATTGGAGGCAAATGCTCGACTCTAAACTTGTAAACAAGGTCATCAGCATCAGATGCTTCCCCATATTTCAATGTTCCATCACCATAATTGAACCGTGTTGATACATCTATAGCTTCTGGAATCTCGATGTGAACATGGACCTGTAATTACATTAGCAAAATTACATCTTTGATCCTACAATACAAAGAGTGTGATCTGAAAACTGAATCAAAGGATATACCTGGAAACACCGCTGGCCTCCCTTTCTGTTGAAAATTACTACAGCATCTCCAAAAATTGATTCGAGGGCACAGATCTGAGCAATCAATTTACATTTTTATCACACTAAAATAAGATAGCATCACAGGCTTAATTGTTGAAAGTAAAAATAATTGCAAAGTCATAGCTAACAGCGTCTAAATAAGAGGTAGCACTATTTTGCTCTTGTTGTATAAAATCAATCATCTAATCAATCATACTTGGAAAAATATTTTCACTGATGGAGAGCACATACCCAAGAAACTTCTTTCAGCAGTAAGTATTTACTAGATTGGCACAAAAATGCAAATGTATGCGAGCATGCTAGTTGTGAAGTGCATTTCTTCTCTCATATTGCACTATGTTTAATTACACTCAAATATACTATGAGCTAATGAGCCTACGACAATGTATTTGAACAAAAGAAAGAAGCTTTAAGCCTATGCCAGTTACTAAACAGAAGCATACAGAATAGCACGCGAATATCCTATGGCCACAGGAATCAGAAAGCGGCAAGCCAAACTCTTGCGGTTCAGTAACTCGTCCACACCGATGACAGAAACATGCTAAAATACTAATGCTTCTCGAGCTAATGCCAGCAACGAGTGAACACAAAGAGAGAGAGCAACGCATCACCTCGTCTTCCTGCCTCTGATCATTGGCGCCCACCTCGTCGTCAGTCAACGCCACTTCCTCCCCACCAGCCTCCGCAAGCTCGTGCAGCTTCCTCAGAGCCTCCTCCTCCTCCAGGCTCCCACCCGCCGCAGACCTCCCGGACGATGACGCCTCCACCGGCGCCGGCGGAGACGGCGCGGGGGCCTCGGGCTCAGGCTCAGGCTCCGGAGGCGCCGGCGCCGGCGGATCGCCGTCGGAAACAGTGTCAAGATGGAGGCGCTCCAGGGCCTCGTCGACGGCCGGGGCGGCGGCCTGGGGCGGCTCGGCGGCGGGGCTAGGGTTTGGGGCGGCGCCCTTGAAGGGAGGCCTCGGCACGGCCGTGGGACCCACGGGGCCTTGCGCGGCCGCGCCCCTCGGCCTGGACGACTTCCGAGGCATCTCCGCTGTGGCGGCCGGCCGGTAAGAAAGGCGTTGGGTTACGCCGCGGGCGGATTCGAGCAGCGAGGTGGGATTTTACTGGCGCTTTGCGGCGGCAGCGGCGGCGAGGCGGTGCCGTGCCCGCGTCAGCAGTGAGGTGATGAGGTGGTTCTCCGAGTTCCGACACGGGATGGGAGGTGAGGACTAGTCCGAGACACGAATCTCCGCGCGGCTAGTTTGGGAAGAGAGGCTGATACACTGGTTGGTTTCCTCTTTCCTGGCGGGTTCGCTGTTCGCTCTCGACACGGCGTGGCGCGCTGGCGACGGTGGAAACTTCGCTGGCCTGTGCATCACGTGAGCGTAAGCCCAATCGATGCGCTTAGTGTTTCTCCTCGGTTTGACCGTGATCAAACATTTTCGGTTGCCTCCGTTGAGCACGTGACGTGATAAAGTCGTTCGAATTTGAATGGAAAAGGTCCATCTTCAACTCCCTATGGATCTACCCACTTTCGAGTTTCAACCCAAACTTGCACCTTGACCTAAGAACATTCTTTAAAAACGTGTGAGGTTTCACCTCACCAACGTGCAACGCAAAGGTTCTGGACATATTTGTTTCACTGCCTAGATACAAAACCAGTTAAAACCTGAAGAATGATTAAAAAATATCTAAAAAATGATAGCAGATCCTAGCGATTTTTCAAAAAAACATCGTAAATTGTAAGGCAAGAGGTAGCCTAATTCGGCCTGGCCCGTCATCATAAGGCCAAACAGGCCTGGTCGCGTGATCGAGGAGGGCTGTATCGGCGTGGTAGATTGATAAGAATATGCAGAAGGAGGGATACGAATATATATTTTTTTCTTACCGGATCAGATTCAGATATGACATATCAATAGTAGATATTAAATTTTGGTTATGTGGATACGAATACATATAGATATTGATTATACTGATTCGGACTATACTATTTAAGGCATGAGGGTCTCCTGTTGGTCAGTCGGGCGGATAATATACATACCACTTTCACCCCTATCTCTCTTATTTCAAAATAATATGCATTTCTAACCCAATTTTATTATGTTTTATATCTTAATTTTGATAAATTAGAGCATCTCCAACAATGGCCTCTCAATCTCACTCTCTGCTCCTTGAGTAAGGGATTTTCCCATTTTTAGAGGGATTTAACCCCCAACTCGAGCTGTGCCCTCCAGCCGTGCCCTCTAAATCTCACTACTCTCTCTAAATCTAATGGGTGAGACATATTTGTCGATGAATAGAGGCTTAAGTATAGAGACTTGAAGGCCTCTCCAAAATAGAGGCTTAAGTATAGAGACGGTTGGAGTGCGGTTTTTCTATTGCACCCTCCAAATTTATGATAAAGGCATGTTTGGAGTGTATACTGAAGATACTCTTATAGATGAAAACTTACATTTTAAATAAAATATTATTAGATTAGTTACAAAATATATTCTTATAGTAATAGAGCCATAAATATAAATAGATTTTTCTAAAAACTTAGTCAAACATGAAGCACTCTAATTACACAGATGAAGCATAATTTGTGAGATGAAACTATTAAATCTAATTAATATATCCATCATTAGCATATATTTATTGTAGCACCACATTATCAAATTATGGCCTAATAGACAGTATATTCGTCTTAGGAATTACAATTCATTTATGTAATTTGTTTTGTAATTAATCTATGTTTAATACTTTTAATTAGTGTTAAACGTTGATGTGACGGATAAAAAGTGCCACCCTTGTTCTACGTTAGCTTCCTGTGAAATTCGTGATGGAGTTCAATGTCGCCGTGATTTTGGGCGTCGGAATTATTGTTGTTAGAAGGCCGTGTAATGTAGAGCTCGTGTAGTTGTGTGAATTAATTCCAACCATGGCTCGTTGTTGTGGAGAGTAGAGCGGATGTAGCATGTAGGATGGTAGGGTATTTAACAGGGCCGTCAGAAGGAGAGAGAAAAATGTGTTCCTTCAACAAATTATTCAGCATGATTCACAGTTAAAGCAACCAAGGTATCTTCTCACCATTTGTTTACATTTATATAGACACATGCTTCTGCAATTATGTAGGACAATAATTCGACGCAACATGTGACACATAACCAGGAACATGAATGAGTAAAGTACGTCACTGGTCCATAACCTTGTACCATTATGTCATCCCTTGCAATAGCTTGTTTCGTGCCTCGATTCAGTTGGATGCTTTATTCTTCTGAAAGCTGTCCCATAGCGTGTGCCCTCTTCTCCTTGGCATACTTTGCGATGGCCTCAGCAATGGAAGCTAAACCATTGGTGCTGGCAACAGGGGGGTTGTTTTTGTACTCGTTAGCAACTTCATACTCGATTGTCGATCTTATTACAGATTTGTTCTCTTCTTTTCCTATAATCTCTATTCGTATCAAGAAAATTTTAAAACCTTGATCTAGAAAGCCTCCTTCAATTATTAGTGACTCCTTGATGTACGTCTCATTATCGATCTTGGTTAACTTTTCTTTGAAAGTAGACGGCCAGGGAGTTCCTATCAAAATGAATCACCAAAACAAATTAGTTGGAGTTGGGATCATATCTTACCTCCTCACTGAATCCCTTGTTTTCATGTTCTAATAACCTGGAGGAAAGGAGATAAGTAAGACTATTCCAGCGCCACCATCTCCCTCTACAAGTTCAACCTTCGGATGCACTTCAGGAACTAGCTGGGGAACTAACTGGCATGCAAGAAGGCCTCTATAGACCTCCCACACATCAGCAGCTGGGAGCTCGGTCTCATGCTCATGGCAAAGGCTCCCTTTCATTGCTTTGGTGAGACATGTAGCCATCCTAGGCTAATGGGACATCTGTAGATAGGCTAGCTTTCCTTATGTGGAAGTTGCAGGAAGGAGCAATATGAGAATTTATAGCCGAGAGCTTGAGGCGTCAGTGTCACCCCAAGAATTAATACGTTGAGCGGTGTCAATAGTGAACTACAAGTTCTCATAAAAAAATAGTGAACTCCGAGTTAAGATAATATCTATTATTCATTTATGGTTAACAAAATGATGACATTTTGCTCTCAGTCCAATTAAGCCATACCTTAACCTCTTTTGAATTCATTGGTTCTAGCCTTATTTCAGGTAGGAAATTCGGTAGCAAATATTTAAGGGGAAAAACATCTGCTTCACCCACCTATAGATATAAGTTTATTCAGCAAAAAAAAAAGTCTACGTAAACCCCTAAGGCACCTATCCTAGTTCAATTTAAACCCTAAACTATACATTTGATTCAACTTATCTCGTAATGTATTTTTTTCCATACACATGTTAAGATTTAATATAAAATTTTGCATGCTTGCAGACATCACAATGCATGTAAAAAATGATGTTATGATTTTTTTCATTATTATTTTTCATTAATGAATGATTATTTTAGTATTAAATATTTTAACTATAAATTATAGAGAAAATGTGTGTTGTATTTTCTAAATATGTGTTATGATGTCTGCTATTATATCACCAAATTTTAACCTAACACTCTGCATGAAGAAATAGAAAAAAAAACAAATTATGTTATCGGGTAAATTAACCCAAGTGACAAGGTCTAAGGGATAAACTAAACTAAAAATAATTTTGGTGGTTATCTGAACTTTAGTTATACTTGAGTGGAGTAATTTACTTTCCTTTTTTGAATGTCCTTTTCCTTTCTTCTTTTTTGTGGGTAACTATTTCTTCTCATGATGTAGATGTACGTGCCACAGTCACCTGTTTTCAAAAGAATCAAGTAAAGAATTTTAGATTCATAAATAATAAGATTAGGCACTCCTTTAAAAATAAACATGCCAAGAAAAACAAGCTGCCAACGTTGTAAATGGTGATTTTGTGAAGCCAATCTTAACAATGGTAATTTTACGAATTCAATTGTTAAAATCTAAATGTCTCATTTTACACACATAAGCAAAATGAGATTTAAAAATTGACAATCAGTGCCACTTTAGGAAAGAGTGCCAATTGGCAATTTGCATGTGCGGATCGATGCTCTTCCCCCAACGAAGAAGATCGGCCTGTTCTTACATCCTGTGGGTCACACGTTTGGTCACCGACTCACCGTGAACTTCGGGTCGGAGAGCTCGGTACCAAACACCAAATGTGCAATCCTGTTGATTCCGGCCGCCGACGGCCACTGCTCATCTCTAGTGTCTCTTTTGTCTGTCATCTCTCGTGTCCTATCAACTCCATTGTCGTCACTGTGGATCCGAAAGCCGTGTGCCAACTGCCAAACACGTACTTGAGCTATTCGGGCGACTGTACAGAACTCGCTCCAGGTAAATTGACACCCTCGCTCTCCCCCTAATTTTGCTCTTTTATAACATACAATGCTACCATCAAGTAGTACATAGTATTGGTCAAAGATAGATTAGTAATTTGCACTCCACTTAATTTTAAACTAGATAGAACAGCGTGCTTCGCCGCGCCCGTGGAGGCTTAAACTGCATGCTGAATTTGAGCTTTGTCTGTGTGATTTATATTCTATACATGCTAATACAGAGAGGACATCTCATGTTTGCCCACTGATAGCCACACGTAGGAGGCCTCCAGGCAGGCATCAACTTAAGTGCAGCTTTATCAGGAGAAAAACAGCCAGAGTGCAGGATGCTACAGCAGAGGCGCTTGACAGCTATGCGCCTGTGCGCGAGGTCAGCTGAGGAGAGGGCATTGAACGGCAGCAGGATGGAGCAGCAACCCTTTGCATGAGGATATACGACGACGGCCTGACGCGTGATTTACCGCAAGGCTTTGCTTCAAATTCTTTTCTTATTTGTATCCATCCGACCATCGATACGTTTGGAAACGAATTCGAACCTGGCGCACCCATTCCATCTGGTCCTGGTTGTGAGTTTTATGCCATCGGTGGGAAATAGATGGGTGGCACAGACGCCAGCTGCTCCGTCTTGATTCTTGAAACCGAGACCGGACGTTGCACAGACAGACCAAGTGAAAATACAACTTGCACGTCCATGAGCTTGCGAGGGGCCCAAGTATGCGGAATCACCGGATCAGATGCATGCATGGCCTGCCGCCAAACGGACGGTCAAGGTAGGCCCAAACGGCAGCACTGGCCTGCCGCCATTGAGGAGAGAAGCTAAGGGAGGAAGCTAGAGGAAGGTGTGAGTGAGTTCTACTGTGGGCCCCATGCACAGTACTAAGGCCCCCGGGAGCGCGTGAAATCTTGGCGGTTAGTATAGTACTTCAATTCAATTTGGATAATAATTCACCAGAGACCACACTGTCGAGAGCGATAACAATTAATAATAACAAAAATATTATTTAATAACATATACTACATATATAATATTTAAATTGTTATATATTACACTAATAGCATTAAATTTTCCCCTAGATTACCCCTATACTACAATACTACTCTCATATACTACTCACATCACTAGGGTCATTTTGTTAGTATACAATTAATCTGAACCGTCCGATGTTTACACGCTAGTCATTTAATTTCAATCACTAGTGTATGATAATATTATGTGATGTAAAAGAGCTCTCCTAATTTCCTATGATTTTGTGTGATGGAGTTGTATGCCACAGCAATTTTGGGTGCTGCATTGGTTGTTCCAGAGCTAATCTTATTGCTGTCTGGATTAATTCCAATCATGGATCGTGGTTGTGGAGAGTAAGCGCTGTAGCATGTAGTTTATGCAATAGGGACGTCAAAGAGATGAGAGAAATGTGTTCCTTCAACATATTATTCAGCGTGATTCACGGCTAAAGCAACCAAGGTGCCTTCTCACCATTTATTTACATTTATAGAATTATATACACATGCTTCTGCAAATAATATGCAGGACAATAATTCAACGTAACATCTGAGACATAACTAACCATGAACATACTCTAGTGAGTAGAATTATAGAAGGGACTTCACGATAGCTTTATGGAAAAAAATCTATAACCCCGCTAACTATGGAGGGTGGAACATATCACCTACCAAACTATAAAAGTGCCTTTTTTACCCTCTGAACTTTTCAAAACCGGGCAAATCACCCCTACAGCGGTTTCGGATGGCGGTTTGCTACAGTAACAATGGTTTTGTCTATTTTTTATTTCGGTTGAATATTTCAAAAATCATAATAAGTAACAAAAAAATCATAAAATCAGTGTATATATATGAGAATTTATAGCCGAGAGCTTGAGGTGTCAGCGTCACCCCAAGAATCAATATGTTTTCTTTTTGTTGCCCCAAGAATTAATACGTTGAGCAGTGTCAATAGTGAACTCTAAGTTAAGATAATATATATTATTCATTTATGGTAAACAAAACGATGACATTTCGCTTTCAGACCAAGACATATCTTATCCTCTTTTGAATCCATTGGTGCTAGCCTTATTTTAGATAGGAGATTATGTGCCAAATATTCAAGCTGAAAAGCCCCCTGCTTCGCCCACCAATATATACATATATCGTGGTTCGTCTCATGTGGCCTAAACTTGTGAAATACTAGCTAATAGCAGTGTTCATTGGATGAAACTAGCGAATCATTAACGGCAATGAAACGAAGGTTATTTTTTTTTTCTCTGACTGCATGTATTTATGTTGCATGAGTTGCACTGAAATGGCAACTTGCTCATCTGCATATTTTATTTGTTCGTTGATATATGCTATCTTCATGTCAAACATATACACAATTTCATTTTATTTCTAGAAATAATTACAGGCGTGTTTGGTTCTTCCGGCGAGTCATGCCTTGCCTTGTCTACATAAAAACCTGGGAGCTTTACTCAAGACCCTTCTGCTCCTTGATATATTTTGTGATGGCCTCAGCAATAGTAGCTAAACCACTAGTACTGACAACAGGGGGGTTGTTTGCATGCTCATGGTCAACTTCATATTCAATTGTTGATCTTATTATGGATGTCTTCTCTTTTTTTCTAATAATCTCGATCCGCACCAAGTATTTCTGGAATCCATGATCTAAAAAACCTCCTTCAGTTACTAGCACTTCCTTGATGTAGTTTTCGTTATCAACCTTGATGAACTTTTCTTTGAAAAATTCTGATCCTGGAGTTCATAACAGAATGAATCACAAAATGCAGAATTAGTTGGAGGTGGGATCAAATCATACCTCACAGAAGCTCATGTGCTCAGGTTCTGACCTGGAGGAAAGGTGACAAGTAATACTGTTCCAACGTTGCCATCTCCCTCTACAAGCTCAACCTTTGAGAACACTTCAGGAAGCAATTGGGGGATCAAATCCCCGACAAGGAGGCCTCCATAGACCTCCCACACGTCGGCAGCAGGGAGTCCAGTCTCAAACTCGTGGCGAAGGCTCCCTTTCATGGCTGCTTCGGTGCGCTCTGTAGCCATGCTAATGTATCCCCAAATGTGAGTTCTCTGCACATAGACTTTTCTTCTGCTCAAGTTGCAGGCAGGAGCTTGAAGAGATCTTATGGCCGAGAGCTTGAGATGTCGATGTCACCCCAAGAATATAAGAATGTCAGTACAAAACTGGTTTAATAAGTCACTATTCATACGCTGTGGACTACCACAAGATGCTATTTCACTTTCAGTCCAAGCTGCATATTTTTTTTTTTTACTTTTCCTTTGGCCTTAACGTACTGAAAAAACTGACTAGACTTGTTTTGTCTGACAGCCTGCTAATTATAAGTTTCCTGGGCGTTTTAATATATATTAAACCATTATTTTATTATTGCATACTATAAACATAAATAATTTACACACTAATTTGGTAGGGGCCGCGCGAACGCGTACCCCCTCTACCACAAATGACGACGTCCACTCTCCTACTTGAGGAGATGGTAAGCTAGTGCCCCTCCGAGGTGCAATGGAGGCCACTAACTTAGGTCATGTCCTTTCTTGATCGGCCATAGACCCCGTCCAGGTAAGTATGTTTCAACGTGTCCCTCCATCTCGCTTTATGTTTCCTCAGCCTCATCGCCAAGTTTGATTAGGCGATGTGGTACTATTCCATCGGCTAAACATGCTGTTTGCACCTACGGTAATTGTGGTCATAGGCTCCTGCAGAGAGGCAAGCCCAGCATCGGTGTCGTCGACCAAGTTGGCGATGCCAAGAGTTTCGGGATACTGCACGCGGGAACCAGGAGGCGTGGGAGGGGACCCATAATCAATGAGACCATGGAACGAACGAACGCCGTGGCGAAAGCATGCATATAGCCTTTATCGAAAGCAAAGGCCACGGCCGCGATGGTGCCTGGTTTTCCATGGAGGCGGTGCGCGCGCAGGCGCAGGGGACGCCCGGGATCTGCCGCTGCGGCGACGTGGTCAGCTCGCATCTTAGCAGCCAGCAGTCTCAGCCTCTCAGAGATTATTTAGTGTGAACAGTTGCTCTCTGCTCCTCCTTCCACAGCCCACTTCTAAATAGTTAACATCATGTGTATTTTTTATAAATAAAAATCATGTAGCTTGGTTAAGTAACATTTTTGATATATTACATATTTTGAAATATTATTATTACATAGATAAATATTGTACATTAAGTTTTGTATTTTTATAAATAAGTCTTGTACCTTGGCTAAGTAGTATTAAGCATTTTGATATTATATATATAATAAGTATTATTATATATTCATATAAATATTGTACATTAAATTGGTAGGGGCCGCGCGAACGCGTACCCCCTCTACCACAAATTATGACGTCCACTCTCCTACTTGAGGAGATGGTAAGCTAGTGCTCCCCCAAAGTGCAATGGAGGCCACTAACTTAGGCCATGGCCCTTCATGATCAGCCATAGACCCCGTCCAGGTAAGTATGTTTCAAGGATGCCCCTCCCTCTTGTTTTATAGCTCCCCCAGCCTCTTCGTCTGGTTTAATTAGCCGATGTGGTACTATTCCATGGGCTAAACAGGTGGTTTGCACATGCGCTAATATTGGTAAGAGGCGGGCTCCTCCTCCCATTGGACTCGGGATACAAATGCAAGCCGGACCTGGCCCATGTCTGACTACAACCGCGAGTCCGCGACTTGGTAAATCAGCCCATCATCCTGACAGCATTTTCGAAGATTTTGCCAGCTAGTACTCTCTCGTGCCATTCGTTCAAAAAAAAAAAAACCGGCCCACTCTGTCTCCACACAGCTCAGTCAGCCCACCGGAACGACGAGAGCGTTGTGTAAAGTCCGCCGCCGAGTGTTCAGCGGCGAGGCGCCCTACCCTGCTGACCTGCGGTCAGAGCGCGCAAGCGGCGCATCGCCGTCGTCGCCAATGCCAATGCCAAAGCCGGATCAGCCGGTGTTCCGAGGGGGATGCAGCCACGCTGAGCTTCAACTGATGTCGCCGGACCGGACGAACGAACACCGTGGCGCGGCCGCGCAAAAGCATAGCCTTTTTGTCGAAACGAAAGGCAGGCGGCCGGCCGCGTTGGTTGTTTGGTTTTCCACGGAGCCGGTGCGCGCGCAGCAGGCGCAGGAGGACGCCGGCGATCTGCCGCTGCCGCGACATGGCTCAGCGAGTCGCACCTCGCACTCGCAGCCAGCGGTCTCATGGGCAGCAGTGAGCAGGTGTACTGAACCCGGTGCCGTGCGCCTCGAGTACGGACTACGGAGAGCATCAGTCAAGCTAACGACTCTCTCCCCCCAATTCTTTTTTTCTTCTTTTGGGCGAGAGGAGAGGAACAGCGACTCGCCCCTTTTTGACAATGGCGACCCTGCAATTCCGGGCTCCCATTTCAGGTCCATATTCAGTGGATTCTTCACTGGATTCAAGTCCAAATCATTTACTGAACGGAACCTCGAGCATCCACCACCTGCTTACCGGATTGGTTGCGAAAAACACTGCATTTCCCGTGGATGCTAGCAGTGCAGACATATGCACGTCACGGCCGTGTGACTGCTTGAATGGACTTTTCTAACGTATTTCTTGTCTCGAGAGACGAAAGCAACGACGTAATTTGAATTGCATAATTAGATTATTGGCTTGCAGCCATGTTTTGCATACTCGACAGTCGGCATCACCGAATGGGAGTCTCGGAAGGTTCCTCACTTCCTCGTATCTGGGGCTGCTAATTGATAACCTAGGCGAATAGTTGGGGAGATTTTCTTTTGTCTGCATCCTACTACTACTACTACACTAATTCAAAAGATTAGGTTTCCTGAAAAGATTAAGAAAGATGGTTGTTTGACATAAAACTTTGACCACTTTAGGGCTTTGCTACAGTACTCCAGACTAATTGTGGACCATTCATTTTGTTAGATCTAGGCAGTTATTACCTCCTAGGAGGTAATAGAAGAAATATATAGTATTTATATTTTAAATTTATAAAATAAATATAAAAACATCTTACAGATAGATCTAACTACCTTCTATGATGATGTAAATTATGCAACTTGCCAATATATGATCCACTTTCATACTTCCTATAATATATGTGACAAGGTGCACGTCATCTACGTTTGTTTTTTCAAAAACCAGTAACTAGCACGACATAGTTTTCAGCCATGATATGTTTTCTGGGAAGAAAATCTGCAGTGGTCAATTCCACACATTATGTCTTAGGTGTGCTTTTTATGTCCATGTTTCTTACACGTACTAACAGTGGACGCGTACAATTGAATAGAAAACTACCAAAGTCTCGTGTGCAGGGAAATAAAATATACTGAATTAAAAGGAAAAAAAAGTACCCACGCATGACATGGTGTATCGAATTACCCAAGAAAAAAAAGTATGAAACCGTTCCTCCCGTGAAGAGTGGCGAGATATCCGGCATTTTCTCTTTTCCCTGATTATTTAATTATCTAATTGTTTCTTTACTTTGACCACTTTATCATGACAAATGTCAATTGATTTATAATTCCAAGATTGTAGGCTCGAGGTTGGATTAAAAACCATGGAAACAAACTTCATGTTGTGTCTGGATTGAAAACTCAGATAAATGGTGTATGTAAATGCGCCATTTTTTCTTACTACATTCATCCATTAAATCAGAGTCACGGCCAAAGTTTTTTTCCTTGGTTTTCTCCCACGTCGAAGATGTTTTTTTATGTGGCGGTCATACACGACAAAAAATTGTTTTCTTTCCATATTTATTTTGGTCTCATGACCCCCCATAACATACTTGTATGAGTGAGAAACCTAAAATGATGTCAAGTATTATACTGAAGCATTTGAAACGATGCAAGACAATGACACTTTAGCATGAGTTTGTAGTTAGCGTGTGGTATGTGAGTAATTTATTAGAAGCAGGTCTCTGGGGTTTCTAAACTAGTTTCATTTATATCGACAGACATGAGACATGTTGCCAGCTAGGATAATCGTGAAGTTAATTCATTCATAAAATCGATGTTGAGGTACGGTGTTTCAACATTCATTTCACATTTTTTTCCTTGTCCGTGTATAAAGATTAATGTGAAAGCTCTAAAGATACGCACAGTGAAAAGATATACTCCTTAGACTGACCAAAAAGAGGATATGCTTTGCTGTTCTATGCGCCAGCCACAGGTATGCATGCGGCAACGTCGTTGCCTACCTTGATACATGTAACAGCCGCACAGGCTCTGTGTGAACCGCAGCATGCACAAAGATATATCAGCCTTACGTAGTGAGATCTCTCGAGCAACTACTCTCTTTGACTTCGTTATAGAACCACAGACGAAGCAACAACGACGGGTAAAAAAACAACAATTTCCTTCGTAACCTCCACAAGCTCTCCGTGATGCCCATGCACGAACCATTCCATCACAAGCTAACCATCTTTATAAATACCGTGCCTTCTCCGGACAGGATCGCATACCTTCTCCGATACTGCATCGATCCAAGCTTGTCAGCTCGCAGCGTCGAAGCAGCAGCAGTACTGTCCTAGTCTAGTCGTCTACCTCGAGGCTCCAACGACTCCGGCCAAGCAAGCACGCCGCAGCTCACCGGCCGACCGTTAGGGAGGACGACGACGATGGGGAGGTCCCCGTGCTGCTGCCACGACGCCGGCGTGAAGAAAGGGCCGTGGACGGAGGAGGAGGACCGGACGCTGGTGGGGCACATCGAGAGGCACGGCGGCCACGTCAGCAGCTGGCGCAACCTTCCCAAGGCCGCCGGGCTGAACCGCTGCGGCAAGAGCTGCCGCCTCCGGTGGACCAACTACCTCCGCCCCGACATCAAGCGCGGCAACTTCACCGACGACGAGGAGCGCCTCATCATCGCCCTCCACGCCAAGCTCGGCAACAAGTACGACCACCACCAACCATGCATCCACTCAATTAGTGTCACCGTCACCATCCATGCATATAGCCGCCACCTGCTTTAATCCGAAGCAGTTGGCGTGCATGTAAATCTTCTCCGTGGATGGGACGCTCCAGTCTTACACACACTTAAGCTAACACGCTATTATTTGTCTTTGTGTTAGGTGGTCGACGATCGCGACGCACCTGGACGGCCGGACGGACAACGAGATCAAGAACTACTGGAACACGCACATCCGGAAGAAGCTGCTCCGCATGGGCGTCGACCCCGTCACGCACCAGCGCCTACCCCCCGACGACGTCCTTGGCCTCGGCGGCGCCCTCCTCGCCTCCCCCGGCGCCGGCGGCCTCCCCGAGGCGATCCTCGCGGCGGCGGCCAGCCTCGGTGGCCTGAACAGCGTCCTGGTCCAGGCGCAGGCGCTGCAGCTCCTGCTGCAGGCCGTCAACGGAGGCGGCGCCACCGCCGCCGCTGGTCTCATGGGCGCCAACCTCGTCACCTCGCCGGCTACAGATAATAATAACGCCATGGTTAATAACGCAGGCAGCGTCGTTCCGACGAACTTCCATGACCAGATCAACATGACGAACCTCTTGGCTCACGCGAGCTACCCTCCGGCTGACGATTATCTGAACAACATGGCAAGGTTTGCAGAGCACGACGTGGTACAGCAGCAGCAGCAACTGAACGCTTCGGCTTCGGCTCCGGCTCCGGCGGCGACTGTTGCATTGGCGTCTGCACCTTTTCCACAGGAAGAAGGGGTGGCGGCGGCTGCAACTGACCGGCGGCCGGTGCAGGGTTTTGCCGATCTTCTGTTATCGGAGCCCATTGAGATGCCGGGCATGTGCTCTCTGGAGGACGATCGTTTCTGGAAGGACATGCTAGCAGAGAGCAACAGCTTGCCACTATGAAATGAAATTCTCACGCGTGATCGAACACATACGTACACGGGTGCTGCTTGTTGTACAGAGTTTGCAAATACCTCAAAACATATATATTAGCTTCGTTTTATCAGAACATATATGTGTAGCATATTTTTCGTTCACAGCTCATCATTTACACCAGTGTTCATCGGTGCATGATAAGCTTGTAATGAATACTTTAATTTGCTATGGATGGATTTAGTTTTGGCCGACGGACTTTGAGTATGCATGTTTAATCATTTCGATTCCGTGATAACTGACTTGTCACTAAAGTCATTGAGTTATACATTTGAAAATATAATAATTAAAGGCTTTGTGCATCCTTGTTTGAAACCATGGCTTCGATATTTTTTCTTTTATGTAAAAAATATCGATTGCTCTAAAAATAACATGCACACAATCAATCAGTACGAGAGCTATTAGAGCTCTGCAAAATCTCATAGTAGAGATCAAACATACGACGTGAATTGAGAAAGTCAGAAAGATCAACTACTGTCTTCTCCATGTTTTTGGTGTCCTTATTTTTCTCCGTTCCTTGTAGTACAGTAGTCAACGCATGCACTTGGTGCTTAGCATTTTGTGTTGAACACACATTGACCAGTACATGCATGTGCATAGCAGTATAGCCAGCGAAGGACACTATTGTCATTAGTCAAAAGATGGTACGGTAAGGCAACTGAATTTTTTCCAAAAACAAAATCCCCTATAAATACTTGGAAGTTCATTATCAGAATTGACACACATCAAATCAAAGTAAAGAAAAATAACTACTGAATTTTCATTATTCTTTTCATACATTGCTAAAACATGTGGACAGCCCGTCTTTAAATGTGCCATGTTTTTTTCCAAAAAAAAATTTAGTCATACAAGTATTTTATCAGTAATAGTATAAGAAAGGTGATTATAATGACATTCTCAATTCATATTATAGTCACACGAAGGATACAGAAAATTGCACACGCAACATTCATATACGAGTATATATATAGGACACTAGCATAATTCATTTATGTTATCCGTTGGCACAAAAACATGCAAAATGTTAACTGCATGCTAAAGCTTCTTTTACAGAATATCCACCTCGCGCGTGTATCCACCATTCACTAGAGATGATATTTTGTCCTTTATCCATGACCTATTTTTCATATATAGTTTTCTTTAGGAAGCGTTCATGTTGCATAATTATTGGATTAGTTGGAGTAGGAAGTTGCTTTGTGAAGACGAAGTGTAGCATCTCGAGGGCGACGGCCTTCTAGAGATCAAAGCTCTGCAGCCTGCAAGCACATATGATCTCCGAGCATATAACGGCATCGATTACAACCGAGACTGGTGTACACAAAGCCATGACCTCACCCCCCATGACTTGGCGTCCTGATCCCCACATTAGCAACAAAAGGGTCATCATTTGGTTAGTGGTTAGGTCAGTAAGTTGCCCGAGGTTTGAAGCCATTGACCGTGCGAAAGGGTGTGGGGGCGCGATGTGAGTGATCAACTTATCATTGAGTCATTCTGATTTTAGACTTTGAAGAAAGTCTCGTGCCATTTCACAGGATGACGAGGGAGGATAATTTTCTATGAGGAAGGTAAAACGAACTCGCTTGACCTTTGCTTGTGGCTCCGAGCTAGGTAGGGAGCTACCCTATCCATTACTCGTTTCTTGTTGGGCTTTGGGGTTCGAGAGAGGAAACCGCGAGGTTCAACTACTGTTAAAGCTGTTTCTGAATCTTCAGAGTGTGAATGATAGTTCCAAAAGCGAGTGAATATAAGATCTGTGCTGCAAGTAATGCCCGTCAATGAAATGAATATATGAACTATATATAGGCCAAATTCAGGTGAGCGAGCAAGACGTGTATTAAGTAGAAAATTAAATAAACTCAGTCATAAGTTATTCAGGCCGGTTAATTCAAGAACCAAGGCGATGTTTTTGTACTTTAATTTGGCTCTCCATGAAGGTATATATAACCTCTCTGAATGTATGGGTACGTAGCACGTATTAGTCAGCATGCATACAATACAAGTACGTACGTTCGTGGAGTACACGGTTTCGTCATCATCAATCAATGATGGCACGAAAGTGGACGGCGACGCTTGTCGACGGGACAAAAATCACTGAGCTCACCACCGGTGAAAAAAAAGTAAAACTGTAATCCCTACCGCTGACGTGGCTAATTACTCCCGAAGACCACGACGTTGATCAGATAAATGGTTGTGAACGCGTGCGGCCGGCGAAGATCCTTCCGCGAGAAGCCGCCAGCAGCCCGCTAACCAACAAACAGTAGCCGATCGATCGCTATGTTGGTGCGTCGTACACGAACACGATGGAGCCCCGATTTTGACTGCCGTTTGCTGGGTCGTTAACGCAAAGGCAAACAAAAAGGTACTCGATCCGACTGATATGATGATGGCGCTCGATCGCCGCCGTCGCCGCGCTGACGCCGTGCGCAGCTGAAAAAACGCTGGCGCGCGACGTGACGCTCGCCCGGCGAGCTGGGACGATGTCAAGCCGCGTTTACCTAAGCCGAAATATAGCTCGACGCCGACGTGCAAACCAGACCACTACCGCGATCGATCAATCGTAGTTTGTTCGGAGAGGAAACGAGGAATGTTCATTAACAAGTGCAGGCGTCACTGTTGAGCCGAGACGAAACTGCGTCTCGCGCCGCGACTTTGCACTCTCTCGCGTTCGCTCGTGGACGCGCCTTTTGATTTCTAACCTGCGGAATCTGACAACCGCTAACTGCCAGAGGGAAAGGCGTCCCGTCCGGTCCGGGGTGTTTTCAAGGTAGTAGTAGGGCACGCGACCGACGGCGATAGCCGGAGACGTAACGTACGCCAGCCGGGCGTGATTTTCCTCGGAACAGGTGGATCGCCCGCCGTGGTCGCGGCGAGAGATCGATAGGTGTTGCGCGGTTAGTTAAGTGCCGGACAGGGACGGAGACGGCGGGTGTCTCTGGCCGTGTCGCGCCGTCGCGCGTCACGGCCTGGAATTTGGAGGCAGGCCGCGTCGGTTTCAGGGGACGATGCATGATGGATCGCGGTGAAGATTATTGAGGTTCCAAAGTTAACTTTTGATCGGGAGTAGATGTAGATCGATCCATCCATCGGTCATGTAAAGTAAAGTTGGAGGTTACATCTACCAGGTAAAGTTGGAGACTGAACGGCAGATCATGTTAAGCACTCAGCAAGTCAGCAGAGTCTGAGGTCAGATGTTTGTTCGGTCTCACTCGCAAGAACTCAGCTGGGCCCAATTGACATTCAAGGCCGTCGTCAGTCAGAATGTAGCCTACTACTCCTACTCAATAGAGTGGAAGGCCCATCAAAGCAAGAAGGAAAAAGAACCTGAGGGCCAAACCCCGACAGAGCCAAGCAGCCCATCACTCTCCAGTCCTCCCCATCCCGTTCGTTGCGGCCTCGTGTCGTGTCTCGGCGCAGCGTACGGAACAAATTGTTTCACTGCCTATGGGACCCAGACGTCGGCGACCTGCCCCCCTGTGTCTTCTCTTTCCCCAAGCCCGCCACTTGACTCGCGTGTGTCCTAAAACCCTCCTCCCTCCACCTCTCGCGCCGCCGCCGCCGCAAAACCCTAACTCCGACGTCACACCGCCTTCGCCGCTGCCGCCAGAAAAATAGCGATGGCGTCTACGCAAGCGCTTAAGAAGAATTACCGCTGCGACCGCTCGCTGCAGCAGTTCTACACGGGCGGGCCGTTCGCGGTCGGGCGCGCCCCCGCCGGCGAGGGGGAGGGCGGCGCCGAGGCGGAGTCGTTCTTAGCGTGCGCCTGCGGTGGGGAGGTGCGCTTTGTGTCCGCCGCGGACGCCTCCGCGATAGGGGAGCCCATCGACGGCGACTCGGAGGCCATCACAGCGCTGGCGCTGTCCCCCGACTCCCGCCTACTCTTCGCCGCGGGGCACAGCAGGCTTATCAGGGTCTGGGACCTCTCGACCCGCACTTGCATACGCAGCTGGAAGGTGAGTTTTGATTTTTCGTGTGCTTCGCGGTGCTTCATTAGTAGTATGTTCAAAATGTTTGTCCACGGTTCATTGACTTCGACCATAGGAAAACAATTTTAAGTGAATATAGTCGTTAGATGCGGTTGCTGTATCTAGCTGGAAAGTAATCCGGAGTTTATTCACGACATAACAAATCTCTCGAGGAGTTCTGGGATTGGTTTAATAGTTTGAAAGACTGCACAAATGTAGCTGCAACATGCTTAAGCTTCTATTCTTGTTTGAAAGTAGAATGTTTCAACTGAACCATCGTGGGCTACTCAGATCATCATCACGGACCATTAATTGTTTGAAAGTTTGCTTATCGAGTGTTGTTTTGGGCGGACGACTTTATTGTGTGTGTGGGAAAATAGGCAGATTTAAATATCTGAAGATTTGGTCGAAAGAGATTTCAGAGATCCACAAGACTCTAGTTTCCTTTCACACTTTCAGAACACAAGACCTTATGCACAGCTTTCAGAATCAGCTATTGCATATGCAAGCTAAATTAAACGTGGATTGAATTGTAATGCTTACCATCTTATCTTCTTTGGCTGATTGTGCAAAAAAAAAAAAGGACACAGTTATAATTTCCACTAACCAATGTAATGTCACACTCTTAATCTTAGAAGTCACATCTACTAATTTCTTGCAGCGATGTGGCCAATGCCTTTTCAATTTCACTGTTTGGATCTTGCTTCTGGTATACTAACTGTTGTATTAATACTTATAGTTAACTTAGCGGCTGAATGGGATTTTTTAAACTACATGCTAACATCTTTTACAGCCAAACTTTCTCGTTTCTTTATGTTAACTAATACCGTGATAGTATACTGCCATTTGTCATTGTAGCATGTGAAGTATATTCATGTATTTTACTTATGTTTTCCAGGGACATGATGGCCCTATTATGGCCATGGCATGCCATGCTTCGGGTGGGTTGCTCGCAACTGCCGGAGCAGACAAGAAGGTGTGCGTATGGGATGTGGACGGTGGATTTTGCACACATTTCTTAAGAGGCCATACAGGCGTTGTGACAACCATTATGTTCCACAAAGATCCAAAGCGCCTTCTGGTGAGGGAAATTTGTAGATAACCCAGCTTTCTGTTTGAATTGGATCACTCAAAATGTTTTCTGAGCTTGTTAGTTTAAATCACTGTATTATTTTGCTGAGCTGTACAGATTTTGTCCCTATCCATGTCTCAGTGTATTCCTTCTTGATGAGCATAAGATAACCTCTGCGTTGTATCTCCAGTTGTTTTCAGGAAGCGAAGATGGCACTGTGCGAGTATGGAACCTTGAAACAAAAAAATGTGTTGCTGTGCTGAAAGAGCATTTTTCAACAGTCACTTCATTGTCATTGTCTGATGATGGGCAAACATTGCTCAGTGCTGGGAGAGATAAGGTATGATTGTAATGGCCCCATGTCTCATTATGCACTCTAGAGATTCTCCTGCTGTTACTCTTGGGACATATGTTTTCAAGTTAAAGTTCATTTTCACCAGGATATATCCATATATTCTCAGGATTCCATGACTACATTGTATATTATAGAAGTAGATAGCAAGCAAGTTGTGGGCTAAAAACAGTTAAAATTGATTGGAATTATCATAAGAGAAACTTTTCCTCCAATTTTTATGTGCACAACAAAGAATAGTACTTTTGTGTTTACCTTGAATTTCAACATCTATCATGTAAAAGTTTACGATGCTATGCATTTTCTGTCTGGAGCTACTGTCAGTTTTTTTTATCACGATCCTGGCAGTTTCTGAATGTATAGAACACCTGCAGGTTGTTACTGTCTGGGATGTTCGTAAGTACAGCTCAAAGAAGACAATACCAACATATGAAATGATAGAAGCTGTTTCCTTCATTGGATCAGGAAGTGAGCTACTGGCTTGTTTGGGCATAGAACTGGCAAATATGAAGGGGAAGGCGGATGGTTATTTTCTTACAGTCGGTGAACGTGGGGTCGTGCGCATCTGGTGCTTGGAGAGGTACATTTTCTTACAGTCGGTGGACATGGTATTTACAGTTTTACTTTAGCTCTTTGCATATTTGCGCAGCACATGCAATAAATTGGTTTTCTGGTTTTCTACAGTGGTCTTTGCGTATTCGAGCAGCAATCATCTGATGTGACTGTTAATTCAGAGAACGAGGAAACCAGAAGGGGGTTTACATCTGCTGTTATATTACCAAATGATCAAGGATTGCTATGTGTGACTGCTGATCAACAGTTTTTGTTCTATTGTCCCAAAAGAACTGATGAAGGAACCTTCCAACTATCCCTATATAGACGTCTAATAGGTTATAATGATGAGATTCTTGACTTGAAGTTTGTTGGGGAGGAGGAACAATATCTTGCTGTAGCTACTAACTTGGAGCAGGTGAGGTATTCATGAATAATCTCTGCAGAGATCTTGTTGCCTGATTCATTTAAAATTTCTTAAGCTGTTACCTCCATATGCAGGTCCGTGTTTATGATGTTGCATCGATGTCATGTTCTTATGTACTGGCTGGACACACTGAAATTATTGTCTGCATCGACACTTGTGTCTCTTCTTCTGGGAAGACACTTGTTGTAACTGGGAGCAAGGACAACACTGTAAGTTGTTTTCTCGTGTACTGAAGATATTTTCTTTTACTTGCCATACCTTTTTGCCTTTTTGGCATGTGTTCTCCTGTGACAATCCTTAGTTCCGGTTAGTGTTTTCTCGTGCTGCTTTTCTTGTCTTTGAGCATGACCTTTCATATTCACAGGTGAGGTTATGGGATGCTGAAACGAGAAGATGTATTGGTACTGGTAAAGGCCATCTGGGAGCTGTTGGTTCTGTTGCATTCTCAAAGAAATCGAAGAACTTTTTTGTTAGTGGCAGCAGGTTTGTTGTTCAATGTCTTTGTGAATATCTATCCCTAAAGTGACGACAAAATTGTTATTCTAATAAGACTATCTTTTTAGTGATCGAACCATCAAGATGTGGACCTGGGATGATACACTTGATGATGCTGATGATGAAGTTCCTCTTAGAGCTAAGGCTGTTATAGCTGCACATGATAAAGATATTAATTCTCTGGCTATTTCACCTAATGATGGCCTTGTTTGCAGTGGCTCTGAGGTATCATTGTATCTTGTGATTTCTATATAGAGGTTACATACCATTTTATTTACCTTACAACATTGGATGTAATTATATATTATTGCATTTTTTTTTGTAGGACCGAACTGCTTGCATATGGAAACTCCCTAACCTGGTGTCCTCTGTTGTCCTTAAGGGGCACAAAAGAGGAATCTGGTCGGTTGAGTTTTCTCCTGTAGAGCAATGTGTCATGACATCCTCTGGTGATAGAACAATCAAAATATGGTCTGTTGCTGACGGCTCGTGCTTGAAGACATTTGAGGGTCACACATCAAGTGTCTTGCGATCTTCTTTCCTTTCACGTGGAACTCAAGTTATTTCTTGTGGTAATAAGATATAAGCCATTCTTCTCAGTTATCACATTTAGTGGAGTTTTGTTGACATTCTTGTGATGTTACTTAATTTAGGAAGTGATGGTCTAGTGAAGCTATGGACAATCAAAACAAATGAATGCATTGCTACTTATGATAAGCATGATGGGAAGGTATGGAACAGTCTTTTCATCATGGGCTTCTGCTACTTATGGTAATTATGAAATGTACTTACAAACTGCTATCATTTGCTCCTCAGGTTTGGGCATTGGCTGTTGGCAGAAAAACTGAAATGCTTGCTACTGGTGGAACTGATGCTATTCTAAACCTGTGGCATGATTGCACCATGGAAGATAAGCAAGAAGATTTCCGTAAAAAGGCAAGGGAAACATTACATTATTGTACTTTCTGCATTGCAAGCAAGATGCTTGCTTTTTGTCTAACCTTTGCTGGAAAAAAAAAAGTGAACTACCTGATCCTTAGTCCTTGCATAGAGATGTGACCTCGAGTAATATTGGAATGTGATGTCTATTAGTTTACTGTATGTTCTTGATGTACTTATCTCTGCTTTGTGGCTCTTGGGATCTATATAGGCATATGTCAGGCATTTGCAACCTCTGATTCAAACTCACCTTGGTGGCAGGAGGAAGAAGTCTTAAGAGGCCAAGAATTGGAAAATGCAGTGTCGGATTCTGACTATACAAAAGCAATACAGCTTGCATTTGAACTTAGAAGACCGCACAGGCTTCTAGAGTTATTCTCACAGCTTGCCAGGTATCAATTCTTGATTGGAATCCGTTCAGCAGCTATGAATTTCTAATAAGCTTTTATGCATTCTTGGGTGTGTAGGGAAGATGATTCGGAGGATCCAATAGAAAAGGCTCTTCTTGGACTTCCAAAGGACGGTCTTCGCCTGCTTCTTGAGTACATCCGTGAATGGAATACGAAGCCCAAGTTCTGTCATGTTGCACAGTTTGTACTCTTTCGGGTATTGAGGAGTTTGCCTCCCACCGATATCCTAGAGGTAATAATACCCTTCCCACCTCCCTTCTCCTTTCCTAATTATTGTTTAAGAGAGTGTCCATAGTCCTGACAAACTGATGCTTCTTCTCATGAGATGATTTTGTTTTTCCCCCTCTTCAGATAAAGGGCATCAGCGAGCTCCTTGAGGGCCTTATTCCATATTCGCAGAGGCATTTCAGCAGAGTCGATAGACTCGTGCGGAGCACATTTCTGTTAGACTACACATTAATGCGGATGTCCGTTCTAGATCCAGAAGTAGATGCGGGCACAACCAAAGACGACATGAATGGTTCATCAGTGGAGAATGGTGAAATCGCAGAGGCTCAGGCTGCTTCGCCTGTAACAGAGAAGTTGAGCAAGAAGAGAAAATTGAGCAAATCAAGCAAAAAGGGCAAGGAAAAGAAGGTGAAGTCGTGAAGGTTGCTTTGAGTGCACACCACAACAATGTTTCTGTTGAGAATAGCTAGCAAAGGAAAAAAAAAAATCCACTTTCTGTTAAGCGTACTACAAATTTTGTAGCTGCTGTAATTGTAGCTGACGTTCCCTTCTGATGTAAATGCATTCTTTGCTGAGTTCAGAAGACCCCAGTGCTTAAGGCACTCGCGGTTATCTGCTCCAATTTTTAACCGGTGAACTTGTTACAGAGAAATCCGAGATGAGATTTCTAAAGTTACCATGTGATTGTCCTTTGATTTGCTGGGGCTATCATGCGTTCCGGGTTGGTTACCCTTGTGATTGTTTCCCATGTGTGGCGTGTGATACGGAAGCAGTACCACACCAGCAATAACTCCACTTGTGATTGTTGGATCTGCGATCTAGATGTCGGGGCATTGCATAAAATTTCCTTGTTTGTCGCATGGCTTGCTTTTATATGGTCGGGGCCAAATGTTGAGGCTTTTGAGATGGATCAGTAGATCACACCTGTCTTCCTCGTTGCACTGCGTACTGATTTATCATCGAAGGGCTCTGCTATGACGGTAGTTTAATACCCGTACCATTTTTTTTACATAAGATTCCTTTTGCTGCTGAATTGTATCTGTATTCTGTATTGAGTGTGGACTGTGGTTGTGCGATAGAAATTGTGGTGCTTTGGTTTGTTGCTTGCCACGGTATAAACTATAACGGTTCATCTCCATCATAGGTTACAAGTCAGTAACTTTGTTGCTTCAGCCTCCAGGACAGGGATTCAGTTATTCGAATATAACAAGGGAAAGATGCTTGTGAGCGATCGACATCAACTAGGCGAAGAATATGATGTTCAGATGCCTCGCACCAAATCCATGCCCCCCTGCTTTTATAACCGGAGCTCACCAACCTCGCCACTGGATACCTTTCCCCAAAAGCAATCCAACCCGGAAGCATATCCCATCCGACAAATACTCAAAAGCCCTATATCCATCCACATCCACGAAAGCACGCACCCAGGACGCAACCTAAACATGAAAAATCAGTGAAGAGCAGCACAAACCGCAAGCCTTTCCTCAGAACCACTTGCTCTCTAGACTCTGAACTGAAGTCTGAACCCTGAAAGGAGCGCTTTGCCTCGTCGTAAACAGGCAAACTGCAACCCCGGAACGAATTCCTGTGGCCGGTGGGTGAACTTCAGTGGCCACGCCATTTGAGGGCGACGCCACCCGAAGTGAAAAAAGGCTCGCCGCTCGCTGTTGAGATCCGTGGCTGGTCCACCGTCCACGCCCACGCCCACGCCCACGCGACAAGGAGGATCAGGCCTGAGTGTGCCTGACACGCCCTACAAAATTCTTCGCTCTGGGTCTCGATCCACCAAACGGTCGGTGAAACGTGTCGCCCGTGCGACCTGTCGTCACTCGCTAGCAGACGTGTGGAGGCGTGAGGGAGCACGTTCTTCCTCGTTTAAAGATGAACAGTGCGGCGTTCTTGATGTCGATTCATGATGGTATATCACGTACCTATACTGACACTGTGCATTGCAAGCAACACCGATAGAAATTGAGAAAAGTGATGTTTTTTTTTCCGCGACTGATGGCTGATCCTTTTTGTGATGGTGGTGTGCACGTACCTAAACTGTGCACTAACCACGGGATTCACGTTTCTTGAATTTGGACGCGCGAAAAGGGCCGGCTGCCAACCCAGCAAAACGAGTGTGACAGCTGCTGCTTTGGTTTGACAGCGTCCCCGATGGTTAAGTCCGTCCACTGCATGCTTATCTTATTGGCACGGCTGATCAAACCACTTGATCTGTAAAAAAAAAAAAAGGAAAGGTCTAGAGAATCAGTTTGACCGTGCCACCATGGTGATTCTGACCGGAACCATGCATGTGATGGCACTGTTGCGTTCAGTAATTTAGCCTCTCGAGGCATATGCACGAGCTGGACTGAAATTACTGGCTAATATTCTACTTAGCCAGCAAAAGCTGCACGACAAAACACATTCCATTCATTCTGGATCTCCAACAAAACACTGGTAATTAGTACTAACTGCAAGCCTATCTGCCAACTGCCAAGTCGTTTCCACCGCTACGGCACGCCTGCTGCATTGAAATTTTTGTGATTTGGCTGACGCCCTTTTCATGCAGTTGGGACTTGGTCACTTGGAAGTAAGCTGCTAGCTCCATTGCTGGGTCCAATGCGTGATGCGTACTCTCGCTCGTAATCACGTTTCCGAGTCACTGCTGACTCTGCTCTCTGCATGCAAAGCCCTAGATCTGCCCTGGCGAGATCTGTTACCATTTCAGAAGAATTGCAACCACCAGCACGGCAGCACTCCAAGTTGGATCCTAGGCAGTGACAGACATAGGAAAACAAGCATATATCTGTCTCAAATATGCAAGTGCTCCACGCCGGGGCAGTGCACGCGCCACCACCTCCTCCCCCTGGGCTCCGATCTGCAGCGACCGCGCGGCACATGCGCGTGGCGAGCGGTTTCGTAGTTTTCTACGACTGAACATGGCAGTGGCAGTTAGCGGTTAGCGTGGTGGTGCGCGATGAGTGGAGAGTGGAGACTGGAGAAGTGGAGAGCTGGTAGCCGGCCAGAGCTACGTGGTGGCCACTGGCCAATTGGCCATGGGGGTGGCCTGGTGGTCAGTGGTGGGCGGCGGGTCAAATGGCGAGATAAACAAAAGCAACGGCCTCGCCCTCGCATCATTTGTAGTCGTAGCTCCATGTGGTGTGGTCTCTCTGCTGCTGATCGATCACTTGCCAAACATAAACAATTCATCCCATTCACTGATCCCATAATTAGCGAGATACTGCGCTCCTAACAAATTTGTTTCGGTGGCTCGTGTAGCTCGCGACAGTGAGTGCCTGATGAGTAGTACGTTGAACGTAGCAACCACAATTAATTCACAACGGCGCGGCGCGGCCCCCGACGGCGGTCGCGGTCGAGGAGGTCGCCGATGGATTGAAAACGAGCGCAGCTCGCTCGCTTCCACATCACGACGCGTCGGCCTCGGCCAAGCACCCAAAATTTCGAATTCCCAAACCAGAGAGCGGGATGGGGATTTTTAGAAAAATCAGGAGCACAGCTCAGCTCAGTGTAAAAAAAATGGCAGAGGCAACAATACATACACTCCAAGAGTCCATTTCTATTCCATCCAGCTGATTTAAAACGTGAAGCGAAACTGACGTGGTTGCTGTTTCAACCGAGGTGTCACATCAGCAACATTTTCAATGTTTACACGAAAACAAAAAACACCTCCGGAAAGCGCTTGCTAAAAATAAGAAAGCAGGATAAGCCGGAGCAAGCAACCGTATCCAAATCGGCCGAAATCTGCAGTGCCCGAAACGCTACATGCCCAACGAGACCTGACCAAAAGCATGATTATCTTGACACCGAGGACAAGCAAGAGGAAACACGAGATGGGCAGAAATTTGTTCAGGCAGCCAGGAAAAGGCTAAAATAAACAGGAGAGAGAGAATATTCTATTCCAGCTCTCGCCTCTCTCTCCTCCTCCGCCAAGAAAAGCAACCGGAGGAAGGAGAAAGAAAGGGGAGTGGGGAAGGGAAGGGAAGACAGGAGAGGGAGCCAAAGAAAGCTCTCTTCTTCTTCTTCTTCCTCCTCTCGGATTTCATCTCTATCTCTTCTTATTCCTCTCCTAGCCCGGTCCCGGATTTTGAAGGGGAAGAGCAGGAGGAGGGGATGGGGAGGGAGGAGAGGTTCCCGGTGTGGGAGGCCGCGCTCGGAGCCGGGGTCGCCGCCGCCTTCGCCGCCGGGCTCGTCGGAGTCTACCTTTCCATGCCGGACTCCGACTACAGCTTCCTCAAGTTGCCGCGCAACCTCGAGGAACTCCAAATCCTCACGTACGTTTTTTCACACGCTGCCCATTTCTTGTCTCGGTTGGTGGCTTGTCAGTTCTGTTCACGAAAGCTTTCGCCTCTTTTGGGGGGCGGATTACTTTATCTGTGCACGTAAATTGTCTCTATTCAATTAGTTGTCAGGGGCAATTCTATCTTTTTAAAGATCGGCAAAATTCTATTTCCTTTTCAATATTTTTTTTCTGTAAGGCAAATGTTTCTTGGTGGATCAACCGAAGAGTAGCGTACAGACGCATTTTTGTTCTTGGGGGGTGCAATTTCTATGCTAAATAGCACGCGTTTGTGGGAATAGAGACATTTGATTGGTAGTAGTTTGTAAGGAATTAGTTAATCGATTTCTCGTGATTCAGAATGGATCTCAACGTTAGTCTGGTGGGAATTCTCAGTTTCAATTTGTAATAATAAAGTATACCATGGACCTAGTGATGTTGCAACTTAGAAACAAATGACCTGTTTGTGTTCTGGACAGGACCAATATAAACTTTCCTTCAAATTAGGAAGATTAGATTTCTCAATAATAATAAGGTGTGTCATCTTCGAACACGGCTTAATGTTTGTTCTGTTAGTCGAACCACTGTAGATCTGACAAACGATCAGCTTGAGTTACAACCTGGCTATGCAATTCAAATCCGCATCTCTCCCTGAGGATTAACTTTTTGAAAAGGCACATAATCATGCCGCTTTAATCATCGTGTCACTTTCGTTCCAGCTACAATTGTCATATGCTTTGGCTTGGTCTTAGCGTGTTCCATGTGCCTTGAGCTAGGTATTAGATAATCGAATAGGGTATGATCTGTGATCTGTCTACACACGTCAGCTGTTGGTTTTCCGTATTAATGATATCCACATTGTCTTCTGGTTCTTTGCAACTACTGAAATGGAAATGCCCTTTGTTTTTAAATTGTTGAATTGAAAGCTCAGATATGTGCATACTACAGAGTAAATGCTACTACTGAAATGGAAAGGGCCTTTGTTTTCTAACCATCAGTTGGTTTCTTTGCAGTGGCCATCTTGAGAACTATACTAGTGACTACACCCTACAGGTGTTGGTAGGTTATTGCGCCGTGTACATCTTTATGCAAACCTTCATGATCCCAGGGACAATATTCATGTCACTGCTTGCGGGTGCTCTATTTGGGCAACTCCGGGGCGTGGCCCTGGTGGTCTTTGCTGCCACTGCTGGTGCTTCTTCATGCTATTTCCTGTCAAAGATGATTGGGAAGCCACTGGTGTTCTCGCTGTGGCCAGATAAACTCAGTTTCTTCCAGAAGCAGGTAATTTCAGAGCTGACCTTACTTGCTGTAGGTTTCACCCGACACTATTGTTCTGCTATACCTAATGTCTGTTCCTATGCTTTAATGTAAGAACTGGCACTCTTCTCCTTCTTATATGACATGGCAGTGCTCCTGCTAATTTTTCAAAAAAAAAAAGCTTAAATGTTTATTCTGAATATCTCTACTTCATTTAGGCTATTTGATTTAAGATCCTAAGACTCTGTAGTTCATTACTGAGAGGTAAATCATCTTCTTTCATTTCAGGTTTCTAAAAGACGTGAGAAGCTGTTGAATTATATGCTTTTCCTCAGGGTCACCCCAACATTGCCAAATACCTTTATCAACTTAGCTTCACCCATAGTAGATGTGCCCTATCATACATTCCTACTGGGAACTCTCATTGGTCTCATCCCAGCTGCTTATGTGACCGTGAGGGTACGTTTTTACCTTAAGATATGATGCTCGTCTGCCTGTTTCCCTGCATTGTGTTTATTTTGTGCTAATATCAATTCTGCTCCTTTGCCCCTTACTGTCAATGAGGTCAGGCTGGAATTGCTCTTGGAGAGTTAACTTCGCTAAGTGATCTTTATGACACCCAGTCAATAGCGCTGCTATTCCTGATTGGTGTTGTTTCAGTCACACCAGCACTGTTGGGCAAGGACGAGGCGCAAGAAAAATCACCAGAAATGGCGGTAGGCGCTTCATGATCACCAAAGCATCGTGCAGTGTCCACCTCACCTGTATATATCAGCATCCAGCATGTAGTGGCTTGATTAGTTGGGATCGACAGGCCCCTTGTGGCCGGATGATAGATGGTTCGCATGGCTGCGCAGCTTGGCGGGACCTCAGCCCAAAGCCCGGCCATCGCCTGCCTACAGAGGAACCTGTGTTGCCGTCATCAGAAACATCATTTGGTGGCCATTCATCACATCATCAATGAGTGAGTGAACCTGGAAAGCAGAATGCCCGTTAAACACGCTGCTCCCATGTGTAAAGGAGCAGCTCGGTCAGATGGGACAAGCATTGTAGTTCAATCCTTGTATATATACTGACCAGATTCATTCAATCAATCCATATTCAGTGGTTCAAAGATAATGCCTTGTCCAGCTGTTGTGTTCCTGAATGTCTTGCACCATTTCGAGTTTCCCTTCTGTTCCTGATTGCCTGTGGCCTAGTACTGAGTCCTGACTGGGATCTAGATGTAGTACGAAGGGGGATGCATTGGTAAGTGACGCCTTCCCTGTCGGCAAGAAACAGCACAGCTTAGCGCTGTGGCAACTGGCAAGTAACAGCACAGCTTAGCGTTGTGGCAACTGGCAAGTGATGCTGATGCTGTAGTCAAATGTAGCGCGACTCATAATATGCGCGTGATCAGAGCCGATGTACAGTTTTCAAACAAACTGCTGATGATGATCTTTGCAGTGATGCTGCATTAGTTTATGATGATTGATGATGTGCCTGTTTCTCTATCAACCTTCGGTCCTTTACATCATCTTCCCGCTCGACGGCGAACAGTTCCAGCACGTCGCCCGCCGTCCAACTGTAACACCCTAATTTTGCTCATCACATTAAAATCAATATAGGTAACTAATTTCCTTAGTTTTTATTGTTTTAGGAAATATTAAATTACAAATTCAAATTTTTGGCTCTTAAAATATTTAAACATCATTTAAATTAGAGTCAATAAAGTCTTTGTTGCATTCATGCTGTTGCATATATTTTTGAGTGTTGGTTTGAATTTGAAAAGGTTTGCAAAAGTTTAAACTTAAATTTCAAAACCTTTTCTCTTCCCTCTCTCTTTTTCTAGCCGGCCCAGTTTCCTTTCTCTTTTTCTCGGCCCAGTTCCCAGCCCAGTTCTCGGCCCAACTCGCGCGCCAGCGGCCCAGCCGAGCCTCTCTCTTCTTCTCTCTTCTTTCGCTGGCATGTGGGCCCAGGCTGTCAGCCGTCTTCTTCCTCGCGTCGCCGAGCCGGACTCGCCGTCGAGTCTTGGCCGCGCCCGTCTCGATCTCGTCGTTTCCCCTCGCGCAAGGCGAGTTTTCCCGGCCTTTATAAGCCGCCGCTCGAGCTCTCGTTCCCCTCAACCCAAACCCGAGCTTCCGCCGCCTTTAGCTCGCGTCGCCATAGCCGTAACCCTAGGGTTAAGCCGCCGCCGCGATTTAGATCAAGATCAAGTCTACGAGGAGGAGCCACCGCAGTACTTTGAGCAAGGCAAGTGGATTTCCCCCTCAGCATACTCTTTTGAACCCATACACATTGCATGACAACAAAGTTTATATTTATGTTCGCGATGCATTAATTTGATGGGTCCTATGTAAGGATGACTAGTCTTTTACACCTAAGCCTTGATACACCGGGTTTACTTTATGTTGGGTAGCTATGCTAGATGCTTAACCTTGGTTCATGATGGGTTCTATCCAACATTGATGAATATCCTTATTTATATCTTGTTATGTTAATACAAGATCACCATGTTAATCGGAACATGGAGAACCACCCAGGATTAACCGTACAACCACAATACTATATGGCTCTGGTCTTGACTAATTAATTAGAAACTTTGGTTAGGAATGATCTTACCGAAAGGGCATGGGGGGTGGCGGTTGACGGTGTACAGCCCGGTTCTCTCGGGAAGTGGGCTTGGCTAAGACACTATACCCGTTAGGGAGGGTTATGCCTGCTTCCGATCCGGAAACCTTAGCGGATTGTTTCTAGCTAGGGAATCTTTGTAAAGGTCTCGTAGCGTCCCTATGCAGTCACACCTTGGAAGTGTGGTACGTGCCTGATCAGCACAGCATGGTTGGGTTTAAAGTTCTTTGGAGCTTTTACGCGAATTGTGGTGAAAGTGTACAACCTCTGCAGAGTGTAAAACTGTTATAACAGCCGTGTTCGCGGTCATGAACGGCTTGGACCCTCACGTGATTAATCTATCGAAACATGAAATCAAATCATTGCATTCATATGTTATTGGTTATGTTTATGATTTTCTTTATGCTTACTTATTGTTAATATGGGGTGGTATATACTTATATCTTAGTAAATAGTTGCTTGTCAATAAAACTTGACCAACTAAAATGCTAACCGTTGCAAACCAAGCCTTTCCTTGATAGCTTGCATATTTCCCCCACTTGTTGAGTACCAACCATAAGTGTACTCATCCTTGCTTATATTGGATCAGAAGGTAATAATGGAGCGGAGTACCTCAGCGATCTTGACGAGTTCTAGGCATGTGTTCTACCAGTCAGATGCCTGTGGAGTGTTTTTGGAGTTATCGTCTTTAGTTATCGTGTGAACCAGTTTAATTTGGCCTTTGTGCCGTATTCGTGAGTGTAATAAATACTTTATGTATTAAATATTCGTTTGAGTATTGTTTCTGCTATTCACTCCCGGTCTATCATATGTGTGAAATTTGATCCTGGTACACATGTGAGATGTACTCGGTTTTCTTTCTAACCGGGTACGACACCAACCACGTCGCTCGCCGGACGGCAAATGAAGGCGCAGTGGGTCCTCTTTCGCATGTCCTTGGTGCAGCTGTCGCGCGAATCGAGAATCGCCAGGACTGAGGCGTGGGTCGTCGCCTCTGACGCCGGGCGCCGCCGCGTGCCGTCGTCGCGCACTGGTGTCCGTAAATTTTTTTTTTGAGGGAAAGGTGTCCGTAAATGAGCCCAACTCGCATTGCTGCGAGACTGCGCGAGCGCGACCCACCAAATTCATGGGCTCTTTCTGGGCCTCGAGTTATACACCACCACTTTTGATTGCCTGTTAAAAATCGAGCCCACTTTTGGAAGAAAAAAAAATCGAGCCCACTCGGCCACTCGTCAGCGTCACAGCCGGGGCTCCCTCCTCGTACGCCCCCGTCTCCACCGGCGCCGCTCGCTGCGGCGAGCAGCCGGCGCCGCCACACACCCCCAGGCCAGGAAGCGCGAAGGGGAAGCAGAGCACGCGCATGCTGGGATTCCTCCGCCGCGCCGCGGCCGCGGCAGCGTCATCTCCAGCGGCGGGCATCCGACAGGTGTGCCTGATTTTCCATTCCTCTGCGTGTGTGCTGCTGCTGTTTGCGATTCACTCCGTCCAATCCGCGGACGCGCTAATTTTGTTGGTTTAGGAAGTGATTTGGGCGTTCATGAACATCATAACCCTGAGGCGTAGAGCTCTGATGCTGAACTGTCGGTTCGATAGGAAGGTGTTATTCAGTCGACGATTCGAATAGATGGGTTCTAGTTTAGCATGCTGCAGCTCCGACTCGTGTGCTGTTGGGTGATCTGCCTAAGAGCTGGATCGTGGAATTTGATGAGGGTTCCATTTAATGCTGCTCGCAATAGCTAGGACTGCCTGCTAGTTGAGATTGTGGAAAATAGCAATGCTCTCTGTGAAGCCTGACAACTTTTGATTTCTGAATGTTTCAGTTTCAGCGCGCATACCATAGAAGCAACGAGAGGCCATCGCCTGCCCGAGGTAAGCGTGGTCAGTGACCACCCTTCCTAGTTGCTAGAAGGCTCTTGATCTAATATTTGTGTTAACCCTATGAGCTTCTCATATGATCATATCTGATTATGGGTGTCCCAAACTCTGATTTGGGAGATTGTCTATGTGACTTAATGCTTATTATGTTGAGTTTGATTTATATTTTATTTCGTTTGTCCAGTCATTTCAAATGTCTGCAAATTTCTCATCTACTATTTGTTGCACAGAGAAGACCAAGAAGTTTCATATGGTCTTAATTGGGCTATCGCTGGAAGAGGTGTCATTGTGAAGGATAAGGTATTTCATAACTTGGAGACATCGGAGCTTCAGAAAAGCGGTGCTACTTACCCAGGTATATGTTTTTTTTTTTATTATCCTTTGAGGATGTAGGCATGATCGATACTATACTAATTGTTTGCATCTGGATCATGCAGACTGTTTGTCTGGCATTCCACTTCATGTTAGAGGAGATGTCACTGGAGGGGTCCCTAATGTTTCAAAAGCTCAATTTGCAAAGGTTCTGAAACTGGTAGGTTCTAAGTTTTGAGTCAGCCCTCAATGGGATTGTATTCAGATATGATTCTCATGAATGGAGCTGAAATAATGTTAGCCTTTATTAAGCATCCAAAATTTGAGCAGATTCTTAATTTAGTCTGAATATCTCCCTGTCTTTTGATGGACCGCTTGCTTATATAGGTCACGTTTCACCTTTCATCCATCTCATGTCTATATGTTCAAGATGGTGCCATTGGCTCCTCAGCAGAATGTGATGCAAAGGTCCGAATGATTACTGATAACCCCTCTGCCGTTATGTTGCTGTCGAATGTCCTTTGGAAAATATCAGATCGTGCGATTTCCCATGACACATCCCCTTTGACTATATATTCTACCAGTTCCATAAGGTATATTTTCTCTTTCATTCTGTCACCAATAATTTTAACTTGCCCTCTCATTCAAGTAATATCTTTACTAATACCAAAGAAAATCTCTAGGTGGCTATAAAGGAAGGCTAATTCACGTCTTTTTTCATGAATGTTGGAACAGTAATAACATCAAGACTCTTCTTGGTTCTGGAACACAATATGCTAATGGATTTGCAGCAGCAGACATTGAACGCTCATCTCTAATCCTGTGTGGTAAAGCATTTGCTGATTCAGCTATTGTGAAAAATGCACTTACTGCTATGGCAGCCCCAATACTATCTGCAAGAGGAGGTCTCCCTGTCCCAGGCTGGTAAAGTTTGCTTATTATTCTTCTTTGTATTATTTCTGAAGAGTGTTCTTATTTTTCTTCCATATCGTGTATTTCAGGCTTCTGTGCTTTGGTGGTTCTATTGTATTATTGTTTGCTCCAGTGGAGATCATCAGGTCCTGCTCCGAAATTCAGAATGCTCTATTGTCTGTTGACTGTGGTGCAGCCATCTGTTCTAAAGGGTCTACTGTGCTTTTCCCTACCAAGGCAAGGAGGGAGCCAAAATTGTTTAACAAACCATCAACAGCAATTATTGTATCATCTGATAGGTAATAAGCAGCATGTTCTTTGATAACATGATTTTTTTTTTCAAAACATGCCGTCTATGGAGTGCTGTAACATCTATTTTGCTAAACAGCAGCATATGGTATAGTTGTCTGAGGTTAAGATGAAATATACTAGTAACTGGATGATATGAAGGAATGGGACTCCAAGTTTTCTTACAATGGGTGCCGTCTTTTGTACTTTCAGCACTGGTACCATACCATCTGTCTCAAAGCTCTCTCCTGGCCAGGCTGCTTACCATTTCTTGGCTGGCTATCAAGATGGTAAATTTGTCCCAGCTTACAGCAGGGGGCCCTCTCCTGCTGACCCACTTACACTTGCAAATTCCTTGTTCTCACATGTAGGTGGCTCAATTTCTGTGCTTTTTGCTCTCGTTATTTAGTAACTAGAGTTAGTTCTCTACCTTCTGCCCCATTGCTGTTTTATGGTATTGGCGTTTGAAGATTGATGTGAAACTTTTGCAGTTGAAAGAAGATGATACACCAGCATATCTGATCAATGCTATGCACTCTGGAAAGTACACTGATGGTATTATAACATTAGCTTCCTTTCATATAGTATTCAGTTCACCTTTCTGGAATGGACACTAAGATGAGAAACATTGTCAAACAGGCAAGGGGTTTATGAAACTATTAGAGCTGACACTATCTCACAATCCGCCTGACACCAAAACTGAAGACTTCAGAGGTAAATAGTTCTTGGCACCTACATTTTGTCTATCCTTGTAACCAGTATCTCTAAAGTGTAGTCCTGCTTTAACATAAAAAAAACCCACATCTTTTGACTGCAGTTGGTGAACTTAAGGGGAAGTACAGGAGTTTTTTATCCAGCAAGTTTGGCAAATGTTTACCAGGGGAATTTTCTTTCTAGGATATGTACTCTGATGCTGCAATGTACATTTATGTTGTACTGACGTCGATTTACATTTTAACTTGATAACTTGAATAGATCTACTATTCCGTCTCAACTACGAAATATTGCATTATTAGCTTATGTTTCCTCCCACTTGGCCCTTGGATACTGTAATGGACGTCAACTTTTGCATAGTCATTTGAATCAAATTTGTTAAGCAACAGAATGTAGAAAAGTTTCAGTACACACATGACTGTGAGCTACTGCACTATTCTGTGGAATCGATTCGGTCAGCTTGGCAGTTGGAAATGTGTACTGAAGCACTACATTCATGCTGCGTTTTTTTTTTAAAAAAAATTATTCATGCTGCATTGTTACCGGTTCCACTTTACAGTACACAGTCGCTTCGGTCACGAGCACGATAAAAGGCGTCAACCGTCTACATTGAAATTGAAGCCTACCGTTCAGTTCGTGCTGGAGCCGTCAGAGCTTCACATGGTTTCACACTGAGAAAAACCGGTGCGGTGGTCCCCTGACCCCTGTACCACGCCTCTTCATTTGTTCATGGCTCCATATGTCACCATGTGTATATCTGATCTGCACAAGACAGGGGAACATGCGAAGCAGGACAGCAGGTGATACTCGCAGGTATGGACTCGCATAACTGTTACTCCCTCAGTGCCGTCCCAGAATGAGAGTCGTTTTGGTGTTCGTGCCATGAGTTTGATTAAATTTGTAGAAAATATATGCAACGTTTAAATTTTTAAATATTTTTTATAAAAAACTAGATCTAAATATCTATCCAACAATATCTATATTGTATCATAAATATTAATATATTTTTATATATAATTGACCGAAGTGTTTTCTCGAGAAGTGAGAAAGACACACGGAGGGAGTAGTCTGTTAGAATATCGAATCCCATTTGAAACTCGATTATTTGGCCATGCATTGGTGGAAGTTCAACAGATTCGGCGTTGGACATGGTAATGACGAGTGGGCATCTGATATTTTGCCGATGGGCTTATTTATTCAGGCACATGACTTCGCAAGTTTGCAATTCTGAATGATCGCCTGGCTGCTGCTCCTATGCCCACTCGTCATTTGGAAATGGTCACAACTGAAAAATTTGGAATGGTCACAACTGAATAATTCGGAAGTAACATGTACCCGTATAATCCAGCAAATTTATATTAGAGAAGTGTTAGTGGGGCAAACTCAGAAAAAAGAAAGGTTGCTGGAGCAAACCCGTTATTGAGGAGCAACAGCCTCATCAAGGACCCAACTGGCTATCACATGCTTAACAGGCTTTTTCCATTCAATAATGGCATCATTGCCCGTTACTATCATCACTCTGTAATGTCAGCTCAGGAACATGGTAGTCATCATTTTCTTAAAACATTCTGTTAGTAGTACTAATTCGAAAATCTTTGCTTCATAGCAGCAACATTAACAAAGCATATATGAACAATTACATGAGCTAGGATACGAATAATCATCAATCATACAAAATGTAAGGCATGAACTCAGGGGTTGTAAATACAATCGACATTTTGTATCCTTTGAAGCACCCATCATTTGCTTTACCATAAGATGGTGGAGACTCAGGAACTAGATGGCTAGTCAAAGAAATTTGTCACATAGCATGCGAGAATATCATCAGATGGTTTTAAGCTAATTTTCGCTTTTCTTCTTGAGCAAACCACCGAATCTCTTCAGTAAAGGCTTCTTCTTTTGCTGCTGTTGATGCTTGGTTGGTGATGTGCTGCCACTGTTCTCCTTCGTCGAGTGCAACCCATTGCTGTCAAGAGCTGCATCTCCCTTGTTTGATTCCAAGTCAACTTGTGAGTCGCCGTCATTCTCCTTCTCCTTAGATGAATCATAGTCAGCATACTTGCTGTTCTCCCACATTTTGGCAACTACCACCACAGGTTCATCATCCTCTTCACTGCCCACCTTCTCATTATCTTCTTCCTTGGTGCTACCATTTATTGTGCCATCTTTTGCATTAGCAAGCTGGGAAGAGAGCTCCTTAATCTTCTCAGACGAAGCTGATTCCTTTGCCTGCAAATCATCGTTCTCCTGCTTTATGTTCTGCAGCTCATTCTCCTTGTCTAAGAGCTTGTCCTTCCATTGGATAGTTTCAGCCTTGGCTTCCTCTTTGATTCTGTTAGCTTCCATTAACTGAGATTCAAGGTGTTGCATCTTCTCCTGCAACTCAGCATTTTCATTTTCCTTGCCCTTAACCACCTCCAAGGTCCTGTCCATCTGAACTCTCATAGCAACTATTTCTTCTTCTGAATTCTTAATAGAATTGACAAAACTTAGCTCCTTGGACTGCCATTCCTCGTGCGCGTTCTTAGCTTCTGCTTCTAGTCTTTCAACTGACTTTGTAAGGCAGACCTTCTCATAGTTTGCTTCATCAAGCATTACCTCATAATTCTCCTTAGTATTCTTCAGACTCATGTTAAGTTCCTCTACTTGTGCTTGAGCACGCTCAATCTCATCTTGTTTGAGAAGGTACTTCTCCTGCGCTTCTCTAGATTCAGCCGACATTTCCTGTAAGGCCGAGGCTAGGCCTTCCATTGCCTTCTTAACCTTCTCAACCTCATCTTTGCTAGCTTCAAGCTCCTCAGCCAGCTGGTTCTTCTGTTTGGTCAGAGTCTCTATTTCTGAACTAGCATTTTTATCACTGTTCAGAGCATCCATTTTCTCTTCTTCCGCTGCACGAAGCTTCAACCTTAGCCCTTCAACCTCCGCCCATAAATCAGCTGCCTCTTTCTCTGCAGCAGCTAGCCGTTCGCCAGACACATCAATATCACCCTTCTGTCTAGCAACTTCATCCTCCAAGAACCTGACCTTGTCCTGAAGAGCAGCAAGTTTAGATTCTTTGTCGCGGAGCAAACTACTTGTTGCATCCAGTTCTTCCATCGCCGAATTCAAAGACTCGCCCTTCAAAATGTTAGACTGATCGGCTTCCTCCAATCTGATCTCCAGCAGCTGCGCCTTCTTCTGCCATTCATCAGCTAATTCGCCTGACTTTGATCTTTCCTTCTCAGCATGAGCAATAGCAACCTTAAGTTCTTCAACCACGCGCTCCAATTCAGCCGCTTTCTCTTCAGCGGCCTTTGCTTTCTCAAGCTCAAGCTTTAATGCAGAGTTCTGTTTTTCAAGCTTCTGAATCCTCTCGGCCGTCTTCTTCGCTTTGCCATCCATCTTGGAATCAACCAGCTCTTTGAGGCGCTTAACCTCTGCAGTGAGGAGCATAACTTCCCCAGCCTTCGCCTCAGAGGCCCTAATGGCATCATCTACCTGGTTGAGCGCTTCGTTCTTGGCATCAATTGCATCGGCCAGCTCATACCTTGCCTTCTCAAGCTGCTCCACCGTCGACCGCAGCGCGGCAGCATCAGCCTCCTGCTGGTTCTGCATGCTCTCCAGCTTCCTCTGCACAAACTCAATGCTTGCAGGGGATCCCTCAGCCCCTGACGCCTCCGTGGCCTTCCTCTGCACTTCCAGCGCCTCCTGCAGCTTGGCATTGGCCTCATCAGCCACCTTCTTGGCGTGCTCCAGCTCCTCGAGAACTTTCCCCCTCTCCTTGTCCTTCTCCACCAACTGCTCCTTGGCCTTCACGAGCTCCTCCTGAACCGCAGCAAGCTGTGCCTGCAGATCAGGCTTCACGGCCTGCTGCTCCTGCGGCGGCTTCGCGGCTTTCCCTGTCTTCTGAAAACCATAAGAAAAACAACAACTGAGAATTCCGTGGTAACCACGCAGATTTCCGGTGTAATGGCGAACCGCTGTACCTCTGGTCGGGAGGTAGCCTTAGGTGAGGGCGCCTTGCGGTCGGCCGACCCGGGGGACTTGTCAGCCGCGCGCGGGGTGCCATGAGCGGCGCTCGCCTTGGGCACGGCCGGCTTGCGCGGTTTGCTGTCCTTGGGTGTCGGCGGCGTGCCGGTGCCGCCCTTCTTCTCCTTCTCCGGCTTGCCGTTGCTCTTCGCCTCGGCCGAGCCAGATCTGCGTCCCAGGAAACCAAACCAACAATCATCAGAATTCATACAACGAAACCGTCGCCCACTACCCGGCCATGGCCCCGCGGAGATCCACCTCGCCGTGATCGACAACCGGAACCGCAGCAAGGAGGGAGAAAGGGACTCACTTGGTCTTGGAGCCCTGCATTGCTGCGCCTCAGCCGCTGCCGCTGCTGGTGCCGCTTCGCCCTCCTGTTCCAGCCGCTTGGCGAGTCGCTCTCCAACGGACGGGGAGCGAGGCGCTATGAATGCGAGAAATTGGGAGGAAGGAGTGGTGGGTGAGCGGTTGCGGCCGCTCCCTCTGCCACTAGTTGAAGAAGATGGACGGAGTGGGGAGGAGGGCAAGAGGACACACCGTCTCCGATCAGTATCCCTGTGGGTTGCTGTTGCGCTGGGGTCTTCACATTTTCCTCGCATGTTTTTATTGGACAGCGTCTGAGTCAGACAGCGGGAGGCGAAGTGGCCGGATCACCGGACAGACAGGCACGGCCATGCAATGCTGCATGCTGGTTATGTTACTAGTACGAGCTCGCGGCTGTGGTATCACGTCACTCTCGGCTGCGTTTTTATTCAGGGCGTGTTTAGATTATAGAAAAAACACTGTAGCATAAGAAAAACATTGTAGCATGAAACGTGTTTTGTGAGAGAGAAATAGTAAAAAGTTGAAATAAATAGTGAAAAGTTGAAATGAATAATGAATAGTTGGGAATCCGAACATGTCCTTATCCTATGAAAGCAGACGAAATCCTTTCCATGTGGATTTGTTTTTCTCTCGTTGTTCGTGTAGTTTTCCATATAACGAGGCAGCAAGCAGCATGGTCCATGCGGTCTGCAGCAGAGTGCCCATTGCTTTCAGAAAAAAAGAAAAGAAAATATTTTCATGTAAATGGTTATATCACGTTTACTGCATACTACTCCGTCTCTCAAAAAGAGGGTCGTTTTGAATATTCGTGCCGTGACTTTGACTAAGTTTGTAGAAAATACATGTAATATTAAGTCTTCAAATATTTTTTATAAAGAACTAGATCTAAATGATAATGTTTATATTGTACTATAATTTTTAATATATTTTTATATATAATTGACAAAAAAAAATTTTAGAAAGTGAGAAAGACGCTTGATTTTGAGACAGAGTGAGTACACCAAAACTGATCGGTGGTGCTACAGTCTATGATACGTCCCCAGTTGTTGGTGTGGCCGTATTTGTTTGGGATGTTGGGGGCCTCGCATCGGATTCTGGATATATGTGCATATGATCGCGGGGCTTCCCAGGTCGGTGTGTCGTCTTGCTCGTCAGCCTTCCTGGAGAGGCGTGGCCGGCGCACAGAACGAGCCCGACACACATGATTAGCCGGAGTAATTTACCGCTCGGTAGTGTAATTTTCACCGACTTTCCAATCACATCGAGTCACATCTTCTCTTACAGACACGTTTACCAATACACTATTCACACCTCTAACTTTTCACCAACTTTCTCATCTAAACAAGACCTAGGAGTACGATGATTCATGAAATGACAAGTTTACAGTAGTATACTCCAACAGCATAATTCTAGTACTACGAGCAAATATCTCATCTTTCATTGCAGAGTGATTCCGTGGCCATCCGTCGCTTGACGCGTCCTCAGCCAACACGCGGCATTCACGTCGCGTGGCGAGCATCGGGAGACTCTAGACATCCATGCGCTACAGTAGTCCTAGGTGACTCCGTGGTGAAAAGCTTTGACCGCCCTGTCCGTAGTGTGAAAGGGCAAGCGCGTCGTCAATGTCTCGGGAAGAAATCAATGCGAGGACGTCCCACACAAAAAAAAAATACTGCTTCTGTCAAATGAGGTACAACGTTAATGCATCATGGTGGCAACAGGCACACGCATCGTCAATGTACGATGAAAAATCGCCTCCCAACCACACGCTAATCGCCGCTGATCTCCTAACCAACACATGTGCTAGCCCATCATTTGTCATATATGACTTCCGTCAGATGAGGCACGGCGTCAATGCATCACGTGGTCGCCGTATACGCATCATCGATGTACGTCGAAAAATCACCACCCACCCACACGCTAATTTTTTTACCGCTTCCGTCAAATGAGGCGCAACGTTAGCAAGCACACGCATCGTCAATGTACGGCGAAAAAATCGCCTCCCACCCACCCACTAATCGTCCCTGATTCTTCTAACCAACACAGACAGTATCCCATCATTTGTCATATATGAAAGTAAAATTAATAGCCTTAGAGTATGTATGATTGAGCAGCATCCGTCGTAGATGTGCGATATCATGTATGCGAAATAAATAAAATGACAGAAAATTGTTTAGCCAGTTATGTCAGGAAAATGCATTATACGCACGTCCCTTAGTCATTATGTCATATTTACGAAGAAATTAAAGAGTTGTGTCATATAACTAGACAAATATAGACTAATAACAATACTAATTGCAGAGGTTGAGACTACTTCATGAAACAACGACAGTGACTCTCCGAATTTAACTCAACTATTACCTGGCGCGTGTACGTGACTTGCGTGACTAATTTTTTTTACTATACACAACGCCAAATTGGCTATTTCATTGGTCATACGTAGTGGCCATATTTTTTCCTTCTATTTCTTTTGGCATATCATAGCATATTTTGCCTTGGCCCGTTTGCTATGATAGGCTCGGCCTTCTGGATGCGTATTCGTCCTCCTGTCGTTGGCTACAGCCTGTTACGCTCTGTGCAGCCTATATAACCGGTGATATGTACGATATGTAATTGTGTTTAGATATATGGCTAAAATTATTTATAAAAAAGTAAAAAAATAAATAGTATTTTAGAACGGTGAAATTATATTTGTATCTAGGTGTTTTGATACTAATTAAAATTATTAAACATAGACTAATTACAACACAAAATGAATAAATTAGGCCTAATTGTTTCATGATTTGACAATGTGGTGCTACAATAACTATTTGCTAACTCACGATTTAGCCTACGGGTTCTATAATTAGTTTACGTTTAGCCCATCCAATTAAGCATACAAACACTCGATGTGGCATGATATAAATTTTTACTCAAGGATCAATATAGTTAATACATATGCTGATTTTTAGTTGTACTATTTTCCTTTTTCATTGTTGCTTTACATGGGGTTGGGAGGCCTTTGTGGGAAGACGCCCCATGGGATGAAGTTGCAGGTGTAGTCAAAAACATATTCTTTATCTTCGTAGGAAACCCGACGAGGTCACCGAACACGGAGACAGGAGATCCGAAGAAGACTAACCTGAAGAGGTTAGAAAAGCAAGCAGATCCGAAGAAGTCAAGGCGAGGAAGACAAGCGTGCGAAACTAAAGCCTCGGGCTGTGAAACTGACCTCGAGACGAGGAAGAGTCAGCTCGCACGAGGTCAAGATACAGACGAAGAGGGAGACGAATCCACTTCCCGCGACAAGGCTGGATCGGAGATTGGCGGGAAGCAACGGTCGTCTGAAGCTAAAATAGCTTATAGGATTTTGGCGGGAAGTAACGGTCATGTAAACATATGAGGTTGCCCTCTATAAATAGTGGGTCAGCAGTAATTGTACGAGATGATGTTTTTTGGATAGAAGGATAATTGAATTCTTTTCACTGTTGGTAATACCAGAAAAATCATGTTACAACAGCCTTCAATATGCAAAACAACGCGAACCAACCAACAAATTTTAACACTACATCTAATTGCTAACAACTTAAAAATAATTTGGAAAAAATATTGCATCTTTCAATAAGAGCGCGGCGAAGCGCGCAAATCTTTCTAGTTCATCTACTTCCGTAGGAATTTGTCTGGTGTGTGCGGACTGCGCAACTGCAGAGCGGCGGCTACCGTAGTGGTAAAAAAGGGACTCGTGAGGCTATCACCTCGGGTCTCAAAACAAACCTCTGATTCCGGTACGGTGCTGTACAAAATTTATATGTGATTTACCAAACTTATAAAATTGTCAATAAATTAAAGCACGCTTGGTCTCAGTGGTGTTACAACCCTCACGAAGTCCAAACACGAGAGGACGTATGTAGTGATGTCGCGAAGACGCTGAGATTGCCAATCCTGTCTGATTGGGATCTGGGCAGTCCCGACACTCCTTGCTCAGGCCGGAGAACATCAAGGAAACAGGGAGCAAAACACTCGGTGAATGAAGCTCATACACGGCTCAGGAGCACGAGGCTTGAGCAGCAGGGGAGTGCAGGGACGACTTCGGCTGTGTTCAGATGAAAGTGAGGAAAAATATTTTTTTTCTAAGATGCGTATTACGTGAGAAAGATGAATAGAAAAGGTAAAAAGAGAAATTCTAGAGATACGTGTTCTGTTAGGAGAATAAATAGGAAGTAAAAAGTGCTTTCAGAATCTAAACATGGCCTTGGGAAGAATCCTCACGTTTACACTGGCAGCTCAGACGTACAGGCTAGGAACAGCCAAAGCCACCAAAACATCCGCAGACGACCATGATTGATCATCGAGCCCCAACCCAACCGAGACATCTCCATAAACCCCCTGCATCCATTTCCCTCCAGCTCAGAACGCAGATCCGCCGGTAGCGAGTTCATAGGTCCAGCTGGCCTAGGTTATGCGTCCCCGGCCAGGTCGTAACCACTGGCAGGTGGAACCGTCGAGTAGAGATACAGCTCCAGTACAGAGGAAGAGGCTGGCTGTTGGGTGGTCTCCGTCGGCCATGCATGTGGCCACGCCACGCGTTTGATGAGGCTACTCCTTGCTGTAATGTTGTTGCTGGGCTGGCCTTGGCCTGGCTGGTGGCCAGATACGATTACATTGCACCAAGTGATTTGGGAGGAGATGACGCCGGCCTGCGCGTCCCACGAGCAGGATCGAGTATTGCCGGAATAAAATTTGACGCCTGTAGGTGGATATAGAGAATGTCTGTGATGTTTCGGCTAAAAGAATTGCCTGGCTCGAGCTCGGCATGTGCGAAAGCATCTCAGACCATGTGCTTCGAGTCGTTCCGTCGTCTTCGTCCCAAGAAAAGAAGAAAAAAAAGAAAGTATTACGAGGGAGACTGATCTTCTGGCCCGGCTGGCCTGCCGCGGTGCGGCCTGCGTGCAAGGCCGTGGTTTAGGTAGGCCCAAGGACACCAAAGTTTAGGAGACCAAAAATTATTGGGGTGAGAGAGGCTCGAACTCTCGACCTCAGGATCACTCGTTTTAGCTATGAGACCTACGCGCTAGCCAACTGCGCCACCACCCCACTGATGTCCAAAAGATTATTAAATACATAGTTAAACTATAATAGATAAAAATGAGCATCACAGGTTTGCGCATGAAACCATATATACTACCCATAGAGATCAATGTAGAATTTGCCGCCCCTAGTCCTACAGAGTATGTATGTGAAGTTTTCTACCGTACATAACTTTTCTATGCATTGGGTTTTTGCACTGCTATGGCAGCTTTCATGTCGTTTTGTTTTAAAAGAGTTGCAGCAATGTAACATTACGGAAGGCGAGAGACAGGAATAACTCACGGCATGGGCCGAAGGGTGTAGAGTAGACCCTTTTGAGTTCACCTTGTCCCTCGTCCACACCGCTCATCATGAATGAATTCATGTCTTCTTGCCAAAAGAACATCATGCTTAAAAGAATAGACAATCCCCAAGCACATGCGTATCTATGGGATTAAGACATCACTTCTGTTGCTTTGTGAACTCAACATGACTATGTTATTGCAAGAAAATTATAAAATAAATTTAACCATTAACCTTACATATAAATATGAACAGTGTTTTTTAAATAAAAAAACCCAAAAAGAAAGAAAGTTACACGAAGTCTAAGACATCAAATATCAATAGAAATAACTGAGGGAATAATAATGGATAAAATTAGCCGCGTAAACAATGTATTCACTGCAGAGAGAATGGCAATGATCTCCGTTTGAGCAACTTGATGACGTCGTCTTTGTCGTCTGGCAGCTTCGTCATGATGTAAAGCAGCAAGTTCATGAACCACACCCCTTCCAGCGTCCCCTCCCTCCCCGCGCTCACGTCCCGCTCAATCATGGGTTCCAAGGCCGCAACCACACCACCTCCGCCTCCGCCGCGCCGGCGCGGCGGCGCGTCGACGCCGGCGATGCTTCCCGGCGACACGAGCGTCGGCTTGTACCCCCAACACATGACGAGCTCCGCTCCTCCGCCGCCTTGCTCCATCTCCAACGGCCGCGGAGTGAGCAGCTTCTTCACCGCCCCGTCGCCGACGTTCCTCGTGTCGGCCAACTGCAGGTGCACCGCCTTGGTAGATTTGTGCTTGAATTGGAGGACCATCACGCCGCCGCAGTCCCATGCGCCGGTGAGCTTGGTCGCCGTGCCGCCGCACCGGAACTCCTCGCCGAGACGCTCCCAATGGTGGTCCGCCATGAGCAGCCACAGGGACAGGCATTGGGTGCCCGTCGCCACGCAAAGGCGGCCGGAGACCTCCATGAGCTCGGACCGTTTCAATGGCGCCGTCCCGTCGGGCAAGTCTATGGCCGTGACGGTCTCGTCGTCCACGTCGAACGCTAGCACCCTCGACTGGCCGGCGAGGAGGTAGATCTTCCCGTCGGTGAGGTACACCGAGGTCTCGCTGATCTTGGCGTCGAGCTCCGACGTCACCGATCGCAGCCGCGGATGGCTGGCGCTGCCGCCGAGAGTGTGGACGAAGAGCTCCTTGGCACGGGAGCTCATGCCGCCACGAGTACGCGACGTGGGGTCGTCGAGCTCCTCCCGTGTCAGGAGCAGCTTGTGGAGCCTGCTCGATGGGCCATACCCGAACCCTGCGACGCGGTAGCGACGGCCAGCACAAGCTGGCAGCTCGAGCTCCACCTCCACCTCGCCGCCGGCGATGGCCGGATTGAAGAGGAGGATGGAACAGGAAGAAGCGCCATTGCTTTGAGCCATGAGGATGACACCGTTGCACGTGCCAACGTATTTGCGGTACATGCGCCGGCGATCGATGAGGGAGTACCTCAGCTCGTCGTTGTTGCCATCATCGCCGGCGGCGAGGCCGCCGCCGACGCCGACGCCGACGAGGTGGAAGTCGAGGAACACGGAGCCAGCAGCAGGACGGATGTTCTTCTTTGTTGGGTCCGACGCGCCGACGGTGGCCAAGTAGGCGACGTGGGGTTGGGGAAGGGTGTAACATCCCTGAATTTTGGATGTTTGAAAAATGTGAATTTTCAAAAACTTTTGTTTGAATGTGAAACTCAATTTGAAACTAATAAGTGTGCTCTCTTTTCTTCCCTAAAATTCCTAGAAGTAATTAAATATTATTTTAATTAGCTAAGGACAATTATATGCTAGTGTGAGATTATTCGAGTTTCGTTTGGATTTCCATTTGGATCTTTGTGTGTGATTTAAATTTGAGCTCACACTCAAATTTAAATCAAATGCTTGCTAACTTATCTAACCTCCTAACTAGCTTTGCTAACAACCTTGCAAACACCATACCTTAATCCATCCCGCACAACACCGACCCTTCTTCCAAATGCCTCGGGAATTTTCTAAATGGATTGCTAGTTTATTTTCCGACTCTTCGAATTAATTCGATATGAATTGATTTGATTTCGGAAAATGGAGCAATTTATTTTTGGGAAATTCATCGAGGGCTTTCTTTTGAATTACGACAATATTTTTCGGCTTCTCGGATTAATTAATTTGTAATTGATTCGTCCCGAAAAATATAGTCTAATTCATTTGTACCAAATATATGAAATAAATTCATATCGAATTTATTTTGTAGGCTTAGCTATTTTGAGTCCCATTATATTGGCCCATTAGCTAAACCCACTTGAGCTAACGCTGACTACCTCTCAGCTCCTCTCACCTCCCAGCCGCCGCCGCACACATCCATCTTCCCCCCTGTTCTTCTTTCCCCCGAAGAAACCAGCGGCCCTCTTCTCCCTTCCCTTTTCCTCTCCACCGCACTAGCAAGCCACCACCAGCTCTTACTTGTTTCTCTGTTTACCACCGCAGCAAGCAGCAGCACCTCATCTCTCTTCTCTCTCCACACGCAGCAACCAAAGCTTGCCTCCTTCTCAATCTGTGGCCGGCGGTAGCTCAAGCCAAATCCTCCCTGTTCCCTTGCGTCACCACTACCAGAGCAACGAGAAGATGAGAAGGAGAAGAAGGGAGCTGTGGAGGAGACGAGGAGGATGGCCACGCCGACGAACAGTAGCGCCACGCCGAGAGCACCGACGCCGGGAGGAGGAGGCCGCGACCACGAGCAGACTGCCGCCGTCGACTACGTCGAGCCAACGCTGGCCGTCGAGGAGGAGGAGAGGGAGCCGAGCAGGAGCAGCGCCAGGCCACCGACGGGCCGGAACTGCAGCGCCTGCGCCGGCAACGACGAGCCAAGCAGCTGCCATGGCCACCACCACAAGGTGCTCGACGATATGCCAAGCTGAACCGCGGCTCGCCGTCCACGACGTCAACGACGAGCACGACGACGACCACGCCATGCCCTCTTTCCACCGCGACGCCGACCACCAGATGCGCTTGGACGAGGAGCTGCCATGGCTGACGCCCACCAGGTGTTCGAGGAAATGTCGAAGACGAACTGCGAGCTACTGACCGCGACGCCGACGTGCTCGAGCCGAACCTGCTGCCCTCCATCGCCTCGTCTAGACCTCCAGCAAGCCCACGGTGAGCCTTCAAGCCCAGCCCTTCCTTTCTCCTCTGCTGTCCGGCCATGAACGCCGATGAGACCTCCCTGCGCGCGCCGTCGCCCCAATCCCATCTGTCTGGCCTTCGTGCCGTGTGTTTTTATGCAGGAGCCTGAGCCAAGCCAAGCCTGGCACCCCACCATGCACAGCCGGCCGAGCAGTAGCTCGCCACAGCCACAAGCTTGCACGCACACAACCTGTTCGGCAGAATGCCTGAACGACCCGTTCACTTGCCTTGCCTCGTCGCCTTGCTGCCATGCCGCCGCCGTGGACCGGCTCTGCCGTAGCTCGCGAACAGCATGGCCGTGCTGCGACCATGGCCCTGCCATGGTATGCACATGTGCGCCACTTCACCCAAGCACCCGCCCCGCGAACGCCTGCGAGCTCACCTCTGTCCCGCTCGCTCTCGCCGTCGAGCTGTGCCATGAACCCCTGCCTCTAACCTTAACCAACCACGGCCGCCCTCTGCCACACTCTCAACCTGTTCGATGAAATGCCCATGCCACCCATTGCGGCCATCTTCAGCTTGTGCACGCGCACGTGCGAGCCTAAAACCAAGCTGAGCCATCTGCCTTGACTGAATCCATCTAAGCTGCAGCCAGGCCGAGCCGTGACCCCTCCTTGTTTCCTGACCATTTGAGCTGCTTGCACCATGAGCTTTCTATGCCTTGCTGCTTGCACTCGCGCTGCACACAATCAGCTGCACAGTTATCTTCACCCTCACCTGTCTTTGCTTTTTACTTGAACCACCACACGTTTGCACTTGAGGCCACACTTGCACACGCAAGCACGACCACGGGCCTAGGCCTTGCCACGGGCGTCGTGTTGCTCTGCACTCGCACGTCGCAGGCACGGGAGGCCGTTGCCTCGTAGGCTCACACGAGCACACGCAAGCGCGTCGTGCGGCCACGAGCGGGAGCTCGCCACGGCCGCTGCGTCGCCAACACACACCGCACACGCATGTCCTGCCGCGAACATGGCCACTCCATGCCTCGCGTAGTGTGCTGAGCCTCACGTGTTCGTGAACCTAAGCAATAACCCTGCACTAGGACAAGCGCACTACCCACAGCCACAAATGCACGCACACTGAGCATGCACGGGCACTGGCACGCTGACTAGCGCGGCCACGAGGATGAACCTCGCCACGGCTGACGTGAAACCATCACCGCGGACGTGGATTGCCACTGCTCTGCGAGTCCTGAGTCCACCGCCGCGATGCACCATAGGAGCGAGAGCACCCACGCCACGCCATGAGCGTTCACCTCTACCTTCACAGGCCGATGCTCGCCACGAGCGCCACGCCGTTCCGCACTCACAACACAGGCCGCACGAGCACGCTCCAAAGCTCACACACGCACTGCTGTGTCGCGTGCGCCGGCCAAGCCGTGGCCAAGGCCACAAGCATCCTCGCCGTGAACCACCACAGCCTCTTTGCTGCCGCACGCATGCACACACGCACGCACGAGCCGCCCCGCTGCTGGCCTGCAATCGTCGGGCATTGAAGGTGTGAAGCCAACCATCCTTGCTTGCTCACGGTGGGCATGTCTCGCCGCCGTGCATGCACACACAGGCACACACCTGGCCTTTGCTTGTTACGCATGCATGCGCGGCCACGGGTCTTGTTTGTCCACGGACGATCGTGAATCACGAGCCAAGCCACCTGCGCCTCTGAACCCAATCCAAGACACTCTTTCTCCCTGCTCTCCTAAAGCCCCCACGCACACAGCAACAAGTTTTGCTTGCTCTGGACTTCTACACATGCTTGTTTGCACTCACGCACACTTATCAGCCACGCTGCCCTTGCTTCCTGGACTCCGAAAGCTGTTGGACGCCTGGAACCCAATAGGCCTGGACCCAACCAACCTTTCATGCTCGCCTTACCTCTGCTCCCAAGCCTGAGCCAAGACCTTGCCTTGCTTGTTGCCTAAAGCCCAGCAACCTGAGTCCACCTACAACTGAGCTGAAGCTGACTTATGGGACCCACTTGCTATCGTGTGGGACCCACTAACATGTGCTCTTCTGTTTCCCACTTGGAACCAAATGAGAATGGTTTGATCTTTGAAAATAAATAATAAATTAATATTAGCTTGTAGAATGAGAAACCTATTTTGTAATTTCTCTAAAATCTGGACCAACCCAATAGAATAGGATTTGGAGCTAGTTGGATCTTTATTGCTTCTTGTTTGGATTTCTTTGCTATTAGATGTCGATATTTATTTTATCCGCTCGTTAGGAGTTCACAGAAGACCGGACGACTTCAACGATCGCGACGACTACGAGAAGGACGACTACGTCGACGACACGAATATGCTCCAGGTTCACGCCCATCCCATCTTCTGAATGCCCATTAGGCATATGCTGTTAGTATGCTAGTGCTTGCACGTGATGATTATATATTGATTAGCCATGCATAGCCATTTATTGCCTTCACCCCTTGATGTCCTACCACTTACTATATACTTGAGATATTGCTATTGCTGTGCATGCTATATGTGGGATTGGTAGATATTCTCTGTGTGGGGTGTGTGGGAAAACTGGGAAGGAGTATGGTGATTTTGACCTTAGTAGGTCCTTGTCGATGCGGGTATTTATAACCCGACTTAGGCTTTCGGGGAGCCAGGGGCGAGCTTCTGAGTAAGCCCTGTGTTGTGCCTGTGGCGGGCACGGTTGTGACTTGTGATTGGGAGCTAGGGGTATGGCGGTTACCTGAGATGGTAACGGTTGCGGACCACTGCGGTGGATACGCTTTTGGGACGATGACATCCGTACCGGCACCTTAAACCTTGTTGACCGACCTCGTTATCGCTGTACCGTACGCACCAGCTTGCTTTTGTGGGAGGAGTACCAGCTAGCCTTTCTCGGAGCGGTATCCGGACTGTTGGCGACCACAGTGTGGTATTTGTGTCAGGGGGACTGGATGCGTCCTTACACCCCCGATCGGCGAGCTATTCCCCGTCTGGCCCACGGGGAACGTCTTCACAGCTCTTGGGGCCAAGGTTAGCGTGCTGAGGCGTTCAGACCCGAGGGATGCAGGAGGATGCCGTTTCCGGTTAGGAGTTACTAGTTGTGGGCTGTGTCTCAACCGGTTGATCCCCGGTTTGCAGCCCGAGTTGGGTACAGGCGTACAAGCTCTGCAGAGTCTTAAGATCTACACGTATAGCCGTGACTTCGGTCTCGGATAGCGCAGTGTTAATGTCTCGGTCGTCCATTGTTTTGGGTTATGCTTTCTCTTCCCCTATAGGAGAGTGTGTGAGGTCGTTGGTGCGGGCGGGGAGAGGGAGGTTGAGCTCCGCCTCCCTTGCGATCCGCCCGTACCTCTTGAGATGCCGGGGATGGGAGCCCGCGCATCGCCCGAGAGATGGAGGTGTTGAGTTGAGACGGGACCTGGTAAGCCAGGACGGCCCGAGTTGTGGTAAAAGAGGGATATGGGAAGGATGATACTATTTACCGCTGCTGCTTAGGAAACCTATACCTTTCCATTGCTATTTTCTTTCCCTTTAGAATTAGGCCACCTAAAGCTTGCGTACGGATGGTGACGTGGACCTGTCCCATTCCTTGGGGACAGTTGTGAGCTTACAGGTTTGCGGTCGGAGCTCGAGATCGATCTCGACCTTGCTTTGGAGTTAGGGTCGTGTGCTACGCTCAAGGACGCCTGTGGTGAAGATTGAAGATGCAGACTTGAAGCCCTAGCTTCCGCTACGTAGGATTTCTTCTTGTTTAGCCCAAAGAGGCTTGTACTACAGTTGTCCCGAGTTGTATCGGATGTAATTATTCAATATTGTATTCTGTAATCATTGTATGGAAATGATATTTCACTGGAATGAGTTCTGTACATGATAGCTACTGATCCAGGGACTATCACAAGGGTACAGAGAGTCGGGTTTTCGTCATTGAAAACCCGGTTCGTTTCAAAGTGGCGGGCCGAGGCGGTGGTGGAGGTGCCAGAAGTCCAAGCCGTAGATGAGCTGGCGGTGGTGCCTCGACAGCGTGGCGCATCGCACGGCTTCGCGTGACGTCAGGCGGGAGAAGATGCCGAGGAGGGCGTCGTCGCAGATGTTCGGGATTGTTGTCGCTTGTTTTGCCTTCTTCTTCGCGTGCTCATCGGCGTCGTCTCCTTCGCGGTGGCCGCCGCCGTCGTCGTGTCTGGACCTTCCCTTCTTCCTCTTCATGGTGACCGTAACCTATTGGCAGCGCCGGTCAAAATTACCATCTGGGTAATAAGGGTAATTCGGGGGATATATCGGTGCCATTGGGTCGTATTGGACTGGAGTCCTGGATTCGTAAGGTTACTTTGAGGAAGTGGAGTCCTTCCGCTTAAAGACTGTGCTGAAACTCAACTGAAATTAACGTGCCGGCCTTGGAGATATAATGCAGGACAAATTCGTTTTTATACTTTCCAAGAACCGCACGTCTCGCCTTGCGTGTCGTCCAAGGTTGCGTCACTATAAACCCAGCCTTTTATGCGTCGTTTTAGAAGAGATGGTAATCGTTCATCCTTAATTTCGACGGGCGGGGGAAGAAGAAACCACAATGGCGAGGAAGAAGAGAAACAGCGGCAATAACCGCACCAGCAACGTGGCCCTCGTCCACGTCCTCTCTCGCCTGCCGACCCGCTACGCCGTGCGATGCTTGGCGCTCTCGAGGCACCACCGGCGTCTCGTCGGCAGCCTGGACTTCTGGCTCCAACTCCAACTCCTACACCGCCGCCGCCTCGTCCCGGCGATGCCGCGCATCGCCTACATGGCGACCACCTCCATGCTTCCGGCCGGCCCGCTGTTCTACGAGTTCCACGTGGCAGCCGGCGGCAGCGACGACGACGACCTGATGAGACTGAGACGCCCTCTTATCGACCGAGAGGCCAAGGTCAGCAGTCGACAGAGGTACGCCGGGACATGCAACGGTGTCGTCGTCCTCGCCGCCGATAGCTTCTACTCCTCCACAACCGTCGTCCTCTTCAACCCGGCCATCACCGGCAGCGAGGTGGTGGTGGGAATTTCAGACAATGACAGGGGCCAGCATGGGTGGTTTGGTAGCCGCGTGTCAGGGTTCGGGTATGGCCCCACATGCCTCCGCCACAAGCTTCTTCTGGCAAAGCTGGGAGACCGATACGTCGACGACGACAAGCAGGTGTACCATGCGACGGAGCTGTTGGCATACACTTTTGGTGGCGCCACTACTACACCCGACGACCAGCAGCCACGGTGCCGAACGGTGATGTCATCGGGGCGCAGCAGCATCAAGATCAGCGCCACGTCGGTTTACCTCGACGGCAAGATCTACCTCCTCGCGGACCACTCGAGGGTGCTCGCGTTCGACGTGGACAAAGAAACCGTCACGGGCATTGAATTGCCCGGCGATCGCGTGCCGGACGAGAGGAGCAGGCACGCCAAGTCGGAGCTCATGGAGATGTCTGACCGCCTGTGCGTCGCGACGGCCGCCGGCGAGGGTAGCATCGCCCTCTGGCTGCTCATCACGGCGGGCGACCAGAAGTGGGAGCAGCGGTGCGTACTTCCGAGGTACGCCGACGACAAGCTGGCCGGAGCATGGGATTGCGGCGGCGTGCTGCTGCTACTGTTCGAAGGCTTGACGAAGAAGACGGAGCCCGATGTGATCCTGTACGACACGAGGGCGACGAAGAAGAAGGCGTCGGAACCCTTGCGTTTGCACGTCCCTCGTGTGGTCGCGGAGTCGGAGCAGCGGCGGTCGACGGCGCACGTCTTCTGTTGGGGATACCGGCCGACGCTCGTGTCGCCGGGGATCATCATCGGCCGCGGTGGCGCGCCGCCACGCCAGCGCAGAGACGGCGTGGTCGCGGCGCTGAATCCTGTGCTGCAACGGGACGTGAAGGCTGGGAGGGAGCGGACGCTGGACACGGTGTGCTTCATGGATTTTCTGCATCACATCATGCGGCAGCTGCCTGGCAAGTTAAACGAAGTTGTCGGAGAGTGCAACCGGGGTTCATTGCCGTTCTCTCTCCGATGATTGGGTTGTTCAAGAATCTTTCCTCTTTTAGTTATGTTAATTATATTTGTGGCTATGTTCTTTTCTTTCCTTAAAGTTTTTGGGAATATTAGACACCTGAGATAAAGTAGTAATATATGATGCTGATGGATGGCTTATGGTGGATGATGATACATAATGTGAAATTTCTTGGTGATTTTTCAACAAAGTTTAATGCAATCCCTTTTACTAATTGGTGTTTAAGTTATGCTGATTTTAAATACTTGATTCAACATTATTAAAAACTATTGTATTAAAAATATTGAACCAACATTACTATTGAATATTTAAAAAATAGACAATGGAAAAGATCGATCTAATTTTTTTGAGTATTCAAAATACTGAACCAACATTATTTAATAATATTTCAAAATGAAATAAACAATGAGAGACTCGTATTGGATGTCTTTTTTGTTAATTAAAATTTTCTACTTCCTAGGTTCCAAAACTAAAGTCGTTCTAAGTTAATTTTCCCGAATTATCAGGTGGCGCCAGTGCCGCCTGATCCGCAGCCTCGAGTTCCGGAGCCTCCACTGCCGCCTCGCCCCGCCGCTTCCCCACCCGCACATCGCCTACCTCGCGACGGCGCCCATAAAGAGGATGCCCGGGCAGGACGAGCCCAGCAGCGCGTTCCTCGGCTTCCACGTCGCCGGCGACGGCCTCGGCGGCGGCACCACCACCTCGATGCGCAGCGGCGGACCAAAATCATTTTGACGCCTAGGGCCACTTGGCAAAGCGACTAAACCACCAAAACGACCTCCATGCAGCAATATAACGATATTCAATATCGATAGTGTACAAAGAAAATAAAAGGCATGGATTTGAGTGTCAATTGCAGAAATTACCTAGCTAGTGTCAATTTGGTTAATCATTGAGCTCATCATGATTATCTACCGTTTATTCATCAACATCTTCATCAATAGTAGGAAGCGAAGTCGAGCCTACATAAATAGATAAAGAGAAATTAGGCAAGCAATATAAACAATAAATTAGAAAAAAAATGACAATAGAACATACCACTTGCAGTATTTCGAGGCCTTGGAAGCTTTTTGTCACGACTCCTCATTTCTTGAAAATAGTTTAAGATCTTTTCATCGCTAATGCTTGAAAAAACATCTCGCTCAATGTAGCATGTCATCCGATGATTTAGCCAACTATTACCCATCTTATTTCTTGTGTCTGTCTTGATAAATTTCATAGCTGAGAAGGCCCTTTCAACTGTAGCAGTTGCAACCGGCAAAATCAAGATTAACCGAATAAGGCGAAAAACCAATGCAAATTCTGTGTGCATTTCAGCTTGAACCATCTTGATAGCTAGATCACCAATGTCATGACACTCTGCAAATATGGGGTCATTTCTCACATTATTCATGAACACTCCAAGTTGTTCTATAAGGGTCATAATATCATATCCATCGAAATCAGCATCATAAAGCTTAGCCAATTCTACTACTTGTTCTATGTCATAGTTGGCAAAAGAATTCTTTGGATCCAAACAAGCCATGCATCTCAATAATTTAGTAGACCTCTCAGAAAAGCGATTGTTAAATTCCATTATTATTTGGTCATACATCACATTAAAGATTTCATTCTTGAAATGATGATAGTAAGTAACTAATTGCCTTCCACGTCCCCTTGAGCGACCTCGAACTGTTAGTGTATCCTCCATATTTGGTATGACAATGTTATGATTGAGACAAAAAGCCTTTACCTCCTCAAATAGTTCCTCCCATCCATTCTCACGTGCATCATGGACTGTCCGTATTGTTGCCCCAATCAAACCCACAGCTCGAACAATATTTTGGTCTTTCCTTTGTAAACATTGTGACAAGTCATTAGTTTTTCCCAATAATTTGATCATAATATGCAAAATCAGCACATATTCAAAGGTCTCAATTTGCCTCAACAAACCAGAAGCTGCATATTTCTTATGCCCATTTGATGCATCATCAGCCACAATCTCCAAAACTTCTAAAATAGCATCCCACATAAGAACAATACGACATAAAGTTTTATGATGTGAACCCCATCGAGTATCCCCAGGCTGTGTAAGGTTAGTTTCTTGATTTCTCCCTCTCCCTGGAAAAATTGCACCCGTCTCCAATTGATTCACAAGATTAGCATGATGCTTTTGGGCCAATTGATCCCTTCTTTTACAAGAAGCATTAACTGTGTTCACAATTAAAGTGCTGGTTCCAAAGAAATCAAAGATAGAAGAACAACACTTGGCAACTGAAACAACCACTAATTGCAATTGGTGTGCAAAACAATGTATGTAAAAAGCATGTGGGTTTTCATCTAATATCCTTCTTTGTAACCCATGAAATTCTCCTCTCATGTTTGATGCTCCATCATAACCTTGCCCACGAATTCTAGAAATTGATAACCCATGAGAAGAAAGCATACCATCCAAAGCCTTTTTTAGAGATGCAGATGTTGTATCGGCAACCTCTCAACCCAAGAAATCTCTCAATCACTTGGCCCTTTGCATTGACATACCTACATAGAATTAGAAGCAAAGTTAATTGGTTATTACATATATAATTAAAATAAAAACAGCAAGGCAAATATTAGAAACAGACCTCAAAACAACAGCCATTTTGAAACGAACCGGACTTTTAAACGACAAAGTGCGACTCCCTGTACCATTGCGATAGTCCCAGGAATAGTGCTACCGCGTACAGAATTCATCTCAGTAGTATATCACAGACATCCATTCGAATTACATCACATGTCATAAATATAGAATAAATATAGTAACCAGTACATGTCTCTGGAATAAGTACATAAGCCTCATGGGCTGAATGCAACATAAAGCAAATGTAGTGTAGCGGAAACTATCAAGCGTCCTCCAAGCGGTCTCCTCTCCACAGGCAATCTCCGCCCGCACCAACGACCTCACACACTCTCCTATAGGGGAAGAGAAAGCATATCCCAAAACAATGGACGACCGAGACATAAGCACTGCGCTTTCCGAGACCGAGGTCACGGCTATACGTATAGATCATAAGACTCTGCAGAGCTTGTACGCCTGTACCCAACTCGGGCTGCAAACCGGGGATCAACCGGTTGAGACACAGCCCACAACTAGTAACTCCTAACCGGAAACGGCATCCTCCTGCATCCCTCGGGTCTGAACGCCTCGGCACGCTAACCTTGGCCCCAAGAGCTGTGAAGACGTTCCCCGTGGGCCAGACGGGGAATAGCTCGCCAATCGGGGGTGTAAGGACGCATCCAGTCCCCCTGACACAAATACCACACTGTGGTCGCCAACAGTCCGGATACCGCTCCGAGAAAGGCTAGCTGGTACTCCTCCCAGAAAAGCAAGCTGGTGCGTACGGTACAGTGATCACGAGGTCGGTCAACAAGGTTTAAGGTGCCGGTACGGGTGTCATCGTCCCAAAAGCGTATCCACCGCAGTGGTCCGCAACCGTTACCATCTCAGGTAACCGCCATACTCCTAGCTCCCAATCACAAGTCACAACCGTGCCCGCCATAGGCACAACACAGGGCTTAATCAGAAGCTCGCCCCTGGCTCCCCGAAAACCTAAGTCGGGTTGTTATAATTATCCGCACCGACAAAGACCTACTAAGGTCAAAATCACCATACTCCTTCCTAGTTTTCCCACACACCCCACACAGAGAATATCTACCAATCCCACACATAGCATGCACAGCAATAGTAATATCTCAAGTATATAATAAGTGGTAGGTCATCAAGGGGTAAAGGCAATAAAGGGCTATGCATGGCTAATCATCATATAATCATCACGTGCAAGCACTAGCATACTAACATCATATGCCTAATGGGCATTCAAAAGATGGGACGGACGTGAACCTGGAGAGTGCGGGTAGTTGTCGAAGTCCTCGGCCGGATCCTCAATCAGCTGCTCACGGTCGTCGTCTCCTGAATACGGAAGGTACGGTAAATCCTACGGTAAATGGCAAGAAATCCAAAGAACAGCAATATAGAAGATCCAAATAACTCCAAGTACCCTCCCAAACTGTTATTCATATTTTTAGAAAATTATAGAAACTGGTTTCATAATTTTCTGACTTAAATTGAATTAGTTATGAATTTTCTAAGTTTAAATCATTTTCTAAAAAAGATAAACGAATTCCCGAAAAGATTAAATCCAGAAAAACCAGAGCGCGACACGTGGCAGCGCCAGAGCGCGCCACGTGGCTCTGCTGACGTCAGCATGACGTAAGCCTGACGTCAGCCGAGGGGTCCGGGATTGATGACGTCAGCGTGGGCCCGGCTGACGTCATCACGACCGAGTCAACCTGACAGGTGGGCCCTCTGGGCAGTGGGCCCCGCCTGTCAGCGACTCGGCACGGCGCGACAGCGCGCGTGGGCGCAGTCCACCGTGAGCCGTGAGTGCGGCTCACGTGGACCGCGTCCACCGGATCTAGTGCGGCTGCGCGCCGATCCGGTGCGGCTGCGCCCGTGTGGCCAAAATCGTGCGCGGCCGGATTCGAATTGGATGGGGAAAAGTTCGCGCGCGCGTCGTGTTCGACGAAATGCCGCAACGGCGTTCGCGACGCGCGCGACGCGACGGCTTGCCGTGCGTGCGCGTTCGCCCACCGACGTGCGTATGCTAGCCCGTGCAGCTTGTGCGCGTGGGCGGTGCGGCTAGCCGTGCTCGTGCGTGCGTGTGCGCGCTCGCGAACGCACCAGTGCGGCGCGTCGCGGCGGCAGCGCGCGTGGAGGCCGCAGCGAGCTCGCCGGCCGTGCGAGGCAACGCCTCATGGCCGGGGCTGTGCGTGAGCGTGCTTGTGTGCGTGTTGTGCACGTGCTTGAACCAGTGTGCGTGCGTGTGAGTGCAAGCGGGCGCGCGCGCGCCATGGCTGCGCCATGGCCGCAGCATGGCCTTGCCGCCCACGGGCGTCCGGTCTCTCGTTCCCGCGGTGGCTGGCGTGTGTGAGCGTGCGCGAGGTGTCCGTGAAGGCTCCTGCATAAGAGAGCGGCACGAAGGCCGGGCAAAAGGGTGGATGGTCCTAGCGGCGGCGCTACGGCTTGCAGCGGAACTCCAGCGAACAACGTTGAGGAGGAAATCAAGGCGGGGCTCGGCGAGATTGGCTCACCTACGGGCTCGGGAAGAGAGAGGCGAAGCAGGGAGACCGTTGAGGCAGTGACGAGGTGTCGCGGTGCCGGCTCGGAGCAGCGGTCGTCGTCGACGTCGGCGTTCGCGGCGGCTTCACGGTGGCGCACGGCTCGGTGTCGTCGAGGTACGGCTTGGCTCGTCCTTCGTGCTCCCTTGGCGGCTGCGGGGCTTCTCTCCGCAGCGGTGTAGCTCCTCCTTCCTTCCTCTTCCTCCTTCTTCCCCTCCTCTTCCTCTCTTCCCCTTCTCCTCCTCTGTTTCTCGTTCACGGCGGTGGTGAAAGGGGATTGACCCCGTGGGAGCGATTGGGCTCAAATTGGGGACTCAGGCTACTTCTTGTAGGCGAGGCGAGGGGGTTGAGGTAGCTTGGGCGAGAGGGAAGGCGGTTACGGGTCACGCGAATCGCGTGACCCCGCCGTGACGTTGGCGAGCGCGAGCGCGCGCTCCGCGGCGGGGATGAGTGGCCGCCAAGGCTTCTAGAGGCTTCCTAGGGGCTTGGCTTGGGCGAGGGGTAGATCTAGCGGGCGCAGCGGGATCCCGAGTGCGAGCGCGCGCGCGGGCGCGGGGCGAGCGAATCGCGCGAGCGCGGCGACGGAAGCGTGAGGAGGAAGAAGCTCCTGTGTAGTGTGCGGCTGATAGGTGGGCCCCACCTGTCGGCGCGGCGCGGCGAAGAACGGACGAGTGGGCTTCTGCTGGGCCGGCACGAGCGGAGTGGGCCGAGCGCGCGGAAGAGAAGAACGGACGAGTGGGCTGAAGAGAAGAAGAAAAAGAGAGAGCGGCCCGCGCGGAGGAAAGAGAGAGAAGAGAGAGAGAGAGAAAGAGAATGGGCCGAGAATCGGCCCATCAGCAGTTTAAGCCCACAGATTTGAATTTGAATTTATAATTCAAATTCAAAAGCACATTTATACTTCAAATAAAATTCAAACAAATCCAAATGAAATCCAAATAAAATCCAAATGCCACTCTAAATATATTATCCTTAAATAAAATATTATTTGCTAGGATTTAGATAAGAGGAGAATTTGACCTGAGGCAAATTTAAATTGTTGCACAATTCATTCAAAATTTTTAAATCCACATTTTTTTAAACATGCAAATTTTAGGAATGTTACAGTCTCCCCCCCTTACAAGAATCTCGTCCTCGAGATTTAAGAACTCACCTCCTCCTCGAAGAGATATGGGTACTCCTTCCTGAGATCGGCTTCCTTCTCCCAGGTTGCCTCACGCTCGGTGTGGTTGCTCCATAAAACCTTGCAGAAAGGTGTGCTCGACTTTCGGGTTTCCTTCAAAGCTCGGTCTAGGATCCTCACTGGGTGCTCCTTGTACTCAAGAGTCTCCTGTAGATCTAGTATATCAGTCGGCACCTCTTCACTTGGTAACCGCAAGCACTTCCTCAGCTGTGATACGTGGAACACTGGGTGTACCCCTGCCAACTCCCGGGGCAATTGAAGCTCATAAGCAAGGCTGCCTATCCTCCTCGTGATCGGGTACGGGCCAACAAAGCGTGGTGCGAGTTTCCCTTTCACATGGAACCGCTTAGTGCCTCTGAGCGGTGAAACCTTCAAGTAGACCGAGTCTCCCTCCTCAAAGGATAACTCTCTTCTTCTTTTATCTGCATAGCTCTTCTGTCTGCTCTGGGCCATTCTCAAGTTCTCTCGTATCTTCGCCACATTCTCTTCAGCTTCTTTGATAGAGTCTGGTCCAAAGAAGATCCTCTCACCAACTTCGGACCACATCAAGGGTGTCCTGCACTTCCTGCCATAGAGAGCTTCGAACGGTGACATCTGTATGCTTGCCTGAAAGCTGTTGTTGTATGAAAACTCTGCGAAGGACAAACTCTTTTCCCAATCTGACCCATAGGTGAGAACACAAGCCCTCAGAAGATCTTCCAGGATCTGGTTCACCCTCTCTGTCTGCCCATCGGTCTGTGGGTGGTAAGCTGAGCTGTACTCCAAGCTGGTACCCATGGCCTTGTTCAAACTCTGCTAGAATCTGGATGTGAATTCAGCCCCTCTATCAGACACAATACTCCTTGGGGCCCCATGTAGCTTCAGGATGTTGTCAATGTACAGTTCTGCCAGCTTCTCAATCTGGTGCCTCTCCCTGATAGGTATGAAGTGTGCAACTTTGGTCAACCGATCAACAATGACCCAGATAGCGTTGTTTCCAGCCTGTGTACGGGGTAAACCAACCACGAAGTCCATGCTAATGTCATCCCACTTCCAGACTGGAATCTCCAAAGGTCGGAGCAGCCCCGCAGGCCTTTGGTGCTCCGCCTTTACTCTCTGGCATGTGTCACAACGAGCCACAAACTCAGCAATGTCACACCTCATGTTTTCCCACCAGAAACGATCCTTCAAGTCTTGATACATCTTTGTACACCCCGGGTGGATGGAGTACTTGGAGTCGTGAGCCTCGCTCAAGATCGTCTGTCTGATCTTCTCATCTCGGGGTACACAGATGCGATCTTTCAACCACAAGGTGCCTTGCTCGTCGACACGATAGTCAGCTGCTTTGCCCCTTGCCCTGAGATCATGAATCTCTTTGATTTCTGGACACCCCACTTGCCCTTGCCTGATCCGATCCTCCAAGTCATATTTCACCTTCAACATGTTCAATTGTCCTTCCTCAAGAATTTCGAGCTTCATCTCCACAAGCTCTTTGTACAGCTCTGGTTGACTTTCCTTTACCATCAGGTTGTTGCAATAAACCTTTCTGCTCAAAGCATCCGCCACCACATTGGCCTTGCCTGGGTGATACTGGAGGCTCACATCATAGTCTTTGATCAGTTCCAGCCATCTTCTTTGCCTCATATTCAGTTCTGACTGAGTGAAGATGTACTTGAGGCTCTTGTGATCTGTATAGATCTCGCACTTGTGGCCAATCAGATAATGCCTCCAAATCTTCAGAGCATGCACAACTGCTGCCAACTCAAGGTCATGTGTGGGGTAGTTCTCTTCATGCTTCCTGAGCTGCCGAGAAGCGTAAGCCACAACCTTGCCCTCTTGCATCAGTACACACCCCAGCCCTTGTCTCAAGGCATCACAGTACACGACGAAGCTCTTCTTGAGATCTGGGAGAGTTAAGACCGGGGCAGTGGTGAGCCGGGTTTTCAACTCTTGGAAGCTTGCTTCACATTTTTCTGACCACTCAAACGGCACGTTGTTCTTCAACAGCTCAGTCATTGGCTTGGCAATTCTTGAGAAATTCTCAATGAATTTTCGATAATAGCCTGCCAGCCCCAAGAAACTCCGGATCTCGGTCACATTCTTCGGCTGTTGCCATTCAGATACCGCTGTCACCTTCTCGGGGTCGACTGCGACTCCCTCAGCTGACAGTACGTGACCCAAGAATGCCACCTTCTCAAGCCAGAACTCACACTTGCTGAACTTGGCATAGATCTGGTTCTGTCTGAGCTTTTCTAGCACAATTCCCAAGTGCTTCTCATGAACTTCGGCGGTCTCCGAGTAAATCAAGATATCATCAATGAATACCACCACAAAGCAATCCAGCTCATCCATGAATACCTTGTTCATCATATTCATAAAGTAGGGAGGAGCATTTGTTAGTCCTAAAGAAACAACAGTGAACTCAAATTGGCCATACCTTGTTACAAAGGCCGTCTTGGGAATATCACAAGGTCGGATCTTCATCTGATAGAAACCCGATCTGAGATCAATCTTGCTAAAGAACTTTGCCCGCTTCAACTGATCAAGCAATTCATCAATTCTGGGCAAGGGATACTTGTTCTTGATTGTCACCGCATTGAGTGCGCGGTAATCAATGCACATACGCATAGACCCATCCTTTTTCTTCACAAAGAGTACCGGAGAAGCCCAGGGTGACGCACTCGGGCGGATATACCCCTTCTCTTTCAGTTCGTGTAACTGTTTCTTCAGTTCTTCAAGCTCATCAACAGACATTCTGTATGGCCTCTGAGCAATAGGTGCAGTCCCCGGCTCAAGGTTGATCTCGAACTCAATGTCCCGATCTGGAGGTAGCCCCGGCAAGTCATCAGGAAAGACGTCCGGGAACTCACACACCACCGGTACATCGGCCACAGTCTTCTCAGTTATGCTGCAGAGCTGAGATACTTCACTAGATCTGAGCGGTACAATATCCACCTTCCCGACTTCTGGGTGCTGCACCGTCACCAATCTTGGTGAACAAGAAATCATTCCCTTATGAGTAGTCAACCAATCCATTCCCAGTATCACATCAATACCATCTGACTTTAGCACAGTCAAATCAGCCCGGAATTCACAACCACTCATGATCATCTGGACTCCCTTGCAAACTAGGGTGCACCTCATATCTCCTAAAGGAGAGCTGGTGACTATTGGCTTTGCTCGTAACTCGGTGGGGAGAGACTGCAACTCAGCAAACTTCGAAGAAATGAAAGAACCAGTTGCACCAGAATCAAACAAAACCAATGCAAAAACACCATTAACCAAAAACTCACCAAGTACAACGTCGGGCGCAACCTTGGCCTCCTCCTCAGAGATGTGGTTGAGTCGGCCACGAACCTCAGTCTGCTGGGTCTTGGTCTGTGCTGGTGTACCCTTGGAGCTGGAACCCGGGGCTCTGGCCGGTGTAGCTGCACCCCTCCGGTCAGGACACTCGTAGGACTTGTGGCCCGGCTTGCCACAAGCGAAACAGGTAACCTGTGCTCCACCAGAACCTATCCTCTGAGCAGACTGCTGACGACCGAAGCCTCCCCCTCCCTGACTGGGGTAACCGGTGCTCCTGGCACCTGAGAACGAGGACCCTCCACCTGAGCTCTGTCCACCAAAATGCGGCCTCCTGTGCGAAAACCTCCCCTCTGTTGGTTGCTCTGGCCAAACCTCGGCTGCTGAGTCTGCCTGTCACGGTGTACAACCTCAGCCTTCCTCTTCTTTGCCCTCAAGCTGTCCTCAAAGTCAAGCCTCTCCCTTTCAACTGCAATTGCTCTGTTCATCAGGTTGCGGAGTGTGGAGTGATCAGTCCCTGCCAAGATCTGTCGCAACCCCCTGTGCAAGCCCCGCAGGATCCAAAAGACCTTCTTCTTCTCAGAGTTCACATCATCTGGCGCATACCTCATCATCTTGACAAAGTGCTGAGCATACTCCTCCACCCTCATCGTTCCCTGTGTCATAGTACGGAACTCCTGTGCCTTCTGAATCATGAGCTGCTCTGGAACGTGGTGCTCTCTGAAAGCGGAACAGAAGTCCTCCCACGTAAGTGCTGCAGGGTTAGGGTGAGTCTCACAGAAGCTCTCCCACCAAGCTTTAGCTGACCCTGTCATCTGGTGGGCTGCGATAGCAATGCACTCCTCATCAGTACAATCAGTCAGGTCCAGCTTGCTTTCCATCACCTTGAGCCAGTTCTCAGCATCCAGGGGGTCAGGAGAGTAGTCAAAGGTCGGAGCCTTCAGCCGAATGAACCTTTCAATCTTCCTCTGGAGGTCATCCCCTTGAGGTGCACGCTCACGGTTCTGCCCCTGGTACTGGCCCATCAAATCTGCCATACGGTTCATTGCCTGGGCCTGCATCATCATGGCTTCAGCGATCGTCGGAGGTACTGGAGGCGGTGGTACTGGCCCCTGGTTCCTCTGGCGCGCTGCGGGGTCTTGCTCAGCTCCATCCCCTGGTCCCACGTCCTCGACTCGTGGCTCAGGCGGTAGTGGAGCTCTCCCGCCTCGACCACGGCCAGCTTTACCACGGCCGGGGGCTGCAGCGCCCTCTCCAGCTGCCTCCTCAAGTCGCGCCGTCAGGCGACTTGTCCTCTGGGTCGACATCCTGCCATGGATTCATAGAGAGGGTTATTGGGATTAGTCACTCAGTCTATCCAAAATCTGGGGTATACATACCAATCAATGAAAATATTTGCTAAATATAATCCAACACTCATAGGGAAAAGCAGGAACAACCACAACAACTCCATAAAAATCCATTCACTCAAACATGCATTACATGATATAAATATAAGCGCTACCTCCAAGCTACCCCTAAACTTAGAGGTCTCACGCACAATCGTTCGCTACATCGCAAGGCTCATGAGGCAAAAATCATCTAGACTCGATAAAGGGTAAAGCAAAAAGGTACAGACTCATGAAAACTGACTCATGACGGTACATAGGGTAACTAGTAGAGCTCAGAACGGGGCCTGGATCCGGCGTCTGATCTGGGGACGGGATCCTCCATGTGAGTAGCTCCTCCTTGACACTTCAGGACTTGAGCTTGAGCTGTCGGGCGCCGAGGGCTCTCCCTTCATGAGCCTCTTGAGACGCTCATTCTTCTTGAGCAACTCGTCAGCCAAGGTGTCCATGGTCTCAGCCCTGTCGGCTAGGAGCGCGTCCTTGGCCCTGACGATCCTCTCTTTTTCCTCTAGTTGAATCCTCAGATCCTTGGCCCTTGCCAGCTCTGTGGCGGCTTCTTTTTCTGCGTGAACCCTTCGAGCTTCATTCTGGTACAACCTTTCTTCAAGTCTTCCAATCTGGCGGTTCATGAGGAACATCGAGGTCTCAGCCCTCATCACCTTCTCCTCCGACGCTGCGAGCATGGCGTACGTGGAGTCCATCCCCTGCTTCAAGAAGGCGATCTGCATGTCCATCCTCTCTAGTTCCCTGTCCTGTGCTTGTACGCAGAAAGAGGCGACACGGAGTCTTCCGTCAGACTCAGAAGCAGCGTCGCATTCAATCTGACGTAACTCGTCCACGTAAGTGCTGGGGCCTCGCAGAGCTTTGGGCAGGTACTGGTAGGGTGTCCCGACGAGCTTGTGTGCGAGCTGCCGGTGTACCTCCCTCATCGCCCGTCGGGCCGCTGCTTGGATCGCTTCGGGTAGGCTCAACTCATTGGCGGTGATCACCACTTTCTTGAACTCGGGAACTTTGGGGTCTTCGGGAACTGTGAGAGTAAGGTCTGTGGGGCAGTCCGCTGGACTCTCGAGACTTCGCCCCTTGTAGACGACTTCTGCCTTCAGTCCTGTCTTCGGCAACATCTCCCTGAGTAGGAGAGCGAAGCCTCCGTGCTTCATCCCGTCTTCTTCGAACTCCTTCCAAACGCGACCCTCCATTTTGGCCTGGGGTTACGAAGAAAGATATTAGCGATAGATAAGAAAGAGTTTTAAGAAGGGCAGAAGTAAATACTTGAAAATATTCCAAGGCTTGTATATATGTCAAAAGAGCGTTTCAGAGTCCTGAATGCTAACGTCCATTTCTAAGGCTGCGAGCTACGGTCAAGGATGGCTCTGATACCAACTGAAACAAACCGGACTTTTAAACGACAAAGTCCGACTCCCTGTACCATTGCGATAGTCCTAGGAATAGTGCTACCGCGTACAGAATTCATCTCAGTAGTATATCACAGACATCCATTCGAATTACATCACGTGTCATAAATATAGTAACCAGTACATGTCTCTGGAATAAGTACATAAGCCTCATGGGCTGAATGCAACATAAAGCAAATGTAGTGCAGCGGAAACTATCAAGCGTCCTCCAAGCGGTCTCCTCTCCACAGGCAATCTCCTGAGCGTAGCTGCAGCCTAGTCGTACCACCCATCATGGTTGAACTCGTGCTCGGACTCGTACCCTGCGAACTCACAGACTGTTCCCAAGGAGTGGAACAGGTTCACGTCACCATCTGTATGCAAGCTTTAGGTGGCCTAATTCTAAGGGGTAAGAAAATAGCAATGGAAAGGTATAGGTTTCCTAAGCAGCGACAGTAAATAGTATCATCATTCCCATATCCCTCTTTTACCGCAACTCGGGCCGTCCTGGCTCACTAGGTCCCGTCACAACACAACACCTCCATCTCTCGGGCGATGCGCGGGCTCCCATCCCCGGCACCTCAAGAGGTACGGACGGATCGCAAGGGAAACGGAGCTCAGCCTCCCTCTCCCCGCCCGCACCAACGACCTCACACACTCTCCTATAGGGGAAGAGAAAGCATATCCCAAAACAATGGACGACCGAGACATAAACACTGTGCTTTCCGAGATCGAGGTCACGGCTATACGTATAGATCATAAGACTCTGCAGAGCTTGTACGCCTGTACCCAACTCGGGCTGCAAACCGGGGATCAACCGGTTGAGACACAGCCCACAACTAGTAACTCCTAACCGGAAACGGCATCCTCCTGCATCCCTCGGGTCTGAACGCCTCGGCACGCTAACCTTGGCCCCAAGAGCTGTGAAGACGTTCCCCGTGGGCCAGACGGGGAATAGCTCGCCGATCGGGGGTGTAAGGACGCATCCAGTCCCCCTGACACAAATACCACACTGTGGTCGCCAACAGTCCGGATACCGCTCCGAGAAAGGCTAGCTGGTACTCCTCCCACAAAAGCAAGCTGGTGCGTACGGTACAGTGATCACGAGGTCGGTCAACAAGGTTTAAGGTGCCGGTACGGGTGTCATCGTCCCAAAAGCTTATCCACCGCAGTGGTCCGCAACCGTTACCATCTCAGGTAACCGCCATACTCCTAGCTCCCAATCACAAGTCACAACCGTGCCCGCCACAGGCACAACACAGGGCTTACTCAGAAGCTCGCCCCTGGCTCCCCGAAAACCTAAGTCGGGTTGTTATAATTACCCGCACCGACAAAGACCTACTAAGGTCAAAATCACCATACTCCTTCCTAGTTTTCCCACACACCCCACACAGAGAATATCTACCAATCCCACACATAGCATGCACAGCAATAGCAATATCTCAAGTATATAATAAGTGGTAGGTCATCAAGGGGTAAAGGCAATAAAGGGCTATGCATGGCTAATCATCATATAATCATCACGTGCAAGCACTAGCATACTAACATCATATGCCTAATGGGCATTCAAAAGATGGGACGGACGTGAACCTGGAGAGTGCGGGTAGTTGTCGAAGTCCTCGGCCGGATCCTCAATCAGCTGCTCACGGTCGTCGTCTCCTGAATACGGAAGGTACGGTAAATCCTACGGTAAATGAAAAAAAATACAAAGAACAGCAATATAGAAGATCCAAATAACTCCAAGTACCCTCCCAAACTGTTATTCATATTTTTAGAAAATTATAGAAACTGGTTTCATAATTTTCTGACTTAAATTGAATTAGTTATGAATTTTCTAAGTTTAAATCATTTTCTGAAAAAGATAAACAAATTCCCGAAAAGATTAAATCCGGAAAAACCAGAGCGCGACACGTGGCAGCGCCGGAGCGCGCCACGCGGCCCTGCTGACGTCAGCATGACGTAAGCCTGACGTCAGCCGAGGGGTCCGGGATTGATGACGTCAGCGTGGGCCCGGCTGACGTCATCACAACCGAGTCAACCTGACAGGTGGGCCCTCTGGGCAGTGGGCCCCGCCTATTAGCGACTCGGCACGGCGCGACAGCGCGCGTGGGCGCCGTCCACCGTGAGCCGTGAGTGCGGCTCACGTGGACCGCGTCCACCGGATCTGGTGCGGCTGCGTGCCGATCCGGTGTGGCTGCGCCCGTGTGGCCAAAATCGTGCGCGGCCGGATTCGAATTGGATGGGGAAAAGTTCGCGCGCGCGTCTTGTTCGACGAAATGCCGCAACGGCGTTCGCGACGCGCGTGACGCGATGGCTTGCCGTGCGTGCGCGTTCGCCCACCGACGTGCGTATGCTAGCCCGTGCAGCTTGTGCGCGTGGGCGGTGTGGCTAGCCGTGCTCGTGCGTGCGTGTGCGCGCTCGCGAACGCACCAGTGCGGCGCGTCGCGGCGGCAGCGCGCGTGGAGGCCGCAGCGAGCTCGCCGGCCGTGCGAGGCAACGCCTCGTGGCCGGGGCTGTGCGTGAGCGTGCTTGTGTGCGTGTTGTGCACGTGCTTGAACCAGTGTGCGTGCGTGTGAGTGCAAGCGGGCGCGCGCGCACCATGGCTGCGCCATGGCCGCAGCATGGCCTTGCCGCCCACGGGCGTCCGGTCTCCCGTTCCCGCGGTGGCTGGCGTGTGTGAGCATGCGCGAGGTGTCCGTGAAGGCTCCTGCATAAGAGAGCGGCACGAAGGCCGGGCAAAAGGGTGGATGGTCCTAGCGGCGGCACTACGGCTTGCGGCGGAAATTCGGCGAGCAACGTTGAGGAGGAAATCAAGGCGGGGCTCGGCGAGATTGGCTCACCTACGGGCTCGGGAAGAGAGAGGCGAAGCAGGGAGACCGTTGAGGCAGTGACGAGGTGTCGCGTTGCCGGCTCGGAGCAGCGGTCGTCGTCGACGTCGGCGTTCGCGGCGGCTTCACGGTGGCGCACGGCTCGGTGTCGTCGAGGTACGGCTTGGCTCGTCCTCCGTGCTCCCTTGACGGCTGCGGGGCTTCTCTCCGCAGCGGTGTAGCTCCTCCTTCCTTCCTCTTCCTCCTTCTTCCCCTCCTCTTCCTCTCTTCCCCTTCTCCTCCTCTGTTTCTCGTTCACGGCGGTGGTGAAAGGGGATTGACCCCGTGGGAGCGATTGGGCTCAAATTGGGGACTCGGGCTACTTCTTGTAGGCAAGGCGAGGGGGTTGAGGTGGCTTGGGCGAGAGGGAAGGCGGTTACGGGTCACGCGAATCGCGTGACCCGCCGTGACGTTGGCGAGCGCGAGCGCGCGCTCCGCGGCGGGGATGAGTGGCCGCCAAGGCTTCTAGAGGCTTCCTAGGGGCTTGGCTTGGGCAAGGGGTAGATCTAGCGGGCGCAGCGGGATCCCGGGTGCGAGCGCGCGCGCGGGCGCGGCGCGGGGCGAGCGAATCGCGCGAGCGCGGCGACGGAAGCGTGAGGAGGAAGAAGCTCCTGTGCAGTGTGCGGCTGACAGGTGGGCCCCACCTGTCGGCGCGGCGCGGCGAAGAACGGACGAGTGGGCTTCTGCTGGGCCGGCACGAGCGGAGTGGGCCGAGCGCGCGGAAGAGAAGAACGGACGAGTGGGCTGAAGAGAAGAAGAAAAAGAGAGAGCGGCCCGCGCGGAGGAAAGAGAGAGAAGAGAGAGAGAGAAAGAGAATGGGCCGAGAATCGGCCCATCAGCAGTTTAAGCCCACAGATTTGAATTTGAATTTATAATTCAAATTCAAAAGCACATTTATACTTCAAATAAAATTCAAACAAATCCAAATGAAATCCAAATAAAATCCAAATGCCACTCTAAATATATTATCCTTAAATAAAATATTATTTGCTAGGATTTAGATAAGAGGAGAATTTGACCTTAGGCAAATTTAAATTGTTGCACAATTCATTCAAAATTTTTAAATCCACATTTTTTTAAACATGCAAATTTTAGGAATGTTACACATTTGCTCCTTAATTGAAGAATCTCGGGCCTCATCAACAAGAACAGCAAAGTGCCCATCCCCAATATCTTCAATAATGGTTTTGGTGGTCAATTCTGCACATGCTCTACATAGGTCTTTTTGAATCTTGGGTCCAGTCATTTGATTTTTACTAAATAAATTTGCTACATCTTTATTCTTGTTTTTGTACCATTGCAACAACTCCAAAAAATTTCCCCTATTGCTGGAGGTAGAAGACTCACCATGTCCACGAAAAGCATGTGCTTGCAATAACAGAAATCTAGTAACTCCCAATATAACAAGCATACGACCTTTATAATCCTCCTCGGATTTCTTACTTGTACGCTTCATGACATGAGACACACTTTGCCTCTGATTCTTGAAGGCCTCATAGTCCATTCTAGATTTATTGTGGTCTATGCCATTACCATGAGCATCAATTAATTCACGTCCATCCTTCCACCCACGGAACCCATTAACCGTGAAGGCATCAACACCATAATTTTCAGCCCTTGGTTGTTTAAAGAGATAACAATAGAGACAAAAGGCAGCATCTTTAGCAACACTATATTCCAACCATGGATGATTTTCAAACCACTTTTCATGAAAAGACCTATTGCGACGACATATCTTTCTTACTGGATACTTATGACCTTTAGGTTGGCATGGACCCTTCAAAATATATGCTCTTTTGGCTGCATCCCTAAGGTTTGGATCAATTCTCTCAATTGGTGTGTGTAGCCCAGGATCAGCAATAATGTCACCATCATTTAGTATAACATCAGGATCATTGCTACCAATATGAACCTCTGTTTCCATTTCATCATCCACATTGGCATTGCTAGTTCCTCCTATTTCCGGTTCTAGTTCTACTGTGCCTCCCCCTACTTCCGATTCTGGTAGCACAACAGATGGGCCTGATGAAATTACCGGAGTAGGAGCCCGAGTAAAGAAGGATGTCAATGGTCTGCACCTCTTCAGGCTATTCTGCTGCTGCCCTTGCCTCTTCATAGTGCCTACAAAAATTACAAAGAAAAATGATTAACAAGGCACAAAGGAAATCAAAATTGAGAACCTGAATGAGTAAATCAGTACCTCAAAGGGGGAGGCGCTGGCGCCTGGCGGTGCTTCCTCTTCCTCTTCCTCCGCTGCAGTCCTTTTGCTCGCCTGCTCCCCCTCCTTGGCCGAGAGAGGCAGCAGAATAGAGGGGCCTTGGCTCCTCGCCGACTCGGTCCAGTGGGAGAGAGAGAGCAGAAAGGGGCAGCCGGGCAGGGGCGGCTCCGCGGCTGCACACCTGCGCGGCGGCGGCCTGGCCCCTGGCCAGGAGAGAGAGCAGAGAAGGGGCAGCCGGGCAGCGGCAGCTCCGTGGCTGCACGCCTGCGCGGCTGGCGGCCTGGCCCCTGCTAGGGTTCGGGTTGGCCGTCGCCCGTCGGGGTGTTCGGGAGATTCGGAGAGAGCCGGCGCGAGCGGAAAGGAGAAGAGCGAGCCGCGTGCGAGAGCAGGAGAAAGGCGCGTGCGAGAGCAGGAGAGAGGTGCCTGGTGGGCTGGGCCAATCCGCCTGCTTGCTGCTGGGCTGGAGCGAGTGAAGGCCTAGGGCCAAAGCATGAAAAATTGATTTGGCCCATGTAAAATTAGGAAGGGTATAAGGAGGTATATGGGCCACGCCTAGAGCCATGGCCCTAGTGGCCCTAGGCCCCTATCCGCCCGATGCGCTCGCTCGCCGGACTCAGGTACCACGACCTCAAGTACGTCAACACGTGCAACGGCGTCGTGCTCCTCGCCAGGAATTCAACGTACAACTCTGCCTCGTGCAGGTGCGTCCTCTGGAACCCGGCCATCGCCGACGCTCTCGAGGAGGTGATCGTCCCATGTCCTAATCTGGCAAGCGAATATTCCGTACTAGGGTTGGGTTATGGCCAGAGGAGTAAAGCCTACAAGCTACTACTTCTTATGTGGCGCACGGCCCGCAACAGAACCAGATGTACATTCGCAAGCTTACAGCTAGGTGGCGGCGACAAGAAGGAGCCGACAGAGTTACGTGACTGCGATGGCAGCCTGCAGGAGGGTTCACTTTACATCGACGGCAAAATATACCTTCTCAACAAAAGTAATTCAGTGATCGTTGCTTTTGACGTCGATGAGGAGAGATTCACTTCCATTAACGTGCCTGTAGAGGACGCCGCGAAGATTGGGAACCTGTACGTCATGTCTAGGCTCATGGAGATGTCTGGTCGTCCATGCTTGCTGTCCTACCATAGTGGAAACTGCACCTTCACCCTGTGGGTGCTCTCCAGGGATCACCGATTGGGACAAAGGTTCTTCATACGGGAATCACGGCATCCGCAGTGTCCTGTGAGTTACATGTATCTTTACTCCATCAAAGGTGTTTGGGACTGTGGTGGCGTGCTGGTTCTATACTTGCAAGACATCAACGAAAACAATCTCTATCTATACAATGTTATGACGGAGAAGATGTTCAAGGCAAAAATGGACAAGGACATGACTCCCCCACCACTAGTTTCAGGGTTCTCAGACTGCACGCTATGCTGGGGTTACAGGCCGACACTGGTGTCACCAAGTAGTATCATCGGCAAGCTCAACAGAGACAACAACGAGCAGTCCCGAGAATGCTCGAGGGGCATAATGAAGGCCCTAAAACCCATCGTTGAGCAAGATAGGAGGAAAGGGCAGGAACCGACGCTCCACATCGTGTGCTTCATGGATTTCTTGGTTCGCATCATGCAGAAGCTACCAAAGGAGCTGCAGCAAGTGTTGGATATGACGATGATAGATTCAGATGATCCAGATTTCTCTTTTCAGAATGTACCTGTTGCTTAGTTCGTGATAATTCAGCCTATTTTGATATCTTTTTTATGTACTCAATTATCGTTCCTGAAAACTTTACACATACTCAATTATCTTTCTAGTTTGGAGCGTTGGCTTCCTGGTTGAAATTTGGAAGGTAGGAATCCACCTTCTAGATTTATTACTTTCTGATTTCAAAGTAAATTACCACCGGGTTCACATTTTTCTTTACTTGAATTAGGGGTGTTTGTTTTTTCTATTAATACTAGCGAAATGCTCGTATGTTGCTACGGGCCAAACCTACAGATATATCATTACACTATATTATGTCCCTCTGTGGATAAACACGACTCTTTAAAATATGACCAGATAAGTAAAAAATTGATATAATATTTTGAACATCTTAAAAGAAATAATAGCTGTAGTTGAATTTTATTAGCTTGCTTGTGACACAAAAGTGTTGGCTGGTGAGAACTAATGAAATCCGGTTGATTAAAACCTATAATCAAATGTGCTGCAACTGTTCCTGTAAAAAAATTCTGTTGCAGCTAGTGAATTTACTAAATATCATAGAAGTTGATATATAATTTTTCGACTTGTGTTCAGATTTGGGTAAAAAAATACTATAGCTGTAGAAAAACACTGTAGCTATGTTCTGAAAAGCGTGTTCTGTGGGAGGGAGGGATGTGATGAATAGGAAAAAGTTACATGAATAGTGTTTTCTGGGGGGAAATATTTTGTATCTAAACACACCCATCGGAAGTGAGATTTGACATACCAAGATGAAAAAATTTCAATGTATTTCTTGATTGATAAATCCATCAGATTTTTTCATGACTATTATTCATGCAGTTTTGTATCCATAGAAATAAATTATTCCTTTTTTATAGGCTCAGGATCAGACATCTAGAAAAAATGAGACACGCAATAATTCAATTAACAAATCTGATGGGTCTCATTAACAAAAATTAGGTTAGTTCGGCTTTACAAGTCGCATCCTTGTCTTGGAGTAACAATCCATTCACGTCAATTTTGGAAGACCATCATACAAAATCGCTGGGAGTCTTTTTTTTTTTCCAAATACTAACAATTCCGTTCACGTCAATTTATCCTCGACCAAATTAAAAGAACGGATATATCTCCAACCCAGGTCAAGACGAGCTATGGCGAAGGGCGCAGGGGACACCGAGGAGAAAGAGAGGGCGGCGCCGGGCACGCCAGCCGACGCGAAGAAGATGAAGAGATCAGCAGCAACCGACGATGGCGCGTCATCACCAGGCGCGGGCTTGTGCGACGACGTCATCGTCGGCAACATCCTCGCCCGCCTGCCGGCCCGCGCCGCGGTGGCGTCCATGGCGCTCTCGAAGCACCACCGCCGCCTGATCCGCAGCACGGAGTTCCGGGGCCTCCACTGCCGCCTCGCCCCGCCGCTGCCCCGCCCGCACATCGCCTACCTCGCGACGGCGCCCATAAAGAGGAGGCCCGAGCAGGAGCCGCCCGGCAGCTGGTTCCTCGGCTTCCACGTCGCCGGCGCCGGGGCCAGCGGCAGCAGCACCACCACCACCGCCCCGATGCGCTCGCTCGCCGGACGGAGGTACGTCTACATGAATTACGTCAACACGTGCAATGGCGTCGTGCTCCTCGCCAGCGAGGACACGTACTCTGCCCCCTGCAGCTGCGTCCTCTGGAACCCGGCCGTCGCCGACGTTGTCGAGGAGGTGACCGTCCCAGATCCCAACAAGCCTGCAAGGGATTATCTCGTACTGGGGCTGGGCTACGGGCAGAGGAGTAAAACCTACAAGCTGCTGCTGTGCTGTCAGAAAGTAACCCAAAGGCAGGGCACTGGATATTCGCTGGCAACCTTCGCGCTCGGTGGCGACGGGAAGGAGCCGACAGAGTTACCGGCTGCTGGACGGCACGAGAGGATCAATCAAGAGGACTCACTCTACATGGACGGCAAAATTTACCTCCTCAACAAGGGGAACGCAGCGATCCTTGCTTTTGACGTCGACGAAGAGAGAGTTGCTTCCATTGACGTGCCCGTCAAGGACAACACCATGAAGGAGATCAGACCGTACGGCGTGTCCAAGCTCATGGAGATGTATGGCCGTCCATGCTTGGCGTCCTACCATAACGGTGACTGCGCCGTGTGGGTGCTCTCTGGGGATCACCAGTGGGACCGGAGGTTCCTCATACGGGAGCTCCAGGGTCTAGATCAGCGCATCTATCTCTCAATCAAAGCCGTTTGGGACTGTGGTGGCGTGCTGGTCCTATACTTGGATGATGAATTGGGCCACGACTACCACGATCTCCTTTTGTACAATGTTACGGAGCAGATATTCAAGGCCAAAATGCATCGGGACGATACTGCACCATCTAGATATTCAGAGTTCTCAAACTATGCCCTGTGCTGGGGTTACAGACCCACACACATGTCACCGAGCAGTATCCTCGGCAAGCTCAACAGAGACGACGACGAGCGGTCCCGAGAATGCTCGAGGGGCATAATGAAGGCCCTAAAGCCCATTGTTGAGCAAGATAGGAGGAAAGGGCAGAAAGCAACGCTCGTCACCGTGTCCTTCATGGATTTCTTGGTTCGCATGATGCAGAAACTACCAGATGAGCTGCAGCAAGTGTTGGAGATGAAGATGATAGATTCAGACGATCCAGATTTCTCTTTTCAGAATGTACCTTTCGCAGACCAAGATTTATAGTTCATGATAATTCAGTCATCGTTGACCTGCTTTGATATCAAGATTTACTCATGATTCCTGGAGCTCTTTGAGAACTTTATTTATGCTTGGAAATTTGTAGTTTTGAATGTTTGCACCTTCTAGATTTATTTCTTTCTGATTTCAAACTAATAACGCACCACTGGTTTCATGTACTTTAATTTCGACTTGAATTAGGTGTGCTTGTGAGTTGTGACCATTAAAAAGTTGAGTTAGTTTTGGACTGAAAATGTAAGGACCATTAAAAAGACCACAAATTCATTGCTGACGAGTATTTGAAGTATTGTTCTGTCATTTGTGTTTTTTTAAAAAAGAATAAAAAAACATGCAAAGCAGCTAGCTGATGGGCTATGTTAAAGAGATGACACGTGACACGTCTATAGCTGCTGCCTTGCCTCCGGCAAACGTCTAGCTCGGAACCGATGTGGCTGGTATCCCATATGGAGTAGTATATGCACATAAAAGTACAGTTTGAGCGTGACCCAGTTTGGATCACTATTTCCGATGCAGATTGCAATCGTGTCGTGTTATATATGTCTCTCCTGACATGTACGAACAGGAATCCAATCTACTCGTTCCCGACGAATCTACGATACACGACAGGAGCTATTGGCATGGAGAAGGCGGCAGGGAAAGATGAAGATGAGACCGTCGAGGAGCGTGACAAGGCGTCGAAGAGGAAGCGAGCAGCCACCGATGGTGCGCCATCAGGCCCAACAGCAGGCTTGTGCGATGACGTTCTCAGCAACATCTTGGCCCGCCTGCCGACCCGCGCCGCGCTCGCATCAATGACGCTCTCGAAGCACCACCGATCCGCAGCCCAGAGTTCCGGAGCCTCCACTGCCGCCTCGCCCCGCCGCTGCCCCGCCCTCACGTCGCCTACCTCGCCACAGCGCCCATAAGGAGGAGGCCCCAACAGGAGGAGCCCAGCAGCACGTTCCTCGGCTTCCACGTCGCCGGCGCCGGGGTCAGCGGCGGCACCACCAACCCGACGCACTCGCTCGCCGGACGGAGGTACGCCGACCTGGTGTACGTCAACACGTGCAACGGCGTCGTGCTCCTCGCCGGCGAGGACTACTCTGCCTCGTGCAGGTGCGTCCTCTGGAACCCGGCCGTCGCCGACGTTGTCGAGGAGGTGACCGTCTCATATCCTAATCGGAAGGACAGAGAATATCTTGTACTAGGGCCCGGTTACGGCCAGAGGAGCAAAACCTACAAGCTACTTGTTATGTGCCGCAAGAACGGAGGGAGCAACAGTGGCGCCAGATATTCGTTTGCAAGCTTCCGGCTCGGTAGCGACGACAAGGAGCTGATAGAGTTACCGGCTCATGGACGGAATGGCGAGGGCAGCCAAGAGGACTCACTTTACATCGATGGCAAAATTTACGTCCTGAGCAAAGGGTATGCCGCGATCCTTGTTTTTGACGTCGACGAAGAGACAGTCACTTCCATTGACGTGCCCGTCGAGGACACCACCAAGCTCATGGAGATGTCTGGCCGTCCATGCTTGGTGTCCTACCATAGCGGAGACGAATGCGCCGTGTGGGTGCTCTCTAGGGATCACAAGTGGGACAGGAGGTTCCTCATACGGAAGCTGAAGCATCCAGAGTCCATCTATCTCTCCTCAATTAAAGGCGTATGGGACTGTGGTGGCGTGCTGGTCCCATACTTGGCTGATGACTTGAGGGACGACTGCTACCATGATCTCCTTTTGTACAATGTTACGACGGAGAAGATGTTCAAGGCCAAGATGCATCCGGATGAGGCTCCACCATCTGAATTTTCTGAGTTCTCAAACTATGCCCTATGCTGGGGTTACAGACCAACACTCGTGTCACCTAGTGATATCATCGGCAAGCTCAACAGAGACAATGACGAGCGGTCCCGAGAATGCTCGAGGGGCATAATGAAGGCCCTAAAGCCCGTTGTTGACCAAGATAGGAGGAAAGGGCAGGAAGCGACACTCGTCACAGTGTGCTTCATGGATTTCTTGGTCCGTATCATGCAGAAACTACCAAAGGAGCTGCAGCAAATGTTGGAGATGACAATGGCAGATTCAGACGATCCAGATTTCTCTTTTCAGAATGTACCTTTGGCTTAGTTCATGGTAATCCAGCCACCACAGACCTACTTTGATGTCTTTTTGATGTACTCAATCATCATTCCTGAAAACTTTACACATACTCAATTACCCTTGTGATGTACTCAATTATCTTTCTAGTTTGGAACATTAGCTTCCTGGTTGGAACTTGGAAGGTAGGAATCCACCTTCTAGATTTATTACTTTCTAATCTTTCAAAAAAGATCTATTACTTTCTGATTTCAAAGTAAATTACCATTGGGTTCACATCCTTTTTTTACTTGAATTAGGGGTGTTTGTTTTTCTATTATAACACTAGCAAAATGCTCGTACGTTGCTACAGGCCAAAGCCGCCAAACCTATGGATATATGATTACACTATATTATGTCTCTATGGATATATCATACAACATGTTCTCTGTCTATGCATAAATTTTGAATTTAAAACTCAACTTATATAGAGAGAAACAAAGAAGACAAATCTTATTAGGGGGTAGATTGGACCAACTGAAATAGTTTAGGGGAATGATTTTGATCAAAATTTTGTTATGAGGATTAAACAGACAAAGTAGTAAGTGAGGATAGTAAACTGGATTTTTTCCAAAAAAAATGATACAATTGTTTTGATAGGGGCGCAGGGATCAACCAAACGTCTAGCACTCACGGCAGTCCTTTCTCAAATACTTGATTCCTTTTTTTAATAGTCTCAGGATCACACATCTAGCAAAAATGAGAAACAAATCTGATGCAGACAATTAGGCTTTACAAGTCGCCTCCTTGTCTTGGAGTAACAAATCCATTCTCGGAGACAAGTGAGTTCATTGCCGTTCTCCTTTTGTTCAATGTTACGGAGGAGAAAATGTTCAAGGAATCAAGGCCAAAATGCATCGTGATGAGGCTCCGCCATCTGACTTTTCTGATTTCTCAAACTATGCCCTATGCTGGGGTTACAAACCAACACTAGTGTCACCAAGCAGTGTCATCGGCAAGCTCAACAGAGGCAAGGACGAGCGGTCCCGAGAATGCTTGAGGTGCATAATGAAGGCCCTAAAGCCTATCATTGAGCAAGATAGGAGGAAAGGGCAGGAAGCGACGCTCGGCACCGTGTGCTTCATGGATTTCTTAGTTCGCATCATGCAGAAACTACCAAAGGAGCTGCAGCAAGTGTTGGAGATGACGATGATAGATTCAGACGATCCAGATTTCTCTTTTCAGAATGTACCTTTTGCTGATTAAGATTTATAGTTCATGATAATTTAACCACCACTTTGATGTACTCAATTCCAATAACAATTTTTTCAGATGTAGTTGTGCAACTACGTTGTCTGTTGTACCCATCAATTAGCAAATCGATGGATGGGTTTATATGACACAATCACAGTTCACGTCCTTTTCAAATTGAATATGGTTGTTTGTTTTTTCTTTTATATATGCCACCTCATAAAGTTGCCTTAGTTTTGAACAAAAAATGACCATTAATAAAAAAAACACCACGAATTCATGGCTAACTAGTCTATCTATAAAAGAACGAGTAGAATTGAAACGTCGTACCCATGTGTAAGAGTCAATAAAGGTGGGAAGGGGTCAAACCCACCAAAACTGATATTTAAAAAAAATTCTGCTAAAATCAAAATTATTTTCTCACCACGATTTTACCCCACGCCGAGAAAATAAATCGGCTCAGCGCCACGTGCACGTCGGCTTGCGTGAGCACCTCCCGCTTACACTCGTCGGCCCACTGGCACGGCCCACGGGTGTTTAGCCACTGGCCCGCGAGGGGAGAGAGCGACATGGCCCAAGCTGCCGCCGCTGTGGTTTGCAAATTGCAATGGCGAGGAGGAAAGGAGTCATGGAGTCATGGCCTGGACCCGTGTGGTCTGCAGCCGCTGTCTCTGTATCTGCAAGACTGGAACCGAACGGATGGGGCAAGGCCAGGTGCTACCACATCCGTTAGGCCACTAGGAGATCTGGTTCTGTAGGAAAGAGGGTATTAAGGGTGTGTTTAGATTGGGAAAGATTCTCGAAAAAACACTGTAGACCTAAAAATACACTATAGATGAATAGTGTTCTGTAAGTGGGTGGGATGAGATGAATAAGGAAAAGTTGGATGAATAGTGTTTTTCGGAGAATCTTTGTGAAACTAAACTCACCCTTAATTCGATCCAAGCTTCGCAACACGTGTCTACCACATTGCCCTTGCTTACATGCGTTCGTGAAAATTATCATGTATAGATGATAGAGAGGCTGAAATGAGCGCTGTGCCGTAGAAACTATTGATCTTTGCGCAATGTGATTTTTGTTGGAATAACGTGGTTCAGTTGGTTACAAATGCAATATTCAACCGAGCTCAGGACTAAGGTTCTTAATAAATTGTTAAAAAAGACATGTGCACAAAGTTCTTACATTTTTCAAATTATAATTTACGTAGGACAGCAAGAGGATTCTTATATGCATTCTCTCAATTCATTTTCAGTTTTTGTCATAAACGTTATTCTCCTATGCATATTCATCAAAATTGCGATTTACATTACTCTTCTATCAAATACTAAATATTATTTTCACTGCTCTTATTCCTTACATGTTGTATGTGCTCTTTATATCACGTGTGTGTCGCACGTGCGTCTCTGCTAGTACTTTAAATGTTGTTTTGGGTATCGAAATTTAGATTTTTTTTAATGGGTTGAGATGAAGATATATATTTTTTCCAAAGGCTCTGTCATATTATAAAGGGGGAAAAGCTAAACCTCCTTGATATTTTGCCGAGTATCAGCACTCTGTAGTAAAACGCCGTTGCCTCCGGCAACGTCTAGCTATATATATAGCAAGGCACGGAACCTTATGCGTATCCAAGTTTGGCTCCCTTCGATTTCGGATCTCCAGAGCTAGTCCGATCCAGACTGCAATCTCGTATATACGATGTTATATAACCCTGACATGGCTTGCTCACATGTAGTATACTACACGGCAGGACCATGGAAAACTCGGCAGGGAAAGATAATATCGCCGAGGACCATGGAGAAGTAGGAGGCCCTGTCGTCCCAAGGAAGAGGAAGAGAGCAGCCACCGATGGCGCCACGTCAGGCCCAGGCTTGTTGTGCGACGACGTCCTCATCAACATCTTCGCCCGCCTGCCAGCCCGCGCCGCGGTCGCGTGCACGTCCCTCTCGAAGCACCACCACCGGCTGATCCGCAGCCCGGAGTTCGCGATCCTCCACTCCCGCCTCGGCGCGCCGCCGCTGCCGCGCCCTCACATCGCCTACCTCGCGACGGCGCCCATAAAGCGCAGGCCCGGGCAGAAGAAGCCAGTCAACGTGTTCCACGACTTCCACGTCGCCGGCGGCGGGCTCCGCCGCGGCGGCGCCGCCGCCCCGATGCGGTCGCTCTCCGGATGGAGGTACCTCGAGATGAGCTACATCAACACGTGCAACGGCGTCGTGCTGCTCGCCAAGAAGGAGTTCTCTCGCCCGTGCAGGTGCATCCTCTGGAACCCGGCCGTCGCTGACGGCGATGGCGTGGAGGAGGTGACCGTCCCGGGTCGGGACTACCAAGTGCTGGGGCTCGGTTACGGCCCGAGGAGTGAAACCTACAAGCTTCTCTTGTGCCGCAGTGACCGCCGCCGTGGTTGCTACCACAATGAATACTCTCTAGCAATCTGCTCGCTCGGCGGCGTGTCGACAATAACAAGAAACCGATCAGATTGTTGTCAACCGAGTCGTCGGTGGAATTGGATGGGAAGCACGACGGGAACATCAGGCTGCAGATGCTATACGCGGACGGCACGATTTACCTTGCCGAACGAGAGACGAGATGGATCCTAGCATTTGACGTCGACGATGAGGCGATCACCTCCATCGATTTGCCAACCAGACGTTATGTTTCCAACCTGATGGAGTTGTCCGGTCGTCCCTGCATAGCTGTGGAAGATGATAGCGGCAGCAAAGCCCTGTGGGTCCTCTCGGTGGACCACCAATGGGTGAAGAGGTATCTCATCGCGGAGCAGCCTGTCGAGGCCCGCTTCTACATTTTCTCACTCACCGCCGTCTGGGACTGCGGCGGCGTGCTGGTCCTGTACTCGGACGGCATTCGCGACGACGTCGACAAACTCTTCGTGTACAACGTCGCGACGGGGAAGATGTTTAAGGCAGCTCTGCACCGCGACATGGCGCCGGATTCGTCGGAGTACGCCATCTGCTGGGGTTACACGCCGACGCTGGTGTCGCCAGGGAGCATGGTCGGCAAGGTCGACCAAGGTGTAGTGGGGCGGCGTCGTCGAGAGCTCCCGGCGGACATGGTGAAGGCCCTTCAGCCCGTGGTCGAGCGAGATAGGAAGCAAGGGCATGACGCCACGGTGGACACCGTGAGCTTCATGGACGTCTTGGTTTGCATTATGCGGAGGCTGCCCGACGGCGTACAAGACGTACAAGACTTGGTGGAACTGCTGACAGCGTAACCAGACGAAGGTCTAGTTTTCTTTCTCTGAGAACGCATGTTTTCGATCTACTCCCTCTATTCCCAAAAAGTATACAACTATGTGTTGTGTGCCAATTAAAGTGCTACACGTTTGATCAATACAAGTTTATAGAAAATTATATTCTTACTTATGACTCAAAATAAATTATTATTAAAAATACATTTTGTAATTAATCTAATGATGTTTATTTCATATCATAAATACTAATATTTTTAAATTTATAATTGATCAAACTTAAGATCGTAACACATGGTACTCTGCTTAGAATTGTATTTCTTTTTGGACTGCAAAAGTAGTGTTTTTAGGGATTGATGACTTGACCATCACTCCATCAGTATCCTACTTGGATGTCTTTGGATATTCAAGTTCCTGGAAAATTGCGGTTCAAAATTGCAGATTGAAACGTCGTCAGCCTTTCAGATATTAAATATAGAGTGAAGTGTATGGGTGGTCCCTAAGCCTGTGTGGATGTGTCATCTAAGTCCCTGAACTCTCAAAATGCATTTTTAGGTCCCTAAACTTATCTGGTGTGTCATCTAGTTCCCGGAAGTCGTATATCATCTTTTCAGGTCTCTAAACTTGTATGGGTGTGTCATCTAAGTCCATGAAGTTGTATAGTATGTCATGTAGGTTCAAACAGACTCCAGCCCTATTTTGTATGATGATATGGCATGCAAAGTTACTTATGGTCGCTAAAAAAATAAAAAAACAAAAAAATAATAATTGTGAGACTCATATGGCACATGGACACCCTCTCTCTTCTAGGCTTCACCCTGTTACAGTTAGGGGTGTTCATGGGTGGGTTTAGATGGATTTGGGTGGATTTTGTACCCACCCATGAATGGATGAATTAGATGGGATTGGATTGGCTGGATATCGTGGGTTAATGGGTGACCCATTCGTCGCTGCTCTCTCTCGCTGCCGGCGTCCTCAATGCCGACCTGGGCGCCCTCCCCACGCTCCGCGGCGCGGCACCATCCGGGTTGCTGGCCTCCTCCGCGCGTTCTCGGTTCCTCGAGGTGGCCTTGATCCGCTGCCGTCGCTGGTGCTCAGCCTCGCTGTGGCTTGTGGCTGAGCGTCCATCATCTCCCTCGCCGTCGTCTGACGCTAGCTGTCGCAGCTAGCGTAGACTCCGAGGGCCGCGCTGAAGCTCACCACGTCTGGAGAAGGAGACAACGCGCCGCCGCCTGACGACGTCTTTGAGGTCAGCGCACCTAATGGTGTCGCCGCGGGGCCGACGGCTTCTGCGTGTAGGTGTGCGGCGAGGGTCGGCATGGCCTCAGGAGAAGCACAGGGCCATCAAGCAGCGAGCCATGGGGCATACGGTGGGGGTCAGGTGAGAGAAGCACGGGGCAGGACATGCGAAGAAGCTTTACCCATGGGTCATGGTGGATCCTAACCATATCCACCCAATCCATACGTTCACTTTCACGGTTTGGATTGAGTTTTGGGTTGGTGGATTGGGTGGATTAGGTAACCCATGAACAGACACAGTAGCCTATATATAAGTTAAGGGATCTGAAAATACGTTTTGAGAGTTCGGAGATCTAGATTACACACTCACACAAGTTTAGAAACCTCAAGTGCACTTGGCTCCAAAATATATACTTCTAGAATTTGCAGATGGAGCATATGGATAGGTTAATTGGCCTGGACTGGGGCGTGCGATTATTCCATCCGTACCACACGGAAGCCCTACTGGGCCGGCCGCCCGCCCCATTTGACCACGTGGATTATTGTTGAGTTCGTGCAATCGTGGAGATTATAGAATATCAATTTGCACGGAAACGATGCAGCAAGTATCCCATATATCAGTCGATGCCGAGTTGAACCGATCCCTTGGATTTCGGATCTCCAAACAAAGATTGCAGTCGTATCGTGTTAGGAATCCCGTCAACTTTCTACTCAAACCACGAATTAATCCACGACCACGACAGACGGCGGCAGGATCATGGAGAAGGCGGCAGCGGAAGATGAGCCAGAGAAGGCGGCGCAGGGTGCTGCAGCCCCGAGGAAGAAGCAGATGGCATCAGCCACCATCGATGGCGGCGCTTCAGGTCAAGCGCGAATCTGCGACGACGTCGCCGTCAGCATCCTCGCCCGCCTCCCGGCCCGCGCCGCCGTCTCCTGCACGGCGCTCTCGAAGCACCACCGCCGTCTGATCCGGAGCCTGGAGTTCGCGAGCCTCCACTGCCGCCTCGGCGCGCCGCTGCCTCCCCCGCACATCGCTTACCTCGCGACGGCGCCCATAAAGAGGAGGCCCGAGCAGACGGATCCCGACAGCGTCTTCCACGGCTTCCACCTCGCCGGCGCCGTCGGGCTCCGCCGCGGCGACGCCCCGATGATGCGCGCCCTCACCGGATGGAGGCACCTCGGGACGAGCTACGTCAACACATGCAACGGCGTCGTGCTCCTTGCTCCCAAGGAGTTCTCTAAGACATGCAAGTGCACCCTCTGGAACCCGGCCGTCGCTGACGTCTCGAGAGAGGTGACGGTCCGCAGGCCGTCGCCGGTGAGCAAGTGTCTCGTGATGGGATTAGGTTACGGCCGGAGGAGCAAAACCTACAAGCTCCTTGTTTGCCACAAGGACGCGCATCCTGTAACAACCCAAAAATTTTAAGCATGTCATGAAGCATTCATAAGTATGTTTTATAGCATCTAAAACTTGTTTTCTCTACTTAGGAGGCTTTTATTTGGACAAAAACTAATTTTTTTACTGCTGCTCTGGGGAAAACCGGAACTTCCGGCTATAGTCGGAAGTTTCGGAAATCCCCAGTGACACCTCATCTTTTGCACAGCTGCCACGTGTCCCGCGGGACCCACCCGTCAGCCCAGCTGTCCCAAGGGGAGCAGAACACCAGCTCGCCCCTCCCCCCTCCTCACTCTCCACTCTCACTCCCTCTCTCTTCCTCCTCACTCAACCATTGAGGAGATTCCAAGGTCCCTCATTGAAGGCATCCAAGAGTTCGCCGGAGCTCGACGCCGGCGAGCTGCTCCACCACCACGCCATCGTCTCCACCAAGCTTGAGCAAGGAGAAGCTTCCCCAAGTTCTTCCCCCATTGCTCCCCTCCTCAAGCCTAAGGTCAAGAACAAGCTAACCTCACTTCTCCTCGCCCTACACCAACCTGCGACCTTTGGGGGAGTTGTGCACATCACTGGTGAGCTTTTCCCCCTCTCGATCCACTCCCCATTGCTCTAGGGTTAGAGTTTTTGGAGTTTCTTAGAAGAAAACCACCATTGATGAGCTCGAGCTTGTAAACCTCAATGCATGTCAAATCCATCACTTGGAATAGAAGCTTGACACTCTCACAAACCCATAGAAACAAACGGCACCCAAAACGGAGGTCGGAGCAGCCGGCGGCGAGCTTTTCTTTCCCGGCCGTCGGGCTGTTAGGAAGATCCGGGTAAGAGCCGGAAGTTCCGATTTTGGCTTCCACGTACATGCCCGGAAGTTCCGATTTTATGAATCGGAAGATCCGGTTTCGTTCTGTGTAAAATCAGAAGTTCCGATTTTCTGAATCGGAAGATCCGGTTTCGTTCTGTGTAAAATCAGAAGTTCCGATTTTCTGGGTCGGAAGATCCGGTTCCGTTCTGCGTAAAATCAGAAGATCCGATATTTTGATTCGGAAGATCCGAAAATCACCCAGTTGACTTATATACCTATGTTTTCAACTTAAAGTATGTTTATACATGATTCTAAGACATTCTAAATGCATATTTAGTCACATCTTTTGCATCTCATTTGAAAAATCCTTCCATGTCATATTTATTTATCAAGTATCATTGCATTCGTGTAGAGATCGAGACGCCGGGACAAGGAGAGGTTGAGTACGGGCCAGACCCCGTGGTTGAGGAGGCTACCTCTGAGCAACAAGGCAGGCACATTTTTCTAAACTATTTATGAATGTCAAATGCTTATTGTTTGTGCATAAGCCACCCTCTATTTATTCATATGTAATGACTAGAGTAGAACCTATTAGACATGTGCTATAGCTCTAGGTCAACTTCTAGCTGAGTATGTTTGTTGGTTTATACGAACTTAATTGCTTATTCATGCTTAGCCGGTAGAAGTCGAGAGATGACAAGGGCATCACCTCTCGCGAGATATAGGACTTTATCTTAACCATGCTCACATAGTTGGAATGTTTTAAAAATGAACAACCATGAAAATGAGTCGTGATTTGAGCAAGTATTGTAGGACCATTGAGATAGATCTCTATTGGTTAGGCTTGCTTGAATTGATTAAGGACCGATGCGTCATCGCTTTGATACTTGAGCACATACCGTACAAACCACATGCTTAGTATGGGATGGGCAAGCCAAGTACCATAAGCCGGACCTTGCTATGGGACGGTTTGACACGGGTTGTGATGAGGGGTAGATGGCGGAGTCCGTTACCCCTATACATCTCCGGCCGCCCTCTCATCGCCGGGTGTGGGTATGCGAACGGTTGAGGGCATGAATTAACTCTTATCATAGGCCGAGGGTATGGTAGTTGGTCTTGCGCCTCGTGTGGGAAAGGTTGTACACCCCTATAGGGTTCTAAATCTATTGCAATAGCCGCGTTCTCGGATATGAACACGCTCATGTACTTTGACTTTAACGTAGAGAGAGCTTATGGAAGATTAAGCTCATGGTTGATGATACATGATCACTTTACTTATGCAAATGTTTTGGTGTATGATGTAGGGATAGAAGCCATGTCTTTTGCTTACTCACTTACACAAACCCGCTTGCTATTTCATAGTTGGGTATTAAAACTTGATAATCCCTTGCATCCACCAAATGTATATTTTTGGGATAAGTCCTGCTAGTACGAAATGTACTAACGGTGCTGCCGTTAAGTTGATTCCAGGTGAGGTGCCTTCGGAGCCCGTCTTTGGGTACTTCTACCCCGCCGACGGGGGTGCGGGCATGGAGTAGATGTCCAATGCTTATCTATGTTTAATGAGTCACTTGTGGCACGAGAGTGAACTCATTTATTTTGTTGTAATATTTATGAGAGCGATGTTTAAACCTTCCGCTGCAAAAACCTATTATTTAGGCTTGAAACTTGAACTTGATTTGTAAGACTTGAATGCTTTATGTATGGTGAACTATATGTATGCAATGCTATGTGTGATGAAGATGTTTAACTTGTGCTAGTGAGGTGTGTCGTCCTGGGCATTGTTTGGGACACATCTCAAGGACGACCAGAGTTAAGTCCTTTTAATTAAATTGATCAATGGAAGATGATCTAATTAACAGGGTTTACCTTGGAGGCTCCTCGCACATCCGATCAACAAGTTCCGTGGTGTACACCGAATAAGTGGCGGACCAACACATCGCATTCACTATTCGCTAGTGGTCCGCACACTCGGCGACGACGACGATGAGATGGAGACACCACTACGAACTGTGCTATCCGAGGGAGTGGACGGACAGATCAAGCAGAAGTCGCTCTACATGGACGGCACAATTTACCTTCTGCACTTGGAGAAATCGGCGATCCTCGCCTTCGACGTCGACGATGAGACGGCGACTAAAATTAGCATACCGGGAGAACGTCAGCAAGACGATCGTCCCCTCCATGATGGAAAGTTCGAGCTCATCGAGATGTCTGGTCGCCCGTGCATGGTGACGATCGACGGCTGTTGCCTTGCGTTGTGGCTGCTCACGGCGGATCACCAGTGGGATCAAAAGTGTGTCATCTTGGATGAGAGCAGCATTTACCTTCACTCGATCATCGGCGTTTGGGACTGTGGCGGCTTGCTGGTCCTGTACTTTGAGTTATCGATTCGTGGGCTTTGGTTGTACGATGTTGCAAAGAACACGATATTCAAGGCAGATCTGCCGGGCGAACTGACGGTAGAAAGGTTGGACTATGAAATATCCTGGGGTTATAAGCCAACGCTCGTGTCGCCAGGAAGCATTGTTGGGGAAATCAGTCAGGATCTGGAGAGGCGCCGGAATAGCTCGGCGCACATTGCAGAGGTCATAAATCCTCTCGGTGCGCAGGATAGGCGGAAAGGGGAGGAGGCAACGCTCAACACCGTGTGTCTCATGGAGTTCTTGGTTCGCATCATGCAGAAGCTGCCCAACGACATGCGCGATGTGCTGGAAATGCCAACGATGGATTCAGAAGACTCGGATTACCTTTTTGAGAGCGTTGAGGACCTTTCTGAGACCCTTTGAGTATTCAGATTAATTGTTTTGTGTTTTATTACTATAATTTGACGCCCTACCTCTACATAGCTTGTGACCATACTTTAATAATGGATGGTTAAATGTCTATTTGTGCGCGTGCCTAATGAACAGGCTAGAATAAAGGCTCTATTTTTTTTATATTTCAATTAATCGTTTTTATTATTACAAGTTGGTGATGGAAATGCTCGTAAGCTTTGGTCGACTAGTTGTGATTATTCTCATTTTTTTGTGGTATTTTTCACATTGGTTTTGTTTCTTCTACGTTTGGATCGAGCTCGATCTGCACAGCTCCTGGTCGCGTCTCTCTGTGTAAGTTGTGTGGTGGTGCCTTGGCGCAGCTCAGCTTAGCTCACTCAGAGCATCTCCAACAGAATAGTTAAACGTGAATAGTTAAAATCTTAATTTACTTATTCTGTAGAACTAAATAGCTAGCACAAAAATGATGAAATCCAACGACTTCTCTAAATAGATCAACGGGACCCCTGGCTTCTTCCCGTGCACGCCACGGTGCCGAGCTCGCATCTGAAGATCACCGCAGAGCAGAACACCGACACCTTGACGTCATCCTCGCCCGGCACCCAGCAGCCTACGCGTATCCTCGCCGCGGCGGCCTGATGAGCATTTGCCCTGATTAGAATTTACGGGAGCCACTGTAGGGAGCTTGTACCTCTTTCATGGCAGCCTGCTCGTGCTCCACAGCCAGGAGCTCGTGCCTCTCCATAGCAGCATGGGAACGGAGCAGGTGAGCGCGGCGATGGCAAGCGACTTCGCCGAGACGACCAGGACGTCGGGGCACGTCACACCATGGGAGGTGCGCGCGACGACCAGGCTGACGGCGAGCAGAGGTGGTGACCATGTCCATGCCACACAAGCACTGGTGCCTTGATCGGTGAAATTTGATGCCCATAGCTAATGCTAGATCGATTCCTTGCACGGGAATGTTTAACAGCATCAATTGATTCAATTTTACTTTACTGGGGCATCAATTCATGCTCAATTCATCGGGAATTTTAAATCTTCCATCCTTTTCCTTTGTCATGGCGGCATGGCATGCGTGAGCAGAAGCGCGCGGCTCACGTTGCCACCCGTGTCGGCACTGTGGTGCGGCGGCAAAGGCAGACTGTGGGCGCGAGGATGGGGCCAACAGGGACCGCACGGGAGATTGGTGCTTGGGCGTAAAAGATGGGGCGATAGAGAATGGCGGTGGGTAGGCAAAGATGCCGAACGGTGGCAGAGGTTTGCCTATCCGGATACCTATTGGATGGGGATGGAGAGGCTGTTGGATGCCAATTTCAGGAGGTTCTCTATAATTTTACCTATCCAAAGCTCTTTACATAATCTCTTGGGGTCTCCAAGAGCTCTTGTATACTACCTTCGTTGGCTAAAAACAGAAAAGAGGAAAGAAAAAATTGTTTCCAACAGATGAGGCAAACGGTTAGCTATCCATCCACGCTAGCTATCTTCCACCCACGCCTAGGCATATTTGCCTAGCACCCCACGCTAGCCATTGCTGCATGGCATTTAGATAAGCTGTTGGATTCCACCATTCTTTTGGTAGCTATTTTATTTTACACAGTAGCTAAATCAAAACTTTAGCTAGTTCCTTTTAGATAATCTGTTGGAGATGCTCTGATTAGTCTGTTCTTACAACCAAAGCACATAACAGATCTGCACAAATATATTTTTTTAGACGAAATAAAAAAGGGTGCTAAACTGCTAATGATGGATGGGTCGTCCTTCCATTCTTTTTTAAGAATGCAACATATTCAGGTGATAATTTCTAGGGTTTTAGTGAATTATAAGATTTTAGTACGACTTAGTGAGGAGTCTGATGGGAAAGCTTGCCATGGAGGAAGTATGGAACTTGCTCTCTGGCATGTTCATTGGGTTTCCCTTTGCAGAGTAAAACTCAATCGATTCGTCCGTCATGCATGGGTATATTGTAACTACTTGGCCACTGTGCAACTACAAGTTCAACAGAAAATTAGGGTTGATGGAGGAGAAGGATCGATTGTCGAGATAATGATGATGTTGGTTGATTAAATCAAGTGTACTGTTTTCAGTTTTCTTTGCTACCACCTAGCTGATGAAAGGGAATAGTGAACCCGGCAAAGTTTTGCAAAACAAACACACCAGCAAAACAACTTACATTAAGTCTAGATTTTTTTTATCAGTTTACTGTCGATCGGATAAGTCTTGCGAGTATTAGTATGCTCAACCTTACTTATGGCTATCTTTGTTCCATGCGATCCGGTTTCATCCTATGCCTCCTGCATGTGGACGATGGAGTTTCTCGATGGATGGCGTCTGGAGTTCATTCCTGCCAACAAGTAACTATGCAGCTGACTTCTTTACGTAGCCAATAGACTGTAGCGGATTCGCTTCTCCGGCCAATCGGAGTTATGTCACGCTTAGCTGCTTCCTCTACCGATAGTCTGTGTTTTTTTACTAGCTTACTTCTTGGGTTCTGTCTATTAGGGTTGTGTTGTGTTGGGATCGTCTTATAATGTCTCTATGTCAAAATTAACCAAACCGAGTTATTTTATAAAAACTTCCATTGTAGTTCAACATCTGTGTTGTAGTAACTTAATATTCAGCCTCATGTTTTTATCAAGTTATCGATGTGTACTCCTATGATGTATGTATATGAGAAATCACATTTGTGTGATGTTGCGGCCTGTCCAGAAATGGTGGCCTCATCAAGACATTTACCCGATTGCCCCTGAATGATTTGGTTAACATCATGTCTTAGCTGATTGAGTGTTGATAACTCGCGTCAATTCATGTTTGAGCCAAATTATTTTAGGCGGATCGCAACATGCGCCCCCTTACACGGTGTTTATGGGCGGTGCCTCTTCATACCTCCACTGTTGATCCCCCCCCCCCCCCACACACACACACCAAGTCCAACGCCCTCCCACTTGAAGGCCATCCTCTTTTTCCGCAAGAACCTCTCGCTAATGTCCGATGATGGAAATAACAGTGTTTACACAGCGGGTGTTAAAACCTTCACGGTGACGATGTGCTATGAGAGCCGGCGGAAGGAGATTAGGAGACAGGGACTTATTGTTGAGTTCGTACAAATAATCGTTAAGAATATAAATATCAAGTATAACCAAAGTCTGCATAAACCCTTAAAGTGTTTCTTATTTCCCATCTACGTTGTACTCAAAACGGCCACGACAGACGGCAACAGGATCGTCATGGAGAAGGCAGTAGGGGAAGATCGTGACATCGCTGAGGAGCCAGAGAAAGCGGTGTTGGTGGTTCCAGCACCGAGGAAGAGGAAAAGGGCAGCAGCAGCCATCATTGATGGCGGCTCTTCAGATGAAGCGCGAATCTGCGACGACATCGCCGTCAGCATCCTCGCCCGCCTCCCGGCCCGCGCCCCTGTCTCCTGCACGGCGCTCTCGAAGCACCACCGCCGTCTGATCCGCAGCCCGGAATTCGCGAGCCTCCACTGCCGCCTCGGCGCGCCGCTGCCTCTCCCGCACATCGCCTACCTCGCGACGGCGCCCATAAAGAGGATGCCCGAGCAGAAGGATCCCGTCAGCGTCTTCCATGGCTTCCACCTCGCCGGCGCCGGGCTCCGCCGCGGCGACGCCCCGATGCGATCCCTCGCCGGACGGAGGCACCTCGGGACGAGCTACGTGAGCACATGCAACGGCGTCGTGCTCCTTGCTCCCAAGGAGTTATCTGCCACATGCAGGTGCACCCTCTGGAACCCGGCCGTCGCTGACGTCTCGAGGGAGGTGACGGTTCGTGGCAAGCCGTCGCCGGTGAGCGAGTGTCTCGTGCTGGGATTAGGTTACGGCCGGAGGAGCGAAACCTACAAGCTCCTCCTTTGCCGAAAGGACAGCAAGTACCGTGGTCGACACCGAATGCGGCGAATAGTCGGCGAGGCAACATATTTGTAACAGTCCGGAATTTTGGGTGTTTGAAAAATGTGAAATTTTTAAAACTTTTTGTGTGATTATGAAAAACTTTGTTTGAACTAATAAGTGTGTTCTCTTTTCTCTCCTAAAATTCCTAGAAGCGATTTAATTTCATTCTATTTTTGTTAAGGACAAATAAATGGTAGTGTGATCTTTTGGAATTTATTTGAATTTCCATTTGGATCTTTGTGTGGGATTTGAATTTGAATCCAAATTCAGATCATTTGTTTGTTTGCTAACCTATCTAACCTCTAGCCGGCATGTTAATGACCCTGCTATCTACCTCTAACCCGAAGCACCAACTTTTTGCCTCGACCGACCCTCCATCCAAATGCCTCGGAAATTCCATAAGTGGATTGCCGGTTTATTTTTCGACTCTTCTAATTAATTCCCTAGGAAATGATTTGATTTCGGGAGATGAACCAAATCCCTTTTGGAAAATTTCCTATCTTGAGTTATGACCTTATTTCCAAGCTTCTCGAATTAATTTCTTTATTAAATAATTCGTTGCTAGGAAATGCTCTAAATCATTAGTACCAAGTTGCAAAACTAAATTCATATTGAATTTATTTTGCTGGCTAGCCCGACCTTTAAACCATCCTGCACAGCACCGACCTTTCTTCCAAATGCCCAGAGAATTCTCTAAATGAATTGGTAGTTCATTTTTCCGACTCTTTGAATTAATTCCCTGATGATTAAATTGGATTTCAGAAAATGGACCAATTCATTTTTAGGAAATTCATCGAGGGCTTACTTTTAGATTACGACATTATTTTTCGGCTTCTCGGATTAATTAATTCTTAATTGATTCGTTCCCGGAAAATATAGCCTAATTCATCTGTACCAAGTTTACCAAATAAATTCATCTCGAATTTATTTCGCTGGCTAGCTATTCTGTGGCCTCATATGTGGGCCCACTTTTGCTAAGCCAACTTTGACTAACCCCTGTTAATCATCCTTAGCCGGCTAATCATCCCGCTAACCTTTCCTAACCACCTCTTACTTTGCTTCTTGCATGATCCTGTTCACGTGGACGAACCCCAGCTCGATCCATTTCTTTCTTCTCCCTTTTCTATCCCAACACGTGAGACATGAGCCTGCTAAACCCCATCTCCTAATCACCCTTGCCTACTAATTACCCGTATAATCTTTTTCCTTTCCTTCTCTTCTCAACGTGAAGCCCACCAACCCATCCAAACCAGCCACGAGCAACCAGTCGGCCCAGCCAACAGCCAGGCACCTCTCTTTCCTTCTCTATGACAAGCAGGCCCCACCTGGAAGCTTTCTCTTCTCCGTGATGCTGCCTGCACGACCGCACCGTCCGCTCGCCTCTCGTCGCTGCCTCCCCATGTCGCGACAAGCGGCGCCGCCACCTCAAGCCCCTGCGTCGCGGACCCCAGCAGCCAGCCACGCCCCGGGAACCCTAGCCGCGCCCACCATCGATGGCCGCCGCGTGTCCTGCTGCACGCACCCCAAAGATCATCGATGGTCGCAGCCATGTCGAGCAGGATGACGCGGCCATGGTACCGAGGAGGAGGACGCCATGCCACCAAGTACGACGACGCCGACGAGCCGGAGCTGCAGCGCCACGACGCCACCCGCGAGAACGCCGACCTCGCCGCGCTGCACCTCTACGTCGCCGCCGAGCAGGAGAACGCCGACCACGAGCAGAGACCGAAGGAGAGGTGAAGACAAGGAGCTGCCATGGACATCGCCTGCAAGGTGTTCGATGATATGCCTGAACCGCGAGCTGAACGACGAGCTGCAAACCAGACCTGCTGTCTGCACCGGATCGCCCTAGCCTTGCCCCTTCAGTGCTGCAACCTTGCCTTTCACGAATCCTTGGTGAGCCATCTGCCAAAGCCACCTCCTTTTTGCCTGTTCACTACCACCTTGAACCATCGACTCGTGAAGCTCTGCCTTTTCCTGCAGGAACCAGACCTGCACCGCCTCTGACCATGTCGTCGTCCCTGCCACTGCCGAACGAGCCCATGGTGAGCCTCGCGACCTCCCACCCTTGTCTTCTTTCTTTGCTGTCCGGCGGGTCGCCGATGAACCATCTGTAGAAACATAGCTAGCACCCAAGCCTCTGTCCGGCCTTCGTGCCGTGTTTTCTTACAGGAACTCCCGCCGTCGAGCTGCTCTTTGTGCCTTGCCTTTATCCCGAACCAGTCACCCACCTTGCTATCCTTGTTCGTGCTTGCCACGACTGTATCATGCCATGCCCATAACCTGTTCGGCGAAATGCTCGAACAGCAGCTCGCCTGCCTAGCTCTACCATCCTGTCGTGAGCCAAGCCACTACCCTGATGCCTACCTTGTCCTCGCCACTGGTCACCGTCCCCAGGCAGCTACGCTGCTTCTCTGCGAACCCGGGTTGCCGGAATGCCGCAGACCGTTGTGGCTGTGTCGCGGCCACGGGTAAACCGTGAGCCTGCACACGCAGACTCATAAGCTAGCCTGGCCCCTTGCACATGCACGCACGCAGCAGCCACGGCCACGAGCACGCCGTGCTCCATGAGCTGCTGCTCAACCCATCCAAGCCTGGCCACCTCGTCTTGCAGCTACGCCATGCCACGGTCTGGAATGCCAGAGCCCCGCGATATGGTGCAGCCGTGCCGCAATCGTGGTTCGCCGCGGACCCGCGCACGCGCTACCTTCACCCATCGGCCAAGGCTGTGCCTTCCTACCTCTGTCGTGTTGACAGCCTTCGTGCTGCTTGAACCCGGATCACCTTGCCTCTGCCCAACCTAGCCAAGAAGCCACCTTTCATCTCAACCTGCCATGCCTACAACCCGTTCGGTGAAATGCCCGAGCCACCTACGAGCCCTCGCTTTACCGCAGTCGAGCTAGTTGCCGCAGACCTGGGCTGCCAGGGGCCTGCGCTCTAGTACGCCCGTGTTGCAACCATGGCCCTGCCATGTGCTTGCACACGTGCACACGACAGCCATGGGCACGGGTGCGTTGTGCTTTGAGCGCCTCTGGAAACAAAGCCGCAACCCTGTTTCAAGCCAAGCTAAGCTTGCCTTTGTATGCCACACGACCGGCCGCGAGCGGTAGCTCGCCACGGCCGCAATCTGCCTCACCCACAACATGTTCGTCGGAATGCCCGAACAAACATCCCACCTAAAGCCGTCACAAGCCAAGCCAAGTTGCTACCTTGCTCTCACCGCAGCTGCGTGCATCCACGAGCTTCGGTTGCCGAGCGACCGAGAGTATATCGTAGACGTGTGGTAGCCATGGCCATGTCATGTGTCTATGCACTTGTGCTCACCCTTGCCTTGCCGGGCCTCCTGTGCTTCCAAACCCAAACCTATCCGACCCTTTTTCCTTGCTTGTCTGACCGTCCTGCTTGCGGCCTTACCGATCCCCTCGCTGTAGCTGTGCACTTCCGCGAGCTAGGGATACTGAGCATCCGCGCTTGTGTCACAGCCATGCGGCGGCCACGGGACACCGTGTGTCCGCGCACGAGCACGCCTAGCTTACAGCCTGAGCTCCAGCCCTATGCCGTCCTAACCAAAGCCTCAACCTTGCTCTCCTCTAGCAGCCGCTAGAAACCGCAAGCATGGACCTAGCCTTGTCGTTCACCTTTACTAAAGCCGCTTACCTGTACCTTGCCGTAGCTTCGTTGGCGTTGTGGACCGGAACACCGGAGCTCGCAAATCGACGAGGCCGTGTCGCGACCGTGGCCATGCCACGAGAAGCACATGTGCAAACCAAAGTTGATCTGAGCCAAGCCTTTTGCCCTAGTGTGATGCCTTGGCTGCCAGCTTGACGTTCACGTTGAGCTCACAGTGCGAGCCGCCCACCAAGCCTTCTCCCTTACCCTATGCAGCCATGCCAATCCGAGCCTTTGCTGCAACAACGGGCATGAGCATGCCGTGCTCTGTGTGTTGCTGAGCCTAGAGCCAGAGTTGTTGCCCTTCATGTTGTGCTTCCTGGTTGCCCATCATGCCACCAATCTAAGCCACCTCTGCCACCCTGCCTTTGCCTTGCTTCCCATACCCGAGCAACACGAGCACAACTGAACCCTCTAACTAACCAAACCAGATCATCCTAAGCTGATATATGGGACCCACGTGCTGACGTGCGGGGCCTGCTAACCTATGTGCTTCTGTTCCTCTTTTTAATCAAATAAAATAATGGTTTTGATCTTTGAAAATAAATAATAAAGTTAATATTAGCTTATAGAGTATGAAACCAGTTTCACAATATTTCTATAAAATATTGACCAACCCAATAGGATAGTATTTGAGAGTTATTTGGATATTTATTGCTTCTTATTTGGAGTTTGTTTGCAATTAGATGTCGTTATTTATTCTATCCGCTCTTTAGGAGTTCGCGGAAGACCGGACTACCTCGACGATCGCGACAACAACTCCAAGACTTGAAGTGAAGAACATGCTCCAGGTTCACGCCCGACTGCTTCTTTGATTACCTATAGGCATTGCTTATTAGATACGCTAGGCTTGCATGTGTTGCTTGAGCTGTGAACCTTGCATAGCCTGTCTTACTTATCGTATGCCTTGTTACCTATTGCTTATCATATCGTACCTGTTATATGATGATGATGAGATGCTATGCTTGCTTGTGTGCGGGATATGTGGTAGATATTCTTGGCGTGAGTGTGGGGATAAAACTGGGAAGGTGTATGGCGATTTTGACCTTACTAGGTCTTACCGGTGCGGGTAATAACAACCCGATCTTATATCGGGGTTGGGTGACTTCTGGGTCACCTGGTGGACTCTAGGGGAGATGGCCCCCTAGGGTACCCTAGGGGGGGTTGGACCCCCTAGTGGTTTTATGACTTGGAGCCAGGTGTAGGAGATTACTTGAGAGGGTGAGGAAGAAGACTGCCTCCCGTACCGGTACCTTAAACCTTGTTGACTGTCCTGTGTCCACTGTACCGTACACGCCAACTTGCCTGAGATGTGACCGGTAACGACTAGCCTAGCTAAGGTGGCACCCGAATGCGGAGATCACAGTTTGTGAATGTGTGAGGGGTGAGTGCCCGTGCCTTACACCCCCGATGGGCAGCTCTGGTGGTATGCTTTCACATTTCCTTGGGGCCAACGTCTTCGTACGGAGGCATCCAGACCCGGGAGACCAGGAGGGTGTCATTCTTACTAGGAGGTTTACTAGTTGTGGGCTGCGTCTCGACTGGCTCGCTACCAGTCGCAGCCCGGGTTGGGTACAGGTGTACAACCTCTGCAGAGTGTCATGATCTATACGTATAGCCGGGGTTTCAACTCCGGATAACGCAGTGTTCTTTAGTGTGGTCGGCCATTGTTTTGGGATATGCTTTTCTCCCCCTATAGGTGAGAGTGTGAGGGCGTAGGGGTAGCCGGGGAGAGGGAGGTTGTGCTCCGCCTGCCTTGTGATCCGGTTATCCCTCTTGAGATGCCAGGAATGAAGCTGCGCATCGCTGAGAGTTGAAGGTGTGTGTTGAGGTGAATGCCGCCGGGAACCCATCGTGTGATGGGACTAGCCCGGGGACAGATATATGGGAATTGGTGGGATGAAGATATTATTATTATGCCGCTTGCTTAGGAAACCTCGAGCCTTTCTACTCCTTGCTATTATTGATATCCTTTAGATATTAGGCCACTTAAAGCTTGCATCAGTTGGTGACGTGAACCTGTCCTATTCCTTGGGGACAGTCGTGAGCTTGCAGGTATGTGGTAGGAGTCGAGCTCGATCACATAGAAGCCGTGAAGACAGGGTTGCGAGTTACGCTCAAGGATGCCTGTGGTGAAGATTGAAGATGAGGACTTGAAGCCCTAGCTACCGCTGCGCATGATTTCTCTTTGTTTGGCCCAAGGGGCTTGTACTAGAGTTGTGTACCGAGGTAAATCGGGTGTATTTATTCATATCATGCTTTGTAATCGTTGTTTGGAATTGATATTTTACTGAGATGAGTTCTGTACGTGATAGCTACTGATCCAGGGACTATCACAAGGGTACAGAGAGCTCGGTTTTCCGTCATTGGAAAACCGGGTCGTTTCAATATTCGCTGGTGGTCCACACACTTGGCGACGGCGACGACGGTGAGAAGCAGACGACGCCACTATGAACTGTGCTATCCGAGGGAGTGGACGAACAAATCAAGCACAAGTCGCTCTACATGGACGGCACAATTTATCTTCTGCACTTGGAGAAATCGGCGGTCCTCGCCTTCGACGTCGACGCTGAGACGGTGACTAAAATTAACATACCGGGAGAGCGTCAGGAAGACGATAGTCCCCTCCATGGTGGAAAGTCCGAGCTCATCGAGATGTCTGGTCGCCCGTGCATGGTGACGATCGACGGCTGTTGCCTTGCGTTGTGGCTGCTCACGGCGGATCACCAGTGGGATCGAAAGTGTGTCATCTTGGATGAGAGCAACAGGTACTGTGACTCAATCTCCGGCGTTTGGGACTATGGCGGCGTGCTGCTCCTCTACAATGAGTTATCATGTGAACTTTGGCTGTACGATGTCGCAAAGAAGACGATATACAAGGCAGATCTTCCAGGCGAGCTGACGGTACAAAGTTTCGACTACGAAATATCTTGGGGTTACAAGCCAACGCTCGTGTCGCCAGGAAGCATCGTTGGGGAAATCAATCAGGATCTGGAGAGGCGCCGAAATAGCTCAGCGCACATTGCAGAGGTCATAAATCCCCTCAGTGCGTTGGATAGCAGGAAAGGGGAGGAGGCAACGCTCAACACCGTGTGTCTCATGGAGTTCTTGGTTCGCATCATGCAGAAGCTGCCCAATGGCATGCGCGATGTGGTGGAAATGCCAACGATGGATTCAGAAGACTCGGATTACCTTTTTAAGAGGGTTGAGTGTTCAGATTAATTTATTTTGTGTTTTGTCTGTAATTTGACGCCTTGCATAGCTGCCTGATGACATGCAAGACGTAGTGAAAATGCCAAACGATGGATTCAGAAGACTCAGATTTCCATTTTAAGTACTATAACTCTGATACTTCTGTAATTTTAAAAATTTTAGCCTATTAAAAGTCAGAGCTTATACTATCAAATTTGTCTGCATCAATTTTGCGCATCTTCCTAATAATCTTTCTGCTTTGCTTTCTATGTATTAATACAACTGCATCCGTTTCTTTTTCCAAAAGAAAAGTATGTTACAATTTGAGAAAGCCTTTAGAATTATTTGACAAGCAATTTCACTTAAAATTACTAACACTTGCTGCTACAAAATTAATCCTTAAAATTAATGTATTTTATTATGCGAGCGTTCAGATTAGTTCTCCGCTTTTAGAAAATACCACTAACAGATCGTCACGAACATACGCCGAAAGAATTGTCTTTCATATACTAAGCAAGCTTACAATTTTCTTTCATACAGGTTTTTCGAAAATTTGACCTTTTCAAATCCTAATATGCTCACAAGTCACAAATAAAAAGTACTAGTGGAAAAGGTACTTTTGTAGGCATTACTTGTTCTCTTCAATTTCTCGTGTTAAAGAAGATACTACGCATCTGGTGTTGTGATTATAACGTGAAGTATAAGGTGGTGCTTGGAGGTACTAAACCAAAGACATCGTGAGATTTGTAGTTGAACATGTGGTACTAAACCAAAGGCCTATATATATCAAAATTATATGGTTTTCTAAAAAATATAAGTAAATCTTATTAATGTTTTCCTCCGATCATGTCTCTTAACATTAATTGTTTTAGCCTTAAGGGTTTGTTATTGAATATGTTTTATAGTGACTTTATATATTAAAAAATAAATGAGTAGGTTAAAAATCAAATATGAGTCTTATCAATTGACTCCAGATGGCTCATATGTCATTGACTCTTGAGTGTCATAATAGCAAAGGCACATGTTTGGAGTCCTATAATGATAAATCTCTATTATGTGGGATGGTGGCTAAAAGTGACGAGGCACATGTAGAGTTCGGTGAGGTTGTTGTAGTGCCAGACGTGGGCGCGTAGTTCTTGTCAAGGCCGTGACGTTTTCATCCTTTCGGCATAGCGCCCGGATGGTGCGGTTGCTTCTGTCAGCACCACAGCTCGCCTTTTTATGGATCAAGTGGCCCCACAGCGGCTGGTTAGTCCAACCTGGGCAGGGCATTCCATGTGGAGAGTCGGGGCCGAACCGCCGAAGGTTGGCATTCTGGCGGCCTAGGGAGGTCCCAACCCAAGGACGAGTTGGACCTCTGGGCATGTCATGCTCCCTCAGCGTTGTATCCTCGCGTACCCCCAGTATGGGCACTCATCAAAAGATATTTCTTATAATTATTTTCCCTTCATGTCCAAGATTTCTTAACATTAAATTGCCTCAAATCTTAATGTAGTATTTTTCCATAAGGATTTCTAAACATTTATGGTAACATTATGACTTAGTATTTTGATATGACACTAGCAATTTGAAGATTCTTCAACATTAAATTGTAGAGACACTAAGCTTCTCATACAGTATAAATAGATGTGTGTGGTGCAGACATGGTATGGTATACACAAGATCCTCTAAAGAGCACTCCATCCTATTCCCAGCAACGTCAACACATTACTAGTGCATGATGGGTATTAAAGTGATGCTTCACGCTGTGATTTTTTCTTTAGTTTTTAGCATGCTTGTAAAGCATCAAGTTTGGGGTGAGTATGATTGTTATCGTGAAAAGGTAGCGGTTATGCTTAAGTGCAATAATAGCATAAAAAAGGGTGGCCCTTATGTTCGTCCAAGACCAGGTGACAAATGTTGCACCACCGTGCAAGCATCTGACACGGCTTGCATATGTCGTCTCCTTACCACAGATGACGAAGAAACAGTAGAGCCAAAAAGGCTTGTTAAAGCTGCATATCATTGTGGAAAACCAGTACCAGTTGGAAGTAAATGTGGAAGTAAGTCCATAATACTATTTACTTTTCTTTATAAGATGCTAGTGTTGAGTAAACATCACGATAGAAGTTTTTAAACAATTTTTGAACTGTCTCAATATTCTTTGTAATTTGGTTAATAAAACGCATAATCAGTAACGACTTCTTTTACAGGTTGGACTGTTGAACACCCAGCGATATTGTCAAGAGGACATCCATAGGACTTAGGAGTTCATCAAGGGAATTGAACAATCAACCAGAAGAAGAAAGATGAAATTAAAGAATAAATATGTACTGAGCTGATTATCTATTTGGTCATGGCAAATTAATATTTTTTTAACGAACAGCGAAAGCTTATGCTTTCCCCAATTCTTATTAGATGAAAAAAAAAATTCAACCCAGTTTATAAGGAAAAAAACGGGCCACGATTTTATAAAATTCAGCAGTCATCTAATTATAAAATTAAATTTTCACGATTGTAGTGTTTTTCTTTTTTGCGAAACGTAGTGTGCTTATTGGACACCTGTTAGTGACCACGAGAGGACCAAGCAATTGGTGAAATCAGTTTCTCTTCTCTAGTTTCTAACTATTTGAACTGAATTTAGCACGGCAGAAGGAAAAGCATGTCCCTCGCATGAAATTGAAATGTCAAAGTCTGAAACACCCGACCAAGGCACCTCTAGCAAGTAACATGTTTTTGCACATATGGCCGCGCGCGTGCACGCGTCATAATGTTTGTGGCATGTTGGCACAGCAAAGCGAGCTGAAGTGCCAATCTTCGCAACCGATATCACAGAACTTGACAAACGCATCTTGAGATATCATCACACAGCAAGATGACATGCCAATCGTCGCGATCGATGCCTCAGAACTTGGCAAACGCATCCTAAGATATCATCACAGCAAGATATATGAAGGGTCTGTGCAGATAGACAAGTGAGGAAGAAGGTCGGGAATGAAGAAAAATCATGAAACGGGAGTCGAGACGAACGGGAAGGATCCGTAACCGAATCTGACTCTGTTACCTCTGATTTTGGACCACCAATGTAAAAATCGCATTCAGGGAGTGCCAACTGCGGCCAAACACTTGAATCTACTCAACCCACAAATTCAACAACGACACGATGGAGAAGAAGAGGGGAAGGGCGGATGAGATCGCCGAGGAGCGAGATCCGGCGGCGCGGAGAGACGCCGGCGCTCCAGATCCAAAGAGGACGAAGAGGGCAGCCACCATCGTCGATGGCGCATCTGGAGACATCTGCGACGACGTCGTCCGCAACATCTTCGCCCGCCTTCCGGCACGCACCGCGGTGGCGTGCACGGCGGTCTCGACCCACCATCGCCGGCTGATCCGCAGCCCGGAGTTCCGGAGCCTCCACTTGCGCCTCGCCCCGCCGCTTCCCCGCCGCCACATCGCCTACGTCGCGACCGCGCCGATCCCGAGGAGGCCCGAGCACGATCCCGTCAGCACGTTCCACGGCTTCCACGTCGCCGGGATCACCGGCAACAAGGAACCGCCAAAGGCGCCGATGCGTATGCTCGCCGGAGGGAAGTACCTCGGGACGAGCTACTCCAACACGTGCAACGGCATCGTGCTCATCTCCGGCGAGGAGTTCTCTGCACCGGCAAGTTGCGTCCTCTGGAACCCGGCCGTCGACGACGACGTGAAGGAGGTGACCGTCCCTTCGCCGTCGCCGGAGAAAGAATTTCTCGTGCTTGGGTTGGGTTACGGCCCGAGGAGCAACACCTACAAGATACTCCTGTGCCGCAAGGACACGCGTTCCTGTCACTCCCACTATGGCGGCAGGTGTCCTGGCACCGGCAAGTGTGGCGCCAAATATCCGCTACTGATCTATGAGCTAGGCGACGCCAAATACCCGAAGAAACTTCCAGCCGTGTTAAAGGCGGAACTGAAGGTAAAGATCAACCTCAAGTCGCTGAAGACACTTTACATGGATGGCAAAATTTACCTCCTCCGCTTCGACAAGCCAGTGGTCCTTGCTATCGATGTCGACGAAGAGAGCGTTAGCACCATCGACTTGCCAGGTCCGCCAGATGAGCGGCTCTGGTGGCACGAACGAGTGCAGCTCTTGGAGTTGTCCGGTCGCCCGTGCGTGGCACTGAAAGATGACTGTTGCAGGACACTGTGGCTGCTCACGGTGGATCACCAGTGGGAGACGAGGTGCGTCATTGCTAAGGAGAGCAGTGCTTATTATTGCGATGACTATCTTTATGATTGCCCGGTCGCTGGAGTTTGGGACTGTGGCGACGTGCTAGTCCTGCTCTTATTAGATGACACGCTTTACAAGCTCTGTTTGTACCACGTCCCAACTAAGAAGATTTTCAAAGCTGACCTGCCGGCCGACCTGACACCGAAATGGTCGGACTATAAGGTGTGCTGGGGTTACAGGCCCACACTTGTGTCACCGGCGAGCATTGTTGACAAACTCAACCAACAAGGGAAGGAGACGCGTCAAGGTCACTCACTGGACATAGCGCAGCTCCTAAAGCCTGTCAAGGAACAAGAGATGAGAAAAGGGAGGAAGGTGACGCTGAATGTTGTTTGCTTCATGGAGTTCTTGTCTTATATCATAGGGAAACTACCTGATGACATGCAAGATATAGTCGAGACGCCGCTGATGGATGATTCAGAATATTCCATTATCTTTTCTGAGTATACATCAGTAGTTGATGATGATGATGGGGATGGAAGTTCTGCAGAGGGTAATTATGATGATTGTGATTCTCATTCAGCTGAAAGTAGTGATGAATCACGTTGAAAGTTTGGAGCTAAATATGAATAGATGATGATGGCCGGACGATGATGTTGATCCTGATGGTTTTGCTTATTCAGCCGCTACTATTGTGAACTTGAGCCGCCTTGAATGTAAAAGCTTCATACAAAACTCAACACTTCAGATTTGGAGTTTGAAACTTCAGCCTTCAGGTTGGAAAGAATAAAAATACATTTTCAGTTGTTCTTGTTTTTTCAGTTCCAAACTCATTAGAACTAAAGTTTCAAGTTGAATACTACGTCTTATATTATTGGCATCTGTTTTATTATTTGCCATGTGCTAAAACTAATGCGATCATTGGCACCTAGTACAACTGAATTTGTTAGTGCTAATTAATTGAAATTTGTTGTACGAGATGCTAGATTCAACTCAAGGTTAAATTCACCAGTTGGTGCTATGATGAAATCACCAAAAAATATAACTAGCAAGTTTCCAACAAAAACCACTACTAAACAAAGGCTACATAATGCATTTTTAACTAGCTGAATGCAGTTTAGCTTGGCAAAAGAATAAGAATGTACTAGTAGGATAAATTTCAACGAAGTTACCAAATACTTTGCTCATCTACATATGTAGATGAGCAATAATAACTAGCTGAATGCAGTTGCGTGCATTGTGCTCTTGAATCACACCTGCCGCTTGATCGGCACCCCGGAGTGCACTGCAATAATAATAACCTAAAAGAGTTTCCACGGGTGCTGGCTAGGACATTTTGCAGGCCATCCACTACTATGTCACAAATACGTCGATACTCGGTCAAAACTTGCACCGTTAAAGCCCTTCTTATATCAGCCATCAGCCTCCGTTCTTTTTCTTTAGAGCCTGAGCCACTGTTGTCTTCGTGACAATTCAATTGGAGGTCTCTTGAAAAGGTGTAGAAGTAGTTCAGTAACCGCCTGCCTTGCAGCCACTGATCAGTCCTGAATTATTTGGCATCATTGTAGACTCACATTGCCTACAATATAATGGTCTTCGCAGCAACAGTTGACAGAGCATGGGCATTCTTTGGCACTTTTTTTGAAAAGACATTCTTTGGCACTTTGATCAGCAGGACAACTCTGAAATCTGAATGGGAACTTTTTTTGTTTGCAGCCACGTCTAGCGGATTCATAGAGCCCAACTCAAAGTTTTCTCCTCCGCTTCTAAAACTGATAGTGATCCCTCTTGCATAAATCTGTCGTCTGTCCTTGCCCCCTGAAATTTTTTATTTATCTTCTTTCTCTGCATATTGGCATGCCAATTGCTTATCCTATCCCTTCTGTATTTATGTAGTCTGCTCCCTTCTGCCTCCCCGTGTGGAAGTTTCCACGGGCGTTCCAGTGTCCACATCAGTGCCGTGCCGGGCGCCGAATCAAAATGAGCAGCTCGGGCTCGGCTATGCCCAGCCGTTCTGCTTTTGACTCTGCGCGTCTCGGGCTACCTCACGGCCCGCCGAGCCATTCCCCCATCCACATCAGCAAACGTCCACGGCCCGAAGGCCAGCTTATAAATCCACCGTGTCCGCCGCCATCCGCCTCCATGGCTCCACTTCACCACCGCGCCCAGCTCCCGCTGCAGACAGAGCACAGCTCAGTCCACAGGCCATTATTCCTGCAGCGACCAAGATCGCCCGACGACGACGATGGGACCCCTCGACGTGGAGGCCGGCAACGGCATCAACACCATCGGCGCCGACACTGTCACCGCAACCGACATGGCGGAGGCGACCCTCGACGTGGCGAAGCTGCGGCGTGTCCTGGTGACCGGCGGCGTCGGGCAAGCCGCGGCGGCGCTGTACATGGTGCTGTTCAGGACGCCGGCGGGGGTGTTCCTCCTGTCCGGACCGCTGCTCCGCGCCTACTACTGCGTCCTGGCTGCCATTGTCCTCTTCGGTGTGGCCGAGGCGTGGACGGGGCTCTGGCTCGCCCACGGTGGCGACTCTGCCCCGCCACGGCGGCGCGCGGTCGGCGTGGCCGTGCTCTGGGCGTCCGTCCTGCCGATGCTTGTTCTCGCCGGCGTCGGAGGGCTCGAGGTGTTCAAGTGACAGTGCAATGTACAGTAGTAACAGTACACGGAGCTGCATCACTTGCCGCTCGATGACTTGTTGCAGTGCTTTGTCGGTGTACTACCCGTTTGTACTTTGTAGATATTTAGCTGTACTGTAGTGTGCGTTTTCGTGTCTGTTCGTACTTGGGTGCCAAAATTTCAGTGTGTTTTGCTGTGTTTGGCAATTATGCACAGTAAGTTTTATGTTGATGATGTTCCTTCCGTAATCTTTGCGACTTTGCATGAAGTGAGAAAATTATGTCGAGAAATTCGAGCGCCTGAGGGTGGGGAGGTGGGGGTCAACTGATCAAGTAGGAAGCGCTTGCAGAGCAGGCGAGCGGCTCGGCCCGCCAATTTTTAATTTTTTTTTTCCACTAGACTGTCAGAGATTCAGAGCGTCGATGAGCTAAACAATAATGCTTCGATTTACATCATTACATGCCATCAGCTATCTGTAATAGTAATACCAAGCAACATGCATAGCCCACACGGATGAATGACACTCTCGGATTTACATCACTGTTGAAGAACTCTTGCCGGGCGTTTTATATTATTTACGGCTGTGACATTCTTAGCTGTTCACTGCAGGGTACGAATTTTCCCTCGCCATACTATTGCTCTGTGAGTAGTTTGCCTTTTTTTTTTACAGAGCATGTGAGTGTACTGCAAAAGAACACATGGGGCCTTCTTCTCCCCATCGGTATTCTTCGGTTCTTCCCAGATTATCGAATCGGGTCGGGCCCGCCGAGCCCGATAAATCAATCCACGCAAAGCACAATAATCCGAGCCAGGCCCGTCACTTTCCAGGTGCGACGAGCCGGAATTATCAACTTGCACGTTAACTTTTGACATACTAGTTTTCTTCGTCATCACCCACCACCTTCTTCACAAAGTAAAATAAAACTCCATAGGCGCTCGGGCTCGCCCGAGCCGGTTCGGGCCACACGCCGTCACGTCCGACCCGAACATGAAGCTGTATTTTTCTCTACCCTCCGGTCTCCACGTGCAAACTGCGCACCAGTGGCCCGAAACCAAAAGTCATAGTCTGCCGCTGCTCGTTCGGGCCTCGCCGCCTCGGGCTATGCCTTCGAGCTCGCCCACTGAGCTCCCAGCATACCACTATATATATAAGTCCACGTGCTCTTCCAAATCGTCACACACCAAATTGGCCCGAGAACACCGAGCCATCTGTTACTGCGAGCGAACAGAGGCTCCGATCCGGCGGTCATCACCGACGAGAGAACAGTGAACACGACGATCGATGGATTCTGTCTGCATCCAGATGCCCGCCGCGGCTGCGCCGACGGAGATGGCGGACGCGGCGCGCGACGACAGGAAGCTGGTGGGGGCCCTGGTGGGCGGCGGCGCGGGGAAGGCCGCGGCGGCGCTCGTGCTCGCGCTGTACCGGTCGCCCGGCGGCGTCTTCCTCCGCGGCGGCAGGGCTCTGCTCTACGCCTACTACGGGGTGCTCGTCGCCGTCGCGCTCCTCGGCGGCCTGGAGGTGGCCGTCGGGTGCTGGGCCTCCGGCGACCTGGACCGCAGGCGCCGGTGGGGGAGGATGGCCTTGTGGGTGTCTGTCATTCCGCTCGTCTTCGTCGCCGGTCTGGGTGGCTTCGCCGTCCTCAAATAGCCGCTGTTTGGTTGCCAACTTGCCATTTGCTGATTTTCTGCTACAGGCACCAGTGCTGATGGTTTGCTTAGCAGATGGCCAAGGGATTTCGTTAATCAGAAGAAGATGATTTACCGGGCGGGATGCATCCATATTTCTCTCAGTTTCTTTCAGTGTTGGGTTTGATTGCCAATGCCTCAGATACGGCCCATTTAGACTAGAGAGCAAGCAAGATGTGGTCCACTTAGGCCCACCTAAAGTAGGAATTCAAGCTTCAAATGTTTATTTTTCTCAGTTCAATCACTTTGTTGTTTAGGCGCAACAAATGAGATCCTCTGTGTATATACTTTGCTTGTTTTAAAGTTTCACAAAAATCAACACTAGGAAGGTATTACATCAGCATATTGAATGTTTTCGAATTTTTTCAATGTGCAGCTTCAACATGTTCAATTAGGTTACACAAATGTGTTAGTGTAACTCTAAGAGGCTGAGGCTCTATGTCCATCCTAAATGTTAGGAATCGAGATTTTGATGAAAAGAATCCCTCCAACAGATTCTCTAAGTGGTTATTCAAACATAACTATCATCTATTTCGGATTTCTAGCTAGCCAAATATGGATAGCGAAAATGGCTATCTAGAGTGTATACAAGATATAGAAAAGATGTTGGAGTTTGAAAGCATATAGAGAGCCATTTTAATGTAAATGACTCTTCAAATGATAAATTAAAGAGAAAAATTTAGAAAGACACTTGAAGTTTCTCGCTGCTAAGCAAACGCTAACATAGGTTTCTGATCTATTTTTCTTCCTAGATTTTTATGGGTTGGCCAAATAATATTAGAAACTCTAAAAAACTTAATATAATACATAGGTAGTCAAAAACCTGTACTTAAAATTTCTAGAAACTCAACAAAAAAATACGGCGCAGAAAAGCAATAAAGTAAGAAACAGTAAATCAACAATTATTTTTTAAACTAAATTCAAACTGGCGGGAAAAATGGAAATGAAAAATATCATACAACATCTTAAAAAATTAAAAGTGTTACGAGTTTGACGGCATGCCTTTCAGAAGGAAAGAAAAATGTTCCATCAAACAGTTAAAAAAATTGTTGTACCATCAAAAAAATTGTCAAGTCAACACTTAACTAATATGTCTCGTCAAACATGTGGCAAGAGGTGTTTTGCAATGGTTGGAAGGTACCTGATGGTACTTTTTTGATGATTAATTATAGCCATTGATTTCGAGTATTTATGTTTAAGAAAAACATATATTTAAGCAGTACCTCCTAGTATCTTTCTTTGGGTACCTCCTAGTACCGTCTTGTAACGTTGATCTTACCATCCGTAGATCTTTCGAAATCAACGATTCTCATTTTTTCCAACCATTCTAAAACTCCTCCAAAAACAAATGTTGAACAAAAGAAATATTTGCTGCCTCTCAAAACCGTATTGATCACAAAAAAAGGGAAGTTAGGTGAAGCCAAAAAAAAAAAATAAGTTGACTCAGCGTGTCTACACAAATGTCAAAATGAGTAAGAAATGTTGAGCCAATATATCATAGAAATAATGGCCAGAAGAATTGTAGAAATTGAGCGCAAAACAAGAAATGTTGCCTTGGCATGTCTTACAAAATATTGAAACACCAAAAGATGTGTTGAAATATGTACCTGAAAGAAATGTTAGTGAGCATAACAAAAATTCCAACAACGACAGAAAACGAGCAATAGAAGGGCAAAGAGAATTTTAAGCATGTATTTGGATGTGAGATAAATTAGGATGGGACCGTCTCATCGCACCTGTGGAAATGTCCCACGTGGGAGAGGCAGGGAGTGGGGAGGCGCATAGAAATGACGGTGCCGCGAAGAGGGAGAGACCACGGCAAAAGCAACGGCGCAGGGACGAAGACCCCACGAGGGGGGGATTGGAAGCGGCTCATGCAGGCAATGTGGGTGGGGGTCGCACGGAAAATGGTGGCGCAGGGAGGAGCATGGGGTGCACCGTGCGCGGAGGAGACGGTATCAAGAGGAAACAGTGGTGCGGGCAGGAGACGGTGCCGACCGAAAATGGTGGTGCGGGGAGGAGACAGTGCCGAGCGGAAACGGTGGTGCGGGGAGGAGACGGTGCCGAGCGGAAACGGTGGCGCGGGAAGGATGCAGGGGAGGGGGGTATGGAAACGGTGGCGCGGGGAGGAGGCGGGGGCCACGGGACGGTGAGAAAATACTCTCTTTAGGCATGACCTTGAACCAAACATCTTTAAAGGTGGGATAGATCCATGTTGTCTTATATCATCTCTCAACCAAACAGATGCTAACGGTCTAAAGATACAGGGTGAAGAGAACGGCTTGACGAGAAGAACTTCGACACTAGCTGGGAAGGAGCTGGCCGCATGGAAATTAGGATTGAAGCAGAAAACAGAGGTCCAGGCCAGGTGGTTAGCCAGTGTGTACCAAAATGAGCCAGAACATCACACTAACGCCCCGCCGGCGACGCTTACGACGCCGCCCCTCAAGGAATGCAAATATTTTCGCGCACGAGAGTCGAGAGGTCATATGATACAGAGTACGGCATATCGACGGATGCGAAAAGGATTGTATGTAGAGTTTACACATGTGCTCTATAATCTTATCAGATTTTTTTAAGAAACAAAGGCAACGAAATGCAGGATTAGAAGCCACTAAATATATCTACAATTGTTATGACTATAACTTGCAGCACTAAAAACAACTGATTGCATGATTCTCGAAAAACAAAACAACTGATTACAAAACAAACCTATAATCAGCAAGTTAGCGCGCGGCCCAGGCAGACGTTCACGCACGATCAATCAACGAAGAAAAACTGATCACCCACCAACCAATCCGGAGATGTAACGGACTCACCACTCACCCAACCCAACCTAAAATCACGCGCCCGGCGATCGGTTTCATCTCACGGTGTCCCGCCAATCGCCGCCGGCGCGGGACTTCCTGCTCCGCAGCGCCTTGATCTTCCCGGGGATGAGCCTCCCCCACCCTCCAGCCTTCACCGGGGCCTTCGGCTCCGCCGCCGCCGCGGCCATCGACACCGATTGCGACCTCGCCAATGCCACCGCGTCGTCGTACTCCTCCTCCACATCCTTGCATCCCGCGGCGGCGTTCGTCGTCGTCGGCGGCGGCGGCGTCTTGCGGAACGAGACCCAGCCCCAGACCCCGGACTTGGAGGTGGGCCGCCGCCCCCGAACGTCGCCGGCGCCGTGCGCGGCGACGGAGCGCGAGCGCGCGACCTGGTGGTCCCGGTCGACGAGGCTGTGGACCCGGCCGACGACCGCGCCGGCCGCCGCGGAGGACGAGGAGGACGACGGCGAGGCCGCGCCGGAGGAGGAGCAGCAGGCGCAGGGACGCGGGCACGCGCAGTCCGGGCAGAGGCGGAGGAGGCGGTCGCAGAGGCAGACCGCGCACACGCCGCCTCCCGGCAGGGGTGGGTGTCGCCGGCACCGCCGCTCGTCCATCGCGCTCGATCGATCCGCTCGTCGCGGGTGTTGTGGAGCGGCCGCGTGGGAGGCAGTGCGTTGTCCGCTCGCGATCGGGAGAAAGATAGATAGAGAGAGACGCGGGGGGAGAGGCAGAGGAGTCCGACTCCGACGCTCTCTTATACGAGCGTCACGGCTTTTCGGCAGGACGGTTCGCGCCACGAGAGCAGAGCACCATCCGGCCGCGCGTAATCCAGGTCAGCACGGTGTGTCCCACTGTCGGGGAGTAATACATAGTTCACCATTCCCACGAGCTCATATATCAACTTCTTTTCAAATCCAAATCTACAGTTTGGAACCATTTGCAATTTCCGATCCAAATCGCTGCACAGCAAACGGTTGGACCATATATGACACGCTCTAGAAAGGTCTGAGATGAATGATGATCGGATTGGATAGAGGAGCCCACCTTCGCCACGACACGGCCATCGGCCGGCAAGCAGGATGATGCATCATCAGTTGGTGGGCGGCGGTACAGTTCACGGGGGAGCACATGGCGAGTTGGCGACGGCGCCGTATTCAAATGTTTACGACGGGCGTATCGTCCAAGCCGACGGCGTCGGCGACAGGCGTCGTATCCGGGGACCCAATCTGGAAGGAACCCCCTTCGTGTATCCTGTGGCGTAACGACAGCGACGGAGATCTGGCCACGTTGTTGGGCGAGGTCCGTGTGTTGGAGCCCCGGAGGCAGGCCGCCGCCACGCTTGGTTTGGTTGGGATTTGAGTCATTTTAGGTGGTTAGATACATACCGAACGAGTGGCTAGGCCGGACCAGAGATTATTTCCCTTCTGAAGCACAGAAGTAGGGTGGCAGAAGATGCTGATCTAGTTGCATGCGTGAGCGTGATACTCGTGTGTGAGCGTGAGACCTCTCGAAAAAATGCGTGCGTGAGACTGAATCGTGACTCGTGTGTGGGGAGACCGAGAACTTGTCAGAAAAAAAAAAAAGAATTCTATGCCAATGCTGCTAGACGGGCTCTGGCCGCTCGTGACATGCGAGCAGCCCAGCCCATTCTCATATGCTCTCTGGTGTGTGGGAGATAGTTAGGCTTAAAAGGCCTCCACACTATATTCGGCCCACCATATCCCTTACCTTTCACTTCGCTTATGGGTTGAATTGATCTATACTTGTCTGACGAAAAAATAACGAGAGGAGTTGTGTGGAAAGGGAGTTCTAGTTCTCTAAATAAAAATGTATTTCAAGTTCTAATTGATCCACCAGTCCATTGTTACACATGCTGTCTGGCAAAAAAGTGTTGGAATCCAACAGTCCAATTTTACACATCCTGCAGATTGTGGATGGCGTACATCATTCCCTAGTTAATCCAAACATGACCTTAATTGGAGATTTTTCTTAACTTCATACTATGCCACAATGACATCCTTCCATCCTACTCCCCCCGTCAATCCCGTTCGTTACTTTGTTCTCGGTCAATCCCGTTCCTCCCGAGAGAGACGCCACTCCATTCCACCCTGCAGGACCCAGCGTTCCATCCATCAAACATCGGAAAAAAATGGGGTGAGCCCCGGGCGTACTCGATCCTCCGTGCGCCTCCGGCCCCGATGCCCACCACGTGGATACCCAGCGATCTGACGACTCCACGCAGGACCCCACGCAGGACTCCGTTTCAGGCTTTCAGTTTCAGCTCGGCTCAGCTCAACTGCGCAGGACTCGTCGCATTCCGCTTGTACGCATCTTCCTCGCAGGACTGCAAAGGCGCGACGTTGGTGGAGGCGATCAACTGCAGTTCATGTAGCCACGGCCGGAGCGGAAGGCGGACAGGCAAACAGAGCTCACGCAGTGAACGGCAGAAGTAGAAAGGCCATCGTCTTCCCACTAGGCATCGCAAATTCCTGAATTGCTTGCCCAATCAGAACGATCCTCTGTCTAGTCATCCGGCGGAACCTGTCATCCATTTGAGCGAACCATATTATTCATATCCCTGCGCTACGACAAGCTGTCAACAGAGATTAGCAAACAAAGGATGAAAACAGATGCCGGACAGGGATGAAGCAGCAGCAGCTCCCGGCCGCGGTAGACACGGTGGCGAGTGACACGGGGCCGGGCTGCCGGCATCTACCAAAGACAGGCAGGTTTGGAGCTGGGAAGGAGGCGCCGCCGGACAGAGTCGGGCATGGGTGACGGGGAGGTAGCCGGCGGGGAAGGCAGCAGTGGCGAGCGACGTGGAATGCGGCTCGGGCGAGCGGGAGCGAGGCATCGCCGGGAGCGGGGTGACGCGGCAGCGCTCCGGCAATGGAGATCCTCGGCGGCTCCGGCCGTCCGGCGACAATATCCCCGCGGCGCATCTCCAGCTGATCTAAGAAAAGAAGAAAAGTCGACGAGCCGACGACGAGATTAAAGGAGGTGAGCCGAGCCACATCTCAAGCTGGGAGCAGCGCGGAGCCACGGAGTCCTGCGCGCGAATCGTCGGATCGCTGGTATCCACGTGGTGAGCATCAGGGTCGGGGGCGCACAGAAGGTCGCGTACGCCCGGGGCTCACCCCATTTTTTCCCAAACATCACAGACATTTCATTTCCATTTCACCCAGCGTTCCATCCATGCTCACACGGTGATGGAACACGAACTGACATCGAACAGCAGACAAATCGGGTGTGTTTAGATTAGGAAAGATTCTTCGAAAATACATTGCTCACCTAAAAAAACACTGTAGGTGGATAGTGCTATGTGGGTAGGAGAGATGTGATCAATAATGAAAAGTTGGGATAAATAGTAGATTTTTAGAAAGAGTAGGTGAATCTAAACGCTGCTCGGAACCGCATTGTTTTTGCTTCACCCGCACTCCTCGCCCGCCGGTTCCTGCTGTGCCGCCGCTGTCGCCGTCGCCGAGGGATCGGTGGCGAGTGGTGCCAAACCGCCGCCGGTGCAGTAGCCCGAAAGGCCGCCTTTCCCCCTAACAGCAAGGCAGGCGTCGCTTTCCCAGCCGGTCGCCTACAAAACTAACCACGGGGCTCGCACCCACCCCACGCCGACCCGGCCGACCCCTCGACTCGACGCCGCATCATCTGATCGTCACCATCGCCGACCCAACTGCATCACCGGCACTCCGGCAGTAGCAGGCGCGATGGAGGCCACAAGCTCTCTCGCTCGCTCGCTTGCGTGCGCCTGGCGGTGCGCACGGCGAGGAGGAGCCCGCGGCACCGTGCGTTTCGTTCGGCCGGTCACCGAACATGTGTGCCCGGCATTATCTTGCCGTCCGGGACGTTCCCCGCCACAGCCTTCGCTTGCGGAGCGCACGCGTCGTTCGGCGTGGACTAGGAATACGGCGACAGGTGGAACGAGGAGTAAGTACGTTGGTCTGTTCGCGTAGCGCACAGTGGTGAACTGGCCGGTTGATCCACATCCACGTACAATGCAGCGTCGGATTTCCTTTTTGCTTCCTCGAACAATTCCTTTCTTCCAAATGCCGTCGGTAGACCAAAGAAAGACGGAAGATCGAGCACACGTACATTTCTGCCATCCTTAAAGGTCTCACGGCGAAGTGGTAGTGACCGTTGCAGTTAAACCTAGCCCGCGTGTTCCTGATGCTTCGGCTACAGTATCTTCGCAGCACCGATGATGACAACTAGTACCTGCATCTGCGGCTTGCCGGATGCCGGCTTCTGCGACAAGCGGCCTAGTTCTAGTCTAACCCTTGGGCACCTTGACCATAGGAGCAATTAGCGACTGATCACTCTTCAAAAGAAAGTTTTGACACACGGTCGCAGTTCGGGCGAGCCGCGAGGACCACGGTGGGTGTCTCAGCAAAGCAGGCGGGAGCCCCGAGGCGGTGGCGCCGGGTGGATGTGTTTTTTTAAACTGTTCCCCCCGGTGGCTCTCGACCTATGGACGGGGAGCGCGCGCGCCAGATGGTTGAGCCAATAAACGTGGCGGGGCGCCTGGGCTGTGTGCCTGCTGGGCAGCCTGGCCATGGCCTTGCCGCCCCGTCCCGGTGGTCGAGCCGTGGCGCTCGATTCCCTGCCATGTGCGCGGGTGACACGTGAGGCCGTGCACGCACACCCAGGCACCCCTCGCGTGGCGGCTGCGCGGCTCCCCGGCCGGCCGTCAGCCCGTCAGTCACATCACCAACAGAGGCGTGGGCCCTCCCCTCCCTCACGGTTTTGTTTGCGGATGCGCCCTGCTCCCAGTATAGTAGTAGTAATCTTCAGACTTCATCCAGAGCAAACTTATCTGAAGCAGAATAAAGATTGGACGGAGTGCTATTATACTGGTAGCATACAAGTATAGTTTGGACTCTGAACAGTTGACTTACTTACAGGTGCTTACGTTTGGGCCTCTGGTCAACACATGAGGCTCGTACCATACTGTAGGTGCGGAAGAACAGGTCCCCGTTTGGACTTTGCACCGCGCGAGCCCTGACCAAAACACCAGCCGGGCAGTTATGCAGCGGGTCAATCAGAGGAAACGATTCAAGCAAGCTACGACCCCGGCACATGTGCACGAACAAGGACGGGTGTACGCACCGCCGCAATTCGAGACAAGGCGAGCGCTGGAGGACTCGAATGGCCGACCGGGTGTGCGCGCGCGCGTGTCCGCAGGCTTAACGAGCCGGATAGATTTGGCAAAGTCCTCTCTTGGAAGCGAAGCAGAAGCACCCACACCCCCACGAAGCAACAAAAGCGCAGCGCCGTGTCAGCCAGCCCGGAAGCCGCGTTGCCATTGCCATGCCGAGAGCGGAAAGCCCCGGGCAGCTGCCGCGCCGGAGACAGACGCGGACACGGCTAACTAATCCCCGCCCCTTCGCCACGCAAGGGCCCCGCCACCGAGTCGTGCCATTGCATTGCATTGCATTGCCGTTCTCCTTTTCTTTTTTCTTTTTTTTTTGAGCAGGCATTGCCGTTCTCTTTGGGTAGCAATCGATCGAGCACACCCGGGCCATCATGGCGTCACGGCGTGGCCACCCCTCGCTGCTTGTCTTGTTTTATTATCCATCGCTGCCGCCGTCGGCCTCAAGCCACACCGAGAGCGAACCGGCGGTGACCTCAGGTGTTCTGGTTGCTTCCCGCTTTACCTATGAGTCACTGAACCCTGACGGCTACACACCTGGGGTGGTGGTGCCGTGTGCTGGCTGGCGACGAGAGCCCTGGAAGGCAGACGACGGGGGGTTGCTAAAAACAATTCCCGTAGTAGTTGCACGGGCGTTGCAGCAGGATCACCCGGCAGCCGCCATGAAATCAGCAGCACGACATGGTCCACCTGCGCCCGCGCGCGTCGGCGTCATGTATCGCAGCCAAAGTCTACGATGGCAAAGGCACAAAAAATGCCTCGTCATCGCATCCGTTTTTTTACTACTGGAGCAAAAGTCCAAAGCAGCGAGACTTTGGCTCCGCTTTTTTACGAGTCTTCCCGTACCGCCCCCTGCTTTTCAACTACTACTGTCTACCGTACTGATACATGCTCAGCTGAATCGAAGCTCTGTTGTGTAGAACTCATAGCACCCGCCAACCGCCATTGACGTCGTGTTCTGCTACGATCCTACTGGCCCGATCTGCTGGTCCGGGAAGACGAGTTCTCCACGGATTGGAATCGTTGCGCCACTGCTGTAGTTATGACGCTCCGAGCCGGGCTCAATGATAGCATGATCGGATGCCCCCGGCATGGGTGCATGTTTCATTCACTTTCTTTATCGGAGCTTCCCTCCTTTCCTGGCTGGATCCCTTCGCCAAGGGCCCGCCTACGCCTTCCTTTTCTACACGATGATGGTTTGGATTGGAGGGCAGTGCAGAGCTACCGAACAATGCACGGTGGCATGATTAGCCAGGCACGGCGTAGCTTTCCTCCGAGCGGCAAGCTAAGGTAGCTCGCCCTCTGGCCTTTTCTCGCAACCGCGGCGCTGTCCGGCCAGATCGGACGACGGCGAGCGAGCGAGCGAGCGATTAATATATATCTCTCTCTCCGGCCTTCCGTGCTCGCACTCCTGTATCGCGGAAAGGGACGAGGGGAACAGGAGCCCTGGGCTGAGCTCGCGTACCTTCCACACTCGCCTTGTTGGCCGCTTCTGAACGCATGCACACGTATAGCAGTGTAGCACGATGGTCTTGCTTGCATTGGGTCCGTAGAATCTTGAGACCGGCCGTGAAGCACGGGGTGATGTTTGTTGTTACAGGAACGTGATATCATCTCAGTCACGATAAGCATCGGGCTTACCTCAGACGGCACCAATAATGCGTGAATAATGCAGGGTCGTCCGTAGACTTTGAATGTTTACTCGAGCAAATAGAAAACAAAGGGTATTTCGTTCGATCAGAAAAGAAAGGAGAAGGTGATGCAACAAACACACCAAATCGTTTGCTTTCCCGCGGTGAATCAAGCTTTGTTCCTTGTGCACGCGAGAGATCACTAGGGCCGGCTGGCTCAGCTCGCCTCATCATTTTCCGGCCGGATAATTGTTAATTGGTTAGCGCATCGTTATCGATCGCCCAAGGGATTAGGACCTGTTCCCATGGCGCCGATGTGATGCGTAACCGCAGCGCGGAATAAAGTAAGCGACAGGGGCTTCGTTGTAACCGAACCTTAATATCAGGCGTACCGTATCGTTCAACGACAACACCACCCCCTGGCTGCTAATTGTATATTCGGTGAGCATGGAAATCATGGCCCCGTTAGTCCAGTAATAAACTCGAGACAAGCAGTGTGTGATGTGAATGTGAGAGCCTCTCAGCAGCACCCTAGCCACCATGAGAGGTGGTGTTGCGTTCGTGGGTGGACAAGCTAGTCCAAAGGCGTTGCAATGGTGGTTGACCAATACTACCGAATGCCGTACGTTGGCCGGAAAAGGAACTGTCTACTATTTTTTGTTTATTTGATGATGATGATGGCAAGGATGTGATCTTTTTTTTTTGGTGGCCTGTGACCTGCTACATTACTGAATACTTGCTGCCAAATCATGGTTATGGCAAGAAACCATTGGGTTAGTTACAGGCATGTACATAGACCAATCAGTTGCTACTCAACATCTCCATATAGTACTAAGCCTACTGGTCATCGAGCCACGAACAAAGTTAGACACCTATTACAAAAGAAAGAAAGAAAAAAGGATCCTGCTCGCACAATACGGAAGCATCTCGAGAACAAGTGAACAAGTTCCCCAAACAGTGAGCTCCATCCGAGGCGGCTCACACTGAAGAATGTGAAAGCGAGCATCTGATCCTCCTGCCCCCATCATGCGTGCTCTCCCCCATCTAGGTGAAGTGAACTCCCTTGGTGCGAGGCCGTATATGGCTTGGTGACTTGCCGGCGTCGTGACTGCAAATGGTGGGGCGTGGCGTGGTTAGTGGTGATAAACCTTTTTTTTGCCCTGCTGGGAAATCGTGGCTGGGTGCTTTGGCTTGGCACACCTGCACTAGCCTAGCCGCCTGAATGGACGCCTCCTACAGGCTACAGCCGCATGGGTGGAGCAAGTGACGGAAGAAACCGCACAAAGCACCAGGTATTCTAGTCTTGGCTAATAAACAAACAACACCAGCGATGACACGTATACGCCGGGCCGGGTCGGGTCATGGTAGCAGCCAGCCAGACGCGTGCGAGTGACCCGTGCCCGGGACCAGACCAGAGGGAACCAGAGGCGGCGACGTCACTGCTGATGGTGGCCACCGTGCCCTGCATTGACTGCACAAAAAAACTCGGATAGTAGGATGAAAAATTCCACTCGACAGCACGATCGGATTGGAGGGGCACTGACTCCATTGCCACTGGCCTTGTCCAGTGCGAATGTGCGATCTCTCCACAGCGCTAGTGCGCCTTGAGAGAGGTGTCGCGCCATCGTGGATTCGCGGTGAGGCAACAGTGATCTGATGGAGGACTAGGTTCCGTCTCCTGAGACTGGGACTGAAGCGTGACAGTGGAGTGAGAGGGAGAAAGAAAAGAAAGGTTACTATTTTTTTGAATTTTTTCATGGTGCGGCGCAGGCCGGGACGCCGGGGTTCTGCGGCCAGGCGTAGCGGGCGGCGCACCGCACCGGGTCCGGCAGGGGGGCAGCGGATAAGGACGAGCTCGACCTCGACTTGGCATGACACGAGCACAAAGCATCGTTTCCTGTTGGTAATTTACCACCACTAGCTACGAGTACACCGGTGCTTGCTGTGATACTTGTCGCTGCCCGCCGCTTGCTTCCCTTTCCCCGGTCTACAAAGACCTCAGCTTTCCTACCCCCACTTCTTTCTTCTTCCAAAGCCCCGCCTTTTTCCTCTCGTCTTCCCTCGCCTCGCCCGCCTCTCTCTCCTTCCAAATCCTCCCTCTCGACTTCCACATTCTTCCTCCCTCTGCAGCTGCCTGTTTTTGGCAGGGGATTGGAAATGGCAATGGACGATGAATCGCCGCCGCTCAGAATCAACACAACCAGAGGCGGCGCCATGGTAAAGTCTTCTCTTTTTTTTTTTTTCTTCTAGCAGCACTCTGTTCTTGCCTCCGTTTTTTGGCGGTGGGGTGGGGTTCTTTGCTGGCTCTGTTGCTAATGGCGGCGCCGGAACGAATGCTGCAGGGAGGAGCGGAGTTCGACGGGGCGGAGAACCAGCGGTGGCCGCCGTGGCTCAAGCCGCTGCTGTCGACGAGCTTCTTCGGTCAATGCAAGGTGCACGCGGACGCCCACAAGAGCGAGTGCAACATGTACTGCCTCGACTGCATGAACGGCGCGCTCTGCTCCCAGTGCCTCTCCTACCACCGCGACCACCACGCCATCCAGGTGAGCTCACCGCGCTTTGCAGTTTGCACATCGGGGTTGTCCAAGAAAAGGTCGCATTTGTTGGCGTCGGATTGGAGCCGGCGGCGCCGGGCGCCGGGCCCGTTCTCTTCTTTGAAAGAAACGGCAGCTCCGGTGGCCTTGCGTGCTTCCATCCAAAGTCGCATCTCTTGGTCTCTCCTCCTCCCCTTTAGACTTGTTGTTCGTTGCATCCAAGATTGCAACGGCCAATCTTTCCTTAGACGCGTTGGGGAAAAATCCAAAGATTAGGATAACTGACTTCCTTGAACAGGCAGGCAGCAAATGCCGCCTGTTCCATCCGCGGCTTCTTCTCGCTGACGCCGATGCGTGCTCGGTTTTGTGTTTTGGGTGGTGCTGCAGATACGGAGGTCCTCCTACCACGACGTGATCCGGGTGTCGGAGATTCAGAAGGTGCTTGACATCACCGGCGTGCAGACGTACATCATCAACAGCGCGCGCGTGGTGTTCCTCAACGAGCGCCCGCAGCCGAGGCCCGGTAAGGGCGTCACCAACACCTGCGACGTCTGCGAGCGCAGCCTCCTCGACACCTTCCGCTTCTGCTCCCTCGGCTGCAAGGTGCGCCGCCGCCAATCCAATCCAATCCAATCCCCGATATCTGTTGCAGACCATTCGTGCTTGTGTGCAAGTGTGATTTGCAGCAGCATTTAATGTTCTTTTTTTCTTCCCGAAATGCGCAACTTGCAGATCGTCGGCACCTCCGGCGAGTTCCGCATCCGGAAGAAGCACGCGGCCATCAAGAAGAAGAAGAAGCTGCCGCACCACAAGGGCTCGACGGCGGCGGGGGTGGACTCGGAGGACGACTCGTCGACGAGCACCAGCGGCGGGAGCGACAAGAGCAGCGTGGTGCAGAGCTTCACCCCGTCCACACCGCCGGCGACCGCCAACAGCTTCCGCACCGGGAAGCGGCGCAAGGGCGTGCCGCACCGCTCGCCGTTCGGCAGCCTCATGGTGGAGTTCTAGAAGCCGCCACGCCAATGCCGACGCCACGCGGCCGCCCTCACCCAGAACCAGCACACCACCGGTACACCACCACAGCAGCCACTGTAGCATACGCATGACGCATCGCCTACATACCATCCATCTATAGCTGTTGGATCCTCCGATCCAAACACCATAGCCAGCCAAAAGGAGCTAAGCTAGCAATAACGAAGGCCCAATTGCACGCCCGCGCTTCTGGACGGGGAGGCCGGTGCAGTGTGGCACGGTTACTCTTTTACTGTGTGCTAGTAGTAGCATAGCAACGGTTTGGGTTTGGTGCCAGCCTCCGCAAGGAAAAACGAGGTAGGTGTGGCGGTTACTCATCTCCTACCTCTCGTCATCATCAGTCAGTGAGTCGCTACTAAAGTTTTCCAAGTTTTTACTATAGGTGGTTTCTCTAGTTTTACCAGCGCTTGATATGGTAGTGGTAGGTGTACATACAGATATATACTGTCACAGATGGGGAATGAGGTAGGAGTGTTCATATTCGTGTGTAATAAAAGGATAAGAATGCTGCTCCTGGATGGCCTTCAGTGTCAATGTCGTTTGCTTGCATGATTTGATGATTTCTCCTTTCTCTCTCTCTCTCTCTTTTTCTCTGTACCATCCACCACCAGATGATAGAATCCGCCGTGCAATGCCGGGAGGAGGGCTGCGATTCTGATGCCATTGCGGGGGGCATCAATCAAAACCTTGCGTTCGGCGCAATTGGGGATGCCGGCCGGTCCGTCGTCGCTGGGTACGGGGAGAGGTGAGCCGTGCCGCCTGCCCAACTTGGTTGACCCACCGTTCGGGAGAGACAATGTGCAGTCGACGGCGACGACGTCGCCATCGTGGCCTCCGTCTCGTCGCCGCTGGGTTGGCCCTTCTGTTCCGCCCATACGGAAGAAGAGAGCCAACCGCCGCTCGCTCGCCATTTAAATTCTCCCTGCGCGGCGTAGGCCCCTCCGCGCTCGAAACGCTCAGTCGGCGGCTGGACGAAGTAAAGACGGATCGATCCAGAGGCGAGATCCATGGGGGGCGTACGGCGCATCGAGCCAATGATCAGTGGACTGGCGTGGCTGGCGGCAGCGCCACGTGCGGAGTCCCGAGCTCCAAGAACCCGCGCGCCCCCCGTCGAGGCAGAGGCGAAACGTGGAACCCGCGCGGCTCCCCCGGATATGGCCCGCACCCCCTGCCGGCCTCCCAGGGGGACGCAGAGCCTGCGTGCCTGCGCGTCTGCTTGCGCTTTGGCCTGTGTCGTGACTCGTGTGGGCGCCGAGCAAGCACGGCACCGTGGCCGACGGGCACGCGATCGCTCGCGCACTGCCGTGGCGCTAAATGGGCGCCTGCGCCGCGCCTCGTGCGCCCCGGCCGGCAGTCCCTCCCACTCGCGCGCGCGAAAGTGGCTGGAAAATGCGGCCGCGCCACGGCCACCACCACCACCACCGCGTCTGTCGTAGGCGACGCCGCCACACCCACCCACCACGCACTCGGGCGCCCCCTGCATCGCACGCACACCAGCGACTTTCTGCAGCCGCGTGACGTCGCGACGGCGTACGGACACGGCTCGGCGCCGCGCCCATCGGACGGCACGGCGAGTCTTTGCGGTCCGCGGCCGAGCGGGTCCAGCGGCTGTGCTAGAATAGAATTACTTTGGGGCTCGCTCGCCAGGCGCCACCATGGGCCACGGCTGGTAGATACTACCAGTAGAATAGTAGATCAACTGGCCGGAGAAGACGATTAGGACGTGGATTGGATAGGCTCGCCCACGAGGCACGAATCCGGGTGGGGGGATATTTTGGCTACTGGTTTTCCACGACGAAAGCAACGGGGGTGCCACAACCGTACTTTGCTCCGTTCCTTTCAGCGACGCGCTCCGCCTGCGTAGGAGCCGCCTTCTGCCCCCGAACTTCGCCGAACAACAATGGCTGAAACTGAACCCAGGGCCCCGCGACGCTTACATCGTCCTGTCAAACAACGATCCCGATTCCGTTATTCCAGAAAGAGAGAGGAGGATCGTCCATCTCTTGGATGGTGCTGGCCATTGTCATGAGCGCGTGTACGGTTCGTGTTCAACTAGCAAGCGCTTTTCAGCGGCATTTCTCCACTGCTTTGGCGCTCAGGAACCGGCGAATCGGCGAGTGGGTGTGTGCGCTAGGGTTCATGGTTGGGCACCACGCTACCTGCCTCTCCCCCCCCCCCCCCCCACATCTCCTTTGCATTTCATCACAGTGATAATTGAGCTGTTTGCCTAGTGGTATGGTGACACAGTTGGGTACCGCCCCACTCCGCGTCGTGGGATCGCCTCTTTCGATCCGATAACTTCGTCGCAGCGAGACATGCACAGGAGGGGGGAAGAGGATGATTACTGATTATTAGGCCATAAAGAAACGAGAAAAAGGTCGCGTGGGGGCGGTAGATCCTGAGTGATCTCCGTGATGGCGAGAGAGGGTTTAGCATGAGAAAAGGGCGTGCACGAATCAGTGCCCTTTCGAGTGGATCAGATGGAACCCCTAGCGAAACTCTCATCAGGCAACTTTTATTTCGAGCAATATTGCCGCTTTTCCTCCTTGATCATGGCCCATCCATGCATCGCTTTCGTTTCAGCAGAGTTCGCGGGGTACGGGCAGCAGGCCGGCTTTTCCCCCACCTCCTCGCTCGACTGCTCATGGATTTCATCAGCATAGAAAAATTCTGACGAGCTGTGTGACTTTGGCGAGGCCAAGTGGACCTGGTGCATGTTTTTTTCTCCCCGTCTCGTCATCCAGTGCGTGCGCGTTCCGTTCAAAAAAGGGTAGATTTTTTTTTCTTCTGATACTGATGAAAAGGGGAGATGTTGAAACTTTGAAAGGGTTCTAGGCCGGCCTAGGTCCCAGGAATCGGGGCTTGTCAGGAAGCGCCTTCCTTAAGAAATCAGCAAAGGTTGATGAATCATGTCGGGGTCCTACAGAATTAGGCCTCAATCAAATGGCAATCGTGTCATTAAAAAAAAAGAACTTTCCAAGCGTGTACATCCTCATCCAGTACTAGGTGCAGAGGGAGCTCACCACGGAAGATTATGTTCACATTGGCTTCCAGTTTCTGCATTTATCATGTTCCTATTCGAAGACGGGGCAGATGGCAGTGGATCTTGGCCTTTCTCGCGCCCTGGCCCCTGACAGCGTGTGCTCACCTCCACCGTCAGCCTCCTATTACTAGGGCAGTGTTTAGTTCCCAAAAGTACTTTTTACTTCCTATTTATTTCCCTCACAAAACACGCATCTCCAAAAATTCCTTTTTCCCTTTTCCTATTCATCCCCCTCACATGACACGCATCCCAGAAAAAAAAGTACTTTTCCCCACCACAACTAAACACGGCCTAGAAGAAACCTGCCACATTCCACAAGGGTCCAATTCGATACGTGGCAAATGAAAGCAAGGCAAAAACAAATCTGACACAAAAATAGTGGCCAACGTGATAGGAAAGAGAGGGGATTCTGCCACTCTGCAGAAGGTGTGGCACATGTATTCTCCCCTAGAAATATCACTATGCATTTTTAGAGCAAACAAACGATATAAAACCACTCAGATACGGGGCATTGTTTACGATAATCTAACTTTTTACGGTAGGGCCGAGATATTAACTAGGGATCAGATCTGGCACACCTCATTGTCTACACTGATGGCGACTACTACTTCGGCACAATGTATAACTGTTTCCTCATTCAGGCAAGAACCATGCGCCATCCATCGGAAAAAAATGACGTGCGCCCGGGGCGTACGCGACCCTCCGTGCGCCCCTGGCACCGATACGTCCCACGTGGGTACCCCGAAGATCGGACGACTCCACAAAGACTCCGCGCTGCTCCCAGCTGGTCGGCTGACCTTCTTAACTCGTCCTCGGCTCGCTTGCTTCTTCATTGGTGAGGTCAGCTGGAGATGCGCCGCGCGGATTCCTGTCGCCGGAGCCGCCGAGGAACTCCATTGCCGGAGCGCTGCCGCGTCCTCCACTACCGGTGATGCCCTGCCCCCGCTCGCTCGAGCCGCCTTCCCCGTAGCCTCGCCACTGCTGCCTCCCCGCAGGGCCGCCTCCCCATCGCCCAAGTCCGACTCCGTCCGGCGGCGCCTCCTTCCAGGCCGGCAGCCCGGCCCCGCGTCGCCCGCAGGTGGCAGCCGCTTCCCTTCCTCAACCGCTGGCCGCGTCGCCCACGGCCTGGCGATGCCGCTGCTGCCTCCCTGTCCGGGATGAGTTTATGTCTTTGTTTGCTGTCTGTTGACAAATCGCTTGAACTATTCCTAAAAAAGTGAAGCTCTACCTGCAAGGGATCGCTCATTGCCGTGGCTGGCAGGACCTCGTGATGATGCCGACAAGTGCCAGATGATCGCCACCACGAGGGCTTCGCGGGGCTGCCTTCCGCCTTGGCCGCAGCGGAGCGAACTGCCTCGCGGCCGTGGTGCCGTGCCGTGAATTGCGTGAAGTGCCGAAGATACGTATAGCTAGAATACGAAGGGTCATACGAGGAAAATGAGCCGAGCCGAGCCGATCTCTAGTGCTGCGCGGGTCGTGAGCGGAGGAGTCCGTTCGATCGCAGCCTATACGCGTGGCGCGCATCGGGGCCAGGGGCGCACAGAGCGTCGCATGCGCCCCGGACGCACCCCATTTTTTTCCCCATCCATCCATCCATCTCCCTCGAATCTTGGACAGTGAGTAGAACCCGTGAACAGTCTGACCAGCGTGACAAGATCCAACAAATACGGAGGACTACTAGGTTCGGAATGTACTACATTTCCCAGTCCTGCCTCATGAATTGAGCTGACCTCCCTGCTGTGCATAGCTTAACTTCAGCGTAATTTGAGTACACGACCCGTGACTGGAAAAGTCGACTCCAAATTCAACGTTTCTGGATGTGCTGTTGAGGCCATGTTCAGATTCCCAACTATTCACTATTCATTTCAACTTTTCACTATTCATTCCAACTTTTCACTATTCTTCCCTCACAAAACACGTTTCCCAGCGAATGCTACAGTGTTTTTCTTATGCTACAGTGTTTTTTCCTACAATCTAAACACACCCTGAATTGTTTGTGGGGGTGCCATCTCTACAGAAAGTCACAGACAATTCAACGCCATTTATTCTCAGCCTCTCGCATTAACATTATCCACGGCCACGAGCGGCACCCACATGGCCACATCATCATCCGAGACGAAACCAGGCCGGCCCAAAAATCTCTCCATCAGGGGTAGAATCGTCAGCCGAAGCCAAGGCCCACCCAACCAGGCCGAGCCCCCCAAATTCCCAACACGAACCCGCCTCGCGAGGCCGCGACACAATGGCGCTCTCGCTAGCACGCAGCCCCCACCCGGCAGCGGCGCTCCCGGTCCCGCGGGTTTCCCAATTTACCCCTCCCCTGCCCCCGCTCCGCTCCTCCCCTCGCCGCCAGCGCCGGTCGGGCGGCCTCCGCCTCCGCGCCCCGGCCGCCGCCGCGGCCGCCGTCGTGGACTCGTCGCCCCCCGCGGAGGAGGAGGTGCAGGCGGAGAAGCGGCGGAAGCTGTACGTGGCCAACTTGCCCTGGTCCTTGCCCGCGCCCGAGGTCGAGAAGCTCTTCGCGCAGTGCGGCACCGTCAAGGACGTCGAGGTGAGGCCGCGCGACCGGTTCCGAAAAGAATGAAAAGGCAAATGCCGCGTGCCCCTGGCGAGCCGCTGAGGGTGCTTTGAATTTGAATTTCCTGTTGCGGTTCGGCTTTTGAAAACGGTGCGCGTGTGTTTGCTTGGTGAAGCTGATCAAGGGGAAGGATGGGAGGAACAGGGGGTTCGCGTTCGTCACCATGTCGACGGCGGAGGAGGCGGCCGCCGCCGTGGAGAAGCTCAACTCCCATGTGAGTGTTTTTACGGTTGCCTGGTCGCGTTTTGCACCGTGCTGTAGTTTCACTGAGTGAACATATTCCTTCGTCCTCACAATATCAGCTAAGCATTGTTAAAATAGACATTGCCAACTGGCACATGACGCACAACATTTGCGAGGAGTAGACTGAGTTGTATATGGTGTTGTTTTTGTTTCTTTTTCTTTGGTTCCTTTTTCGGCTTTTGCTGAAACACCATGCTCTCAATCTATAATGAAAGGCAGAGCACCTGCCATTTTAGCTCAAAAAAAAGCATTGTTAAAATGCAGATATGAATTAAAAAATGCAGATGTGAGTAGAAGATGATTGTTACCTTACTTCTTACTGCATCGATCGAGCTCACTTGCATTGTCCTCCACGGAGTCTTTTAGCACTTTCAGCAACTTACTCATTACTGAATATCGATGACTTGCACTCCACGTGGGCATACATTTACATTTTACATATCGTCTCACTTTCACGATTGAAATTTGTACAGCATGATCCCAGATTATCAGTCTAATTGATGTTCTGTTAAACGAGATTTCCATTAGAACGATGAGGCCTCAAGGTTTTAACCAAAATAACATATTAGCATAGAAAAAAAATAAATTCTGGGCACAAGAAATTCACCCATGGATCTCTTATACCAGTTTCTCCACGCTCAATGTTTTGTAGGATGTAATGGGACGGGCAATCAAGGTTGAGTTTTCAAAGAGCTTCAGAAGACCTGCTCCGCCGCCTCCTCCAGGCGCCATTATAGAGAGGCACAAGCTTTACGTGTCCAATCTTCCATGGAAAGCGAGAGCTCCCAATGTCAAAGAATTCTTCTCAAAATTTAACCCACTTTCTGCAAATGTTATCTTTGATAATAGAAAAGCAGCTGGGTATGGTTTTGTTTCCTTTGGTACAAAAGAAGAAGCAGAGTCTGCTCTCAGTGAGCTTGATGGAAAGGTTTTACATGAAACATTATGCTTTTATGTTTTGAAATTACTGTTAGAATGTGGATTAGCCGTTGATACATAAACTGCACAATTGATGTTTAACCCAATAAGCTTTAATATTTTACAAATTATTACCTTATTATATTGACTTTTTTTATGAGGATATAGCATGCCTCCTTCGACAAATACATCATCTTGATAAAAATAAAAATAACTTATCATCTATAAACTGTGTTATTTTTTCCCTCACATTGTGGCAAGCTGTTAGGTGCCTTGCTTGTTCTCTGTTTTAGAATTATAAGGTCCCTTACCACCGACTTACAATAACAAACCTGCTTACCTGCTATCATACTGTTCCATTAATCTTTCTTTCCTATTTTTCTTTACTTTTTTTTTAAGAAAATTGAATCTAAGATGCATGAAACTACATGAACAATTGCACACCAATGACAAAACCACTAAGTTATTGGAATTGTTTTATGTAGGAACTTATGGGAAGACCTGTTCTTTTGGAAAGGAAGCAAGATAAGGCTGATGGTGAAGTTGAAACTGTAAATACTAAAGGAGCAAGCATTGATGATGCCAACGATGATGGAGGTGAAGATAAACAGGAATAGTAAAAAGAGACTATACTGGCCTACAGGACGAAAGTTTCATCTGCCTTATTGATATAATCACAGATATGGAGCCTTGTTGTACAGCTAGAATTTTTCTCCCATACTTCCTGGGGCCTGAGTGCATGACCACTGTGCCTATAATTGCACTTATCACTCATGGTTGGTACTTGACGTAGTTTGTTTCACTCTTATGTGTTTCTGCTACCACTTCTTGAATTTTTCTGTACTGCATATACCTTGCAATTTTCAATCATGTAAATTCATGCAGCATGAGCAGTAACAGTCAGCTATCAGCATGAAACTCAACTCCTTCTATAATGATGGGGAAATAAACGACAACAATGTTAAGTTCATATAGTGTTAAAATTTTAAGCTTGAGAGAAATGTGTCATGAGTAACAACACACTGTCACATCAGGAGCATCCAGAAACAAAAAAAAAAACCTTTAGTTCCTGCAATATATCTTAGTTGGCAAGTTATTGCTGTGTTGTTTCTTGTAAACTCAGGTCTGGTGTCTCCTTTTTTTTTATCTAGATGCGGATTAGAGATGACAATCATAATCAAAAGCTCAATTATCATCGTGTTCCTTGGTCTTGCAGTCCTGCTAAGGAAACGTCCAATGAAGGATATTATCTCTGACTTCAGGTGAAGCAATAACCTTGTTGTTACATTTATATCCAAATACAATTATGTTTTTGTTGTGACAAATATGCACTTTATTTATATTACATAAGGGTTACCAAATTTATTTTTGAGTTAATTATCATTCCCTTTAATTTCCGAGTCAGCTTTCCTCTGGTACCACTCTTGCTCTCTGATCACCTTGGATGGTTTGTGTCCTATTTTCTTGGCATATCCGAGCTTTTTTTCAACCTTGAAATTTGGCCAGTGTTCTTTCAACCCTCAACTCCGAAAACAGATCGTTTGCACCTTTGTGCTCGAAATATCTCCTTATTTTGTTCTGTAGTCAATGTACAGGACCAGATCCTACCTAATTACAACTCCATGATTTAGTGATGGAAGCTGTATCTCAGTCATTTGCAAAAGTGCTAAAGCACCTACACTCTTCTCTCTCTAATTTTCCCCTTGTTATAGACCTTATTCATGATTCCGTCTATTGAATTGATGTAGAGTTCCTTTTATGTTTACTATGGCATGGCCACGTGCCAGTTGCAAGCTAAAACTAAGACCCAGTAAAAGTGGGTTTTTATTTGGCCTTGGATCTCCCTCTAATCCAGCCCTGTGGACTTTTACTCAATATTTCAATACTTCCAAACTACACAAACATGCTATATGGTTTTTTGTTACTATTTACAGTTGTTTGGGTCTTGATAGTTTCTAAATTGTATAAACAATTTCATTTCTCTGTAGTACTCGGTTACTTTTAAGGCCTTTTGAATTCAATATTACCCAAATCATCAAAGCCTCGGAAAGTTCAAATTTGGTGTTTCCGAACAAAGTAATAATTTTACATTGCATATTATAGCTCATATCATATGCCATTCATTCTCTTGGTAGCATGTCACTCCTGATTTAGGAATCACTTTGTATTGCATTGCATTATGCACAATTTTTTTTGGAAAAAAGTTGCCTTTCCAAAGAAGCAACTATATATTTTTTTGATTGCGCTATGTTTATTCCTATTTATGTCTAAAATGCAAAGTCCCTAATAATACTTCTATTTTATGTTCTTTTGTGAGAAATTGATTTCCCCCCAGCAGCGTTGATGTGCTAATAAGCATGTAGTCCTTGGATGCATCATGCATGCATCTGCTCTTGATTTATGTTGAGGACTGTTGTACTAAGTAAAATCACTGGATGAAATATGCAGTGATATTGTTGGGATGTACTCTCTCTGTTTAAAATGACAAGGTGTATTTTGTTCCAGATAAGCAGAATCAAACATGGCCATATCTCCTTTTAATATGAATATAATAACGCCAACATTATGCCACACAAATCATGTATTAAAAAGTACTTGATGGTAAAAGGCTTGTTTTATCGAAACAAAATATGCCTTATAATTTCAAATGGAGGGAATAGTATTCAAGTGCTCTGAGGGGTACCTGTTGAAAATCGTTTTAAAAAAATCCATTCTAAACTTTTAAAGAAAAGAATCGAGAAGTTTTGAGCTTGAAAGGTTTTCGAAGAGATGACTGTGAAAATCTTCTCAATCCTATACTATATATGATAAAGAGTAAACTGCTGTTATGTTTAGAACAGTTGCTGCAAAGATAGAACTGAGTGCAGCATGGTCCCGTTCATAAGAAGTCGTGAGGTATGATGGTGGCTGCAGTTATAATTACCACACACGAACTTTTCGTGGTGTCTGGTCAAGGAGAAGCAAAGTGGCAAAGGAGGAGGATATTTAACACTAAGACAGTTCAAAGTAGCCGTTCTCATTGTTTTAAGGGATTAAAGTGGGCCGGGTTGATGCAAACTGAAATCTTGTTCTTTTACGCTCAAAAGAAAAAAAAATCTTGTTCTTTGTTGTTGTTGTTGTCGTCGTCGTCGTGAAAGCAAGCTCAGGTGGTTCGTTTTATCTTTCCCCATCTAACCTCAAAGGGCTCAAAGTCTTAAAGCTACCCATATTGGTGGGATTAATTCTTTAGAAAAAAAAGATGATGATGTTTCTCTTTTTATTGTGGTTCACCACTTCATCTGTCTTTGCCTACAAAATTTCTATTACTCCATTTCCACATATAAACAGGGGAAAAGAGACATTTGAAAATATAGCGTTCTTTTGTGCAGCGAATGTTCTTCATGAAAGGATATAAGGCCAGGTGATAGAAATCAGAATCAGCTGCGATCATTCTCCTGTTGTAACACCCCTGGTGTTAATTAACACTAAAAAGGTGATTAAGTTAAGCTAAGTATAATTCAAAAGTGGAATTAAAGAAAATGAGGAAAAGTTATCCAAATTGAGTCAAAAACCATTTAAATGAAGCAATAAAGAAACTTTGAAAACTTTCTAAAAACTTGAAAAAGTGCAAATGGGAAAGTTGGAGTATAAGTCAAACCAAGAAACTTCCCTTTTCAAACCATAGCCTAAAAATGTTTGGAAGCATCTCAAAATTCAAACCCTAATCTGGGAATTTAAATTTTCCAATTCAAACTCAAGGCTGAAATGGAATCTTAGTCAAATCTCAAGATTTTACCACTGAACATCAAAATCTCCAAAAAGCAAAGTTGTACATCTTCACATTTCTGAACTTTGCCTCCATTGGCACTTTGGCCAATTTTGCCATCTAGCCCCTCGAATTTCAAAAATTCAGTTCAAAACAGGGTTTTACCCCCTTTTGAATGACGGCCAAATTTTCATCTTTTTCACATCATCTCCAGTGCAGGGACGTGTCTCATGAAATTCTAAACAACTTTCATGTTGGTAGATTTCCGAGCCATGTTCAAATTTTTGGAGTTTGAGCCATGCCAACCAAGTTGACTTTGCACCGGCAGAGGCGCGTTCACGGGGCGCTCACGCCGCGCTCGCGCGTGCCCGCGCTCGCCGCCGGCAGCGCTCTGCCGCCGGCCGTCCTCGACTGAGCCGGCCAATGGCACGGCTGCGTGTCCCCACTCATGGAGCACGCGTCTGGCCAGCTCGCGTGGCCAATGGCGCACTGTAGCGCTGACCCGAGCCGCGCTCTCGAGCTGTCGCCGCGCCGCCGCCGTGAACCGCCGGACAAACCCGCCGCCGCCGTTGCCCACCGGTCCGCCGTGCGACTTTTGCGACCACGCGCGTCTCGTTTTCATCCCCGCCCTTCCTTTCTCCTCGCCCACGCGCGCCTGCCGCCTGCCGTCCTCGCCTGCGCCGCGTTGACGCCGCGCAAGGCGCCAACGGCCCGCGACAAGCCGCTGCCGCCGCGACACCGTTGCCGCGCTGCCCCAGCCCCCATCCAGTGCTGCTCGAGCACCACTTCCCTCCCCTCTCCCTCCTACTTAAAGCCCCGAGCAGTTCCCCCCTCTCTTCCGCGCCGAAATCACTCGCCGGAGTTCGCAGAGCCGCCGCCGAGCTCGCTCACGTGGCCAGCCTTCTCCGCTGCTCCTCCGGCCAAACCGAGGCTCGCGCTAGCTTCCCCATCACCCACCGCCACTCCTCGACCAAGCCCCGACCCTTTTCCGCCACCGCAGCCGCCGGCGCAGCTCGTCGGAGAAGCTCAAGCTTCCGCCGTCGGCCGCGCACGTGGACAGCACGCTCCGCTCCTCCTCCGGCTGAACCGAGGGCACCTACAGCTTCGCCGTGACGCGCTGGTGCTCATCGACCTCTTCCCCGACCCTCTCCGACCCCGACGCCGCCGGTCACCGCTCGCCGGAGCAAAGCAGAGCCGCCGCCGCCGTCGACGACCCCTTCCCGGCCTTCTCCGACCCCGAGACCTCGCCCAAAGAACGCGCGGTGAGCCCCTCTCCGTTTTCCCCCATTTCCCCGGCCCGGACTCGCCGCCGTTTGGCCGGCGTACGAACGCCGGCGAGCTCGAGGACCAAACTGTGTCTTCTTCCTTTTTTCTAGGGGGCCGACTGCAAGATTCCAGGGATCCTTTTGTGAGGATTCAAAACTTCTAGGGTTAACGGCGTAAATAGATTCTATCCTTTGAGCACTATTCACTGTAATCTTCAAAAATTCGTAGAAAATCGTAGAAAAATCAGAAAAATGCCAAACAGTTTTTGTAGTGACCAGTGAATCTAGAAGTCAAACTTCTTCCTTTGCACCTCACTCAGTTGAGGCTTAGTTTACAGTTTAAAAATTTACAAAGTTTGAGCACCTTTCTTCATAGCTTGAAATCCACTCATGCACTAGGGCTGAGCTTTGGATATGTTGGACTCATGGGTGACATAGGACCTCTGCCCAAGTGGTGCACAAAAATTCCCAGTGGATTTAGAGTTATGAATTTCCAAACTTATACCTTGCTGTTTTGGCAAATAAATCACAGAAAATAATTCACTCAGTGGAAAATCACCTCCTTCACACAGAAACTAAATCAAGACATTAGAAACCGTAGAAAAATGAAAATGGTAATTTTTGAATAATAGAAAATGGCTAAATTATTTTTGGTAGTTTAAACATGGTGAAATTCCACAAAAATAACCATAAATCAATACCATATGTAAACTTGCAGAGAGGTCACTCTTGGTACCCTAAGTCACTGTGCCAAGTGGTGTGGACAGAAACCTTATAGTTATTTTTGTAGGAATTTAGTTTGTTTTTTAGGCAAAAAGATAAGAACATTTTTAATAAATTATAGAAGAATCACCTTGAGTCAAGTTTTGGGCTAGGCTCCTGCCTTGGCATGAGCAAGCCTCTGGCCAAATGGCACATGAAAATAATATTCCTAAGTTCACCTTTTGAATAATAGAAAAAGGACTTAATTGGTGGAAAAGAGAAGAAAAAGAAAAGGAAAAGAGAAAAACCTAAATCTCTAAAATCAGATTAAAGGTTCAAAATGAAACGGGTATATTCATTTATAATTAATGTTTGTCCCTTACAATTCATTAACCAAGGATTAAAGCAAACCCTAACTATATTAAATCTCGATATTTAAACACTCCATGCATCTCGTGTAGATTCGGGTCTCGCCGACGGAGTCTACGAGCTAGTCCCCGCTGCCGAGGAGACTGCCCAGGAGTCCGAGGTGAACGTGGGCACGTGGATCCGAGCCCCGAGAAGGAGTACCGCTTCGAGCCGGAAGGCAAGCCCCGGAGCATAACCTAACTTTACTTACGCAATTTACTTGATTATATGTTTGTGCATTTAAGTTTCAAGGAGTTGAATGAAACCCTAGATTGCATGATCATAGGTTCCTTTGATTGAACACTAGTATGTAGGTTCGATAGTCGCTATGCTTAAGACCGTTAGAAGTCGAGTGTTTCCGACACCCGCGAGATATAGGAGTTGTATGTCTACTCATATCAGAAACACTAGAGACGGTGGACGGATGATTGTAGATACCCGTCTATCGATGGTTTAATCGGAAACATGTGGTACTTTTGTGTCAAGCTTTTGAACGTACCACACATATGCACGGACTATGGGACCGGTAAGTCCCGGTATCCGATTGATGCGAGCAGGTCCGACAGCTCTCTGTCTTGGAAACGCTATCCCATGGGCACATGAGGGTAGTTGCGTGAGTCCCAGTAGTGGTAAACCTTTACCCTGAGGCTTTGGGACTCGGGAGCCACTCGCAGAGAAAGGAGAAAGGATTGGGATGTGTTGGCATTTCCAACCATTCCGTGTGTGTGGGTTTTCCCTGGCTAGGTAGTAAATTCGGTTCGAACTGTCCGCTTCCCGCGGTTAATGGGACTGCTTGACCGATGTATGACATATTATGAAGTGAACTTGAAAGGATGAAATCTTTGTATGGAATAATTGTATTGCAAAACTTGGTTGTCTAGCTAGGCTCACCTAGAATGGATAGGTTAAAAGAATTAAAATCAAGATGGATAAACTAGAGATCAGCTTAGTCGCTTTTGGCAAAAGAACCCCACTAGCCAAACAGCCTCTCATTTTAGGAGTCGGTGATGCAGTGATCACCAGTCGGGTAAGTCTTGTTGAGTATAACTAGTATACTCAGCCTTGCTTGTGGCTAAATTTTCAGGACCGTCCCCTCAGGAGGTAGCTGCCTCTATGGCTTGGGCCTCCCAGCTTCCTCCTGGTTACAGCATCGAGTGGGAGCCGACCTCTTCCGAGGATCGTGAGGAGTAGCGTCACGGTTGACTTCATCGTGACAATACTACGGATCATCGCTAGTATCTCGTTTACTTTCCGCTGCATGAACTCGAACTATTTTATTTATCATTTCTATTTGGTTGTAATAACTCTGAAACTTGTTGTAATTTGAATTGTGGAATGATGTGATCTTTGGAACTCACCTTCGAGTGAGCGTATGAACGGACGATCTTCAGTTGCAGTTAGTCGAGCTCGACTCGACGGTCGTACCCGCATTTGGGAACATTTTTGTGTATTAGCACCAACGGAAGGTGAAATATACTTAAGTGGGCCCATTTCTCGGGTAAGATCGCTACAGCTGGTATCAGAGCCGACGTTCATACACTCCAAAGAAAACATCAGACCCTAACCAATGTTTTCTAAAATAAAATCTACCAAACCCCGATTCCATTGCACCTAAGCAAATGGAATGAAACGTATAGGATCGTTAAGGATAAAACTAGAACGTGAAGTCCTTAAGGGTTAGGGGTTGTGCTTTGTCAGGTGGCATAGTCTAACTTATGTTTGATGGTTGCTCTTCCATGAAACCCAATCTTTAAAAGGCTTTCGCCGCGAGTCCTCTGACTGGGACGTAAAGTTTACGAGTAGGAGTCCGACTAGATCTATAGAGAGAGACGTGTCTATGCCTAGCCACCGGCACTAACCCCGTAAGCCAAAGTTATTGGCATGTGTGTTTTGTGAGATGAGTAGGTCGTTCATGCATCTTTTAGCTCTTTAAAATCAATTAAAGAAGTGGCACGATCATTAAGTTCATCCCTCACAAAAATCAGAAGATAGTCGTAAGCTATGCATGGTGATTACCTAGGAAACAATTCTGCTTCAACGCTGAATTAAGCTTTAAATGAAATCATATGCCTAAGTAAAAGTTGTTGAAATTTTATCTAAATTGTGGTAGCCCAAATCTTACAACAATTGATGTGGTAGAATCAAATTTATGAATTAAATTATAACCTTGTGTTGCTGAAATTTACTAAGGGACAACAAATTGAAATATCATTTTTATACCCCCATATCAGTTGTACCTGTCCTAAATTCGAATAACAAAGTTGTGTGAAATTTTTATAAACAAATGTCACGCCAAAAATGAGGACTTTGGATTATTATAATTCAAGTTATGCCCAAAATCATACACCTCGGTTTATGAAAAACAACAAAGCAGCGATGGTGAAACTAAATTTTCAACCCCTTCCAAGTGATTTTGGTGCTAAGCTGAATGCCACAGTTAGTGGGCACTAGTTTTTCTTTTCCCGAACAAAGATAAAAAGTTTCAAATGTTGGAGCTGAGAGCTACGGCTTTTCATCTACGAGCACTCTATCTGTCCACAAAAGTTGTCCTTTCATTCAAGCTCTGATATCTTTCCCGCGTACTCTGCTCTTTGACAATTCCCTTGAAGCAAGAAAATGTAAACGAGTTCCCTCCAGTTTTCTTGGTCCAGCCCTTTAGATCTAGTTGTCTTCTCTTGGGAAACAGAAAACAGATAGACCTATGGTTACTCCTCCTGTTATCTTTCTGCATGATCAGTCATGTAAGTGGCTAAAATAATGGTGGACCGACAACTTCAAGCGTAAGAGGATCATTTTCCATGCACTAACTTCAGTCAATAGTAGAAATCTTGGATTCCGAGCCTGAGCCATGCCCTATTCCATTATGGTGTCTTACCGTCCAAACCTTTTTATCTCTGATTCAGTACACTTCAAATTTCATGTCTTGATTAAATTGTTTTCACCACTTCTCGTTGAGATGAAATTTTTATTGCGTAAACCTCCCTTGACGTTGATACTTTAAACTACATTACCTTGACTTCTATATGTTTAAGCATCCTACCCATGACTGGCCATTTCAAGGACCGCCTACCTTGTTTTTCCCGCCATTACCGCAAGGTCTCACGGGCCAGTTGACCTCCTCCGTATCCGTGCGTTGTGTGCTCTGCCTCGTTCACCAGTTCGCCACAGTCGCCATCGTTTTCCCCACCACCATCGCCCACGTACTCATCGCCGTACCACCGTCCCATCGCCAGGGCATCCCGATGCCGGCCACTACCGCGCCATGCGCCGCCCTCACGCCATCGCCCCGTCGGCCCCTACCTGACGATGTCGACACGCCACCACCATTCCTCCACCCCAGCCGGCGATAAAAGTGACCCCTCCACCGGCTACCACCACTCCAAGCCGCTCCACTTGAGCAACACAACTCCGCTGTTCTCGTTTCCCTCCGGCAGCCTCCACGGTGCCCAAGTCATCCATCCCCACCGTGTGTTCTCTTCCTCGATGAGCAAGCTACGCCTCCATCTCTTCGTGAAGCCACAAGGAAGTGCCCTCTTCGCAACCTACCTTGCCGCTTCACCAAGATCCACGGCCCCAACCTCACCGAAGGAATTCGAGCAGAAGCCACCAGAGGATTGCGCAAGATTGAAGTCGACAAGCGAGGAAGGATTCAACCTTCGCCACCATCCATGTCTTTCCCTTTCTTTCCCCTGATTGGTCCCGGAGTTCAGTGGACAGTGTTGGTATATTACTTTTGTTTTCTATACGAGATCTTGATAATCTTAGCTTTCCATATCTACATTCATCGCCCGCTCCCGCATGAGCGCCGTGATGCTGTCTGAGAGATCTTGTATCAGTTATCATCTTCGAGTTGTGAATCTTGTAGGACTTTGGTGTGTTGTATCTGTGTTCTTTGAGTAACGCCTCTGCCTTCTAGTGAAAAGTTCCATTCTTCTCCTCCTTCGAATCTCGGGACGAGATTCTGTTTAAGGGGGGTAGGCTGTAACACCCCTGGTGTTAATTAACACTAAAAAGGTGATTAAGTTAAGCTAAGTATAATTCAAAAGTGGAATTAAAGAAAATGAGGAAAAGTTATCCAAATTGAGTCAAAAACCATTTAAATGAAGCAATAAAGAAACTTTGAAAACTTTCTAAAAACTTGAAAAAGTGCAAATGGGAAAGTTGGAGTATAAGTCAAACCAAGAAACTTCCCTTTTCAAACCATAGCCTAAAAATGTCTGGAAGCATCTCAAAATTCAAACCCTAATCTGGGAATTTAAATTTTCCAATTCAAACTCAAGGCTGAAATGGAATCTTAGTCAAATCTCAAGATTTTACCACTGAACATCAAAATCTCCAAAAAGCAAAGATGTACATCTTCACATTTCTGCACTTTGCCTCCATTGGCACTTTGGCCAATTTTGCCATTTAGCCCCTCGAATTTCAAAAATTCAATTCAAAACAGGGTTTTACCCCCTTTTGAATGACGGCCAAATTTTCATCTTTTTCGCATCATCTCTAGTGCAGGGACGTGTCTCATGAAATTCTAAACAACTTTCATGTTGGCAGATTTCCGAGCCATGTTCAAATTTTTGGAGTTTGAGCCATGCCAACCAAGTTGACTTTGCACCGGCAGAGGCGCGTTCACGGGGCGCTCACGCCGCGCTCGCCGCCGGCAGCGCTCTGCCGCCGGCCGTCCTCGACTGAGCCGGCCAATGGCACGGCTGCGTGTCCCCACTCATGGAGCACGCGTCTGGCCAGCTCGCGTGGCCAATGGCGCACTGTAGCGCTGACCCGAGCCGCGCTCTCGAGCTGTCGCCGCGCCGCCGCCGTGAACCGCCGGACAAACCCGCCGCCGCCGTTGCCCACCGGTCAGCCGTGCGACTTTTGCGACCACGCGCGTCTCATTTTCATCCCCGCCCTTCCTTTCTCCTCGCCCACGCGCGCCTGCCGCCTGCCGTCCTCGCCTGCGCCGCGTTGACGCCGCGCAAGGCGCCAACGGCCCGCGACAAGCCGCTGCCGCCGCGACACCGTTGCCGCGCTGCCCCAGCCCCCATCCAGTGCTGCTCGAGCACCACTTCCCTCCCCTCTCCCTCCTACTTAAAGCCCCGAGCAGTTCCCCCTCTCTTCCGCGCCGAAATCACTCGCCGGAGTTCGCAGAGCCGCCGCCGAGCTCGCTCACGTGGCCAGCCTTCTCCGCTGCTCCTCCGGCCAAACCGAGGCTCGCGCTAGCTTCCCCATCACCCACCGCCACTCCTCGACCAAGCCCCGACCCTTTTCCGCCACCGCAGCCGCCGGCGCAGCTCGTCGGAGAAGCTCAAGCTTCCGCCGTCGGCCGCGCACGTGGACAGCACGCTCCGCTCCTCCTCCGGCTGAACCGAGGGCACCTACAGCTTCGCCGTGACGCGCTGGTGCTCATCGACCTCTTCCCCGACCCTCTCCGACCCCGACGCCGCCGGTCACCGCTCGCCGGAGCAAAGCAGAGCCGCCGCCGCCGTCGACGACCCCTTCCCGGCCTTCTCCGACCCCGAGACCTCGCCCAAAGAACGCGCGGTGAGCCCCTCTCCGTTTTCCCCCATTTCCCCGGCCCGGACTCGCCGCCGTTTGGCCGGCGTACGAACGCCGGCGAGCTCGAGGACCAAACTGTGTCTTCTTCCTTTTTTCTAGGGGGCCGACTGTAAGATTCCAGGGATCCTTTTGTGAGGATTCAAAACTTCTAGGGTTAACGGCGTAAATAGATTCTATCCTTTGAGCACTATTCACTGTAATCTTCAAAAATTCGTAGAAAATCGTAGAAAAATCAGAAAAATGCCAAACAGTTTTTGTAGTGACCAGTGAATCTAGAAGTCAAACTTCTTCCTTTGCACCTCACTCAGTTGAGGCTTAGTTTACAGTTTAAAAATTTACAAAGTTTGAGCACCTTTCTTCATAGCTTGAAATCCACTCATGCACTAGGGCTGAGCTTTGGATATGTTGGACTCATGGGTGACATAGGACCTCTGCCCAAGTGGTGCACAAAAATTCCCAGTGGATTTAGAGTTATGAATTTCCAAACTTATACCTTGCTGTTTTGGCAAATAAATCACAGAAAATAATTCACTCAGTGGAAAATCACCTCCTTCACACAGAAACTAAATCAAGACATTAGAAACCGTAGAAAAATGAAAATGGTAATTTTTGAATAATAGAAAATGGCTAAATTATTTTTGGTAGTTTAAACATGGTGAAATTCCACAAAAATAACCATAAATCAATACCATATGTAAACTTGCAGAGAGGTCACTCTTGGTACCCTAAGTCACTGTGCCAAGTGGTGTGGACAGAAACCTTATAGTTATTTTTGTAGGAATTTAGTTTGTTTTTTAGGCAAAAAGATAAGAACATTTTTAATAAATTATAGAAGAATCACCTTGAGTCAAGTTTTGGGCTAGGCTCCTGCCTTGGCATGAGCAAGCCTCTGGCCAAATGGCACATGAAAATAATATTCCTAAGTTCACCTTTTGAATAATAGAAAAAGGACTTAATTAGTGGAAAAGAGAAGAAAAAGAAAAGGAAAAGAGAAAAACCTAAATCTCTAAAATCAGATTAAAGGTTCAAAATGAAACGGGTATATTCATTTATAATTAATGTTTGTCCCTTACAATTCATTAACCAAGGATTAAAGCAAACCCTAACTATATTAAATCTCGATATTTAAACACTCCATGCATCTCGTGTAGATTCGGGTCTCGCCGACGGAGTCTACGAGCTAGTCCCCGCTGCCGAGGAGACTGCCCAGGAGTCCGAGGTGAACGTGGGCACGTGGATCCGAGCCCCGAGAAGGAGTACCGCTTCGAGCCGGAAGGCAAGCCCCGGAGCATAACCTAACTTTACTTACGCAATTTACTTGATTATATGTTTGTGCATTTAAGTTTCAAGGAGTTGAATGAAACCCTAGATTGCATGATCATAGGTTCCTTTGATTGAACACTAGTATGTAGGTTCGATAGTCGCTATGCTTAAGACCGTTAGAAGTCGAGTGTTTCCGACACCCGCGAGATATAGGAGTTGTATGTCTACTCATATCAGAAACACTAGAGACGGTGGACGGATGATTGTAGATACCCGTCTATCGATGGTTTAATCGGAAACATGTGGTACTTTTGTGTCAAGCTTTTGAACGTACCACACATATGCACGGACTATGGGACCGGTAAGTCCCGGTATCCGATTGATGCGAGCAGGTCCGACAGCTCTCTGTCTTGGAAACGCTATCCCATGGGCACATGAGGGTAGTTGCGTGAGTCCCAGTAGTGGTAAACCTTTACCCTGAGGCTTTGGGACTCGGGAGCCACTCGCAGAGAAAGGAGAAAGGATTGGGATGTGTTGGCATTTCCAACCATTCCGTGTGTGTGGGTTTTCCCTGGCTAGGTAGTAAATTCGGTTCGAACTGTCCGCTTCCCGCGGTTAATGGGACTGCTTGACCGATGTATGACATATTATGAAGTGAACTTGAAAGGATGAAATCTTTGTATGGAATAATTGTATTGCAAAACTTGGTTGTCTAGCTAGGCTCACCTAGAATGGATAGGTTAAAAGAATTAAAATCAAGATGGATAAACTAGAGATCAGCTTAGTCGCTTTTGGCAAAAGAACCCCACTAGCCAAACAGCCTCTCATTTTAGGAGTCGGTGATGCAGTGATCACCAGTCGGGTAAGTCTTGTTGAGTATAACTAGTATACTCAGCCTTGCTTGTGGCTAAATTTTCAGGACCGTCCCCTCAGGAGGTAGCTGCCTCTATGGCTTGGGCCTCCCAGCTTCCTCCTGGTTACAGCATCGAGTGGGAGCCGACCTCTTCCGAGGATCGTGAGGAGTAGCGTCACGGTTGACTTCATCGTGACGATACTACGGATCGTCGCTAGTATCTCGTTTACTTTCCGCTGCATGAACTCGAACTATTTTATTTATCATTTCTATTTGGTTGTAATAACTCTGAAACTTGTTGTAATTAGAATTGTGGAATGATGTGATCTTTGGAACTCACCTTCGAGTGAGCGTATGAACGGACGATCTTCAGTTGCAGTTAGTCGAGCTCGACTCGACGGTCGTACCCGCATTTGGGAACATTTTTGTGTATTAGCACCAACGAAAGGTGAAATATACTTAAGTGGGCCCATTTCTCGGGTAAGATCGCTACACCTGTTTTAACTTTCTGGAACCCTGAACGATTAATTCAGTAGTTACGATGCAGTTAGTTTGCTTAGTAAATTAATTTGAAGCTTGATACCTTCATGTTACTTGAATGTTGATCCATTTTTATCCCTAGAATCAATATCCAGAATTTTATGTAAGAATATAGAAGCGACTTGATGCTGTGTTACATTTGGTGGCTCCCATAATTTATTTGGCACCACTGAGTATAAAATTCACTTATTGGCACCACACGAACATTAGTGGCCCATACATTGTGCCATTTTTTGCATTTCGTTTTCAGTTCCTTTCATAAGTGGAATTCATTTTCCATGGCTTGTTTTTTCTGTTCCAGTTCATGTGTTTCATAACTACGGAGTATTTCATTCATCCTCTTCAATTAATGCATCATGCTGTGTTTCTTTTATTATATGAAGACCAATGGTGAGCAAAGTGTTTGGTCTGTTCTGTTCTGTTCCAACTATTCCTGTCTAACTTTTCTACATTCATTAAAATCTTAATTGCACATGCTAGTCTGTTCTATTCCAAATCTTTCTACAAAAGAATAAATATTCAATTGCTTTCCGAAATAGAACATCGTGACATGCTAGCCTTTTTCCAAGCCCTTGAGTTATGCATCTAGCGAAAAATATCATGTAGTTGCATTCCTCCATATTATACAACAAATAAGTGGAGAGAGTGAAAATCGGTCTTTGTAATCGGCCAAGAATATGGTGGCGCTTAGCTTTCACCTCAAGGAATATGTGCTGTTCACAGTATGTATCAAGTTTGAATGACAAAAAATAAAGCGAAAATCTTTAGATTTTCAACTACCTGTGAATGCCCAATTATTTCCGACCAACTTAGATTCTATAAGATAAACTCAGTCATGTCTTTATTTAGATTGATTTGCATGCCGCATGAGGCTAAACTATGTTGTATTTGTATGTATGCATCCGGATTGTACTAAAGAAAAAGTGATTTTCATGTCTTTCGTTTAAATTGTCCTTTTACTTGAAGTATAATCTATTAGGGCTTATGTTGACACTGTAACAAGATTAGTGTCATAAAGAGAAAAGTGAATTCTAGGAAAGCTGTCGAATGGTGGGAGTAATCATTATCTTTAGTTACTTGAAGAGAGAAATCTGATTGTTGAAGGAGAGACTTCATGGTTTATGTTACATGATAGTCCCTTTTCTTCAGAAGCGAAACAGTAGTGGTACCAACATTGCCATTGACAGGGCACAAGATAATTGAAATTTTAGCATTTTTACCTTTATGAAAGTTAATTCTTTGACACTTGGCAGGGCTTTAATTGTTCCCTTGATTTTCTTTATTTCCATGTGAGATTGACTTATCAAAGCTTACAGAATACAGGAACCAGAAAACTTGCAGGTATAATTTACCATGTTGATTAAAGGTTTAAGACATTTTAATATTGAGAATTATTATTTTAAATTTACTTCCTCTTTCAGTTGAAGCTTCTACTAATAGGCTCCATCGATGCTACTGCTCCGTTTCTTTCTTTCTGTTCCGTTTGCTGTTCATTTCTTATTATCGAATCATCTTTGTCTTCCTCAGCTAATGTGTGTGGCAAAGAGGCATCGCAAGTTAAAAGAGGAAAGCAGCAGGATCAGGCATCAGGCAGAGGAAAAAAAGAAAAGGAAAGAAGAGCTGCAGCACCAAAAACAAAAGCAAACAAGGTCAGGCCCCAACCACCACCATCTCCACGTCTCCCTCCACCCCTCCCAAATACTTTGCCTTGCAAACAAGTCTCTCAAAGAAAGGAGCGTCATCTCATCATCTGATCTCTATCTCTCCCCATACCCTCTCACAATTCCCAACACCGAGAAAGTACCATGGATCCAAGGTACATCTGTCCTCTCTCATCTCATCACAATGATTTATCCCAGAAACTCACAGAGATGCCCTGCTAGCACCTGAACACTCGGTCTCTGAGACTGAGTGAGGTAGCTAACATCTCTCTCCATTTCTCTTCTCCCTCTGCCGTTGCTGCGGCGGCAGCCAGAGCTTGTGGTGGGAGAGCCAATGGCCTCTTCGCCACTTACAATCTCGGGGACGCAGCCTACCTGGGTCCCCTATGAGCCAACCAGAGATTGCTCTCAAGGCCTGTGCAGCACGTACTGCCCCCAGTGGTGCTACATCATCTTCCCTCCGCCGCCACCGTTCGACGTCGCCGGACCCAACCCCGACGACACCTCCGGCCCTGTCTTCTCCCCGCTTGTCATCGCTATCATCGGGGTGCTGGCCATCGCCTTCCTCCTCGTCAGCTATTACACCTTCATCTCCAGGTACTGCGGCACCATCGGTTCCTTCAGGGGCAGAGTCTTTGGCCCCAACTCAGGTGGCGCTGCCATGGCCAGTGGCGGCGGCGGCAGTGGTGGTGGCAGCAGCAGCGGCGGCCATGGACAGTCCAGGAGTCAAGAATCCTGGAACGTCTCGCCATCGACCGGCCTGGATGAGGCCCTGATCAGCAAGATTACCTTGTGCAAGTACAAGCGTGGAGACGCCTTGGTCCACACGACGGACTGCTCCGTCTGCCTCGGCGAGTTCAGGGACGGGGAGAGCCTCCGGCTGCTGCCCAAGTGCAGCCATGCCTTCCACCAGCAGTGCATTGACAAGTGGCTCAAGTCGCACTCCAATTGCCCTCTCTGCCGCTCCAACATCACGTTCATCGCCATGGGGATGGGGATGGGGATGGCGACGCCGGAGCCAGAGGGCCGTGGTCTAGGAGAGAGTGTTGGGAGAGACGCCCACGCTGCAGAGGTGGTTGTGGTGATGGATGACTTGGAAATCATGTGCGAGGAGGAACAGCAGAGCATGGCGGGCAGCAGCGATGGTGATGATCATGAAGCAAATGGTGGCCCAGCTGAGGGAACAGACGTGGCTGACAGCAAGGCTGAGATCAGAGAAGAATTCCCGTCGCCAACAAAAAGGGGCCCTTCGTCGTCGGACCCGAACCCCGACAGCCGCATGTCCATCGCCGACGTTCTGCAGGCGAGCATGGAAGACGAGTTCATGGCAGCCAGGGAGAACGGCTTCCTTGCAGGTGGCGCGGGCACGTCAAGACGGTGCCATGGCGAGAACAGCAAGGAATGGGGCCGGAGCAGCCGGCGTGCATTGCAGGACGCCATGGACTCCGCGCCGGCGAAGAGGTTGCCGCCTGCCGGGCGGTCGTGCTTCAGCAGCAAGAGTGGAAGGGGAAGGGACTCAGATCCTCCGATGTGAGCTCTCTCAATTCTGAATTTTCAATTTCACCTAGGATACTGGGCATGCTTTCGTTTGCTTGCAACAAGGAAATGTGGACAGAAAAGCAGGGGCCAGCTTCATTAGTTCGGATATGTTGTCTCATGGCAATGTTCGTCACTAAATGGGATGCCACAGGCGAACAGTTGGTCTGCAATGCTCGGAGACGTCTCTTCTGCTGCTAGTTTTCCAGGCATTGGATCATTTCTCTTTGTTCTTCCACCTTACTCTGTGAGTTAATGCGTGCGCCTTGGCAATTACTGTGCAATGGGAATGGGGATTAGGACTATGTTAGTTGGTTTCTTGACTTAGATTGTTCTGGAACCCTTTTGTTTGCGTAAACACAAATGCAGGAATCCTGCATGGAATTTCCATCCTCATAACCAGATAAGCATGTGTGCCATCTCTGTAGTGGCTGCAGTTTCATGTGGTCCATGGTCCATCACCCATGCCATGAGGTCGCTTACAGTTTCTTTTTTAAAAAAAACATTAGTATTCGCTAACAGTTTCTCCCAACAAAGCTGCAGCCTACACTGCTTTAGTCCTGGGGATGGATTAGCCGTTTGTTTTGTTACTCTTGGAGTGCTGTGTTGCACTGTTAACACGATCCATGCTCAGATCTCAGTCCGTGTCCGATCAGAATCTGATCCCCCACCCCCTTTGCTTCTGCAAAAATAATTCGGGTCTTTTATCGGCCAGGCCACCACACTGGCTGCCTTTGTTCCAAGATGCATACGGACAAAGCAGTGCCGCTGAAGCTTCTGTGGCAGAAGCGATGCTGGAATCTTTCTTAGATATTACGTGATGGCCTGGATAACATGTGGTTTGATACTCCAAATCTGTGGCTGGGGTTAGGTTTGACGCACCGCAAGAGGAGCTATCCTCCTTTCAAGGGAAAAGTAAAGAGAGGAGTCATCATCATTGGCCACTGGGATGGAGTGTATGAGAACGTTCTGCAAGAGCCAAGCCCATGGAGAGTGTTTGTTTAGTGCTCCGGATTTCCATGAAGCAGTGCCGGTATGTCGCTGTGAACGTGCGTATATCTACATGCTAAAAATTGGATCGGTACATGGGTTTGGTCGCCTGATCTTGTCACTGGCCTGCTTCGCTCGGACATGCCGCTCCTCGGTTGGCAACTTGGCATCGGTGTCGAGCAGAGCAGTGTTCTCGGTGACCGGTATCCGTCGCGATCGCGGCCTGCAGCCGATTCGGATCGTTGGCACTAGTAGGGCCGGCTCACGCCAAAGCTTGAAAGCTACCACGTGGATCGCTCGTTCCTGTACGATACGCTACTTCTCTTCGTAGTTGGATGCGGCCTCGGCTTACCGATCAGAGGAAGAGCGCGTAGCGTAGGCATCCTGCTCCGCCATTTCTGCACTTGGTCGGCGTCGCGGTCATAGTCCCTCTGGTGGAGCGGCGGCACGCGCTGCTACGGTGTGCGAGGCGCCGTCGTAGTGGGGGAGGCGGCTTTGGCGCCGCGGCCATTGGCCGTCCGTGCTTTACTGGCATCTTTCTGCCTTTGTTTCGGAAACGCAGCGGCGGCGGAAGGGTGGAGGAGCGGGAACCGTGAAGCAAAGCAAGTCAAAAAAGGATGTGGGCTCGCCGAGATCAGGGTCTCTTTTTTTCAAAAATAAAAGAGACCCGACGAGGGCGTTTTGTTTAGGAAGGGGAAAAGGAAAAAAAAAATCCCGTTCTGGAGGTGATGTGGTGTGTGAATCAGTTTTTTTTTTTTTTTTTTTTAGCATTACTTTTGTGGCCCAGCCCCAGGAGGCTGAGCTTTGGTTCCTGTTATTGTTCAAGCCCAATTCTCTGTTATGGTTTCCAGCCCAATTTCACTGGGATGTCAGCGGCCGAAATCTTTGCCTTCAGAGATTTCTAAACATTTATTTTCTCTTCCATTTGCTTCAAACAATTTTCTCTTCCAGGACTTTGGTTTCATTAATGCAGTACAATAATATGAGATTCATCAAACATAGTTCTTATTCATCCTCTGATTCAGGGAGGCATGCCAGTTGTGGATACTAAAATATCAAAATGGTTGGACTTATGATTGTTTCATCAACATATTATTTGTGACTTGGGTTTTAAAGGTTTATTTCCTCAAGATCCTGATTTTAGTGCAGTACTCTCAGTTCGGGGACAGCATATATATCAAAGTTAAATGAGCATTATACTCACGTTGTATGTCTACTAGTATCAAACTTCAAGGATCTCCCAACATTTATTAAGACTCAATTTTTAATACGACCATATCTTTATTATTAATCTATTTATAGAATTCTTTCTTTATGACTATACTGAAGTTAATATGACTCTAATGACTGAAGATACTATGCTCCAAAACAAAGGAGTCTAAATGTTGTTGGGTGCCTACTAGTTAAAGTTTTTCAAAGATTTTTTTCATGAAAATGAGTGAATTGTCAATATTTTTTTGAAAGATATATCAGTATTAAATGTCAGTTGTTCACGTATTCTTAAGCATTAATTTTTCTTAATGAGAACATTTTATATTAACACAGATATTCAACATTGATTTATTTAATAAGTCTATCATGTTGAATCAGAAGCCTACTAGTATCTTGCTAAAGGATTTCTCAACATTTATCTTTTTTTATCAAGACCCAATCTCGTGTATTCCTTGTGGGCCAAATTCGAGCCTGTTTTTCAACAGTTGGATTCCGAATCGCCATTGTGCTGTTGCCATCCTCGACGAAGCGGCGGAGCCGGAGGCAGTCAGTGGCCGCCGCTGTGTGCATGCGAGGTAGCATCTGTCGTACTCTAGACCATGGTAGACGAGGATGCCTTCCATAGCTGCCGTCTGCCGAGGTAGAGTAGAGCGCGACGCCGCGGATCGGGCTGTCATGGTCGGCGCCTTCTGATGAACAAGAAAGCTCCGCCGCGGCGCGCGCCCGTGAACACGCGCGCGATCATGTCGTCTGCTAGCACGAACGCATCCCTCAAAAAAAACGAACCTGCGTGTTTATTGCAGATCACTAGCATGCCACTAGCTACATGATGCGATGTGTTATCGGTTAATTAAACTCTCCACCTGCCGCTGCACTCTACAAAATGTCACATGGACGATGAGCAGCCGCTCGCAGAGTCAGTGCCCCGGCTCGCCTTCCTCGCGTTACGCCGGCGGGTTCGTACTAGACTAGACTAGACTAGAGGTCCGGCTGCCCCGTCCCCAGGAGCGAGCAACCTCTGCGCCGCCGCCTCGGCGTCGATGATGCAGAGCACGTGGTGCGCCGCCGCGGCGATGTCCTCCGCCGTCGTCAGGCTGCAACCTTCCTCCACCTGCAGCGAACGTGAAAGACGAAGTTAGAGTTCCAACAGCCTCTCTAATTTTGACTCTCTATTCTACTCTCCATTAGAGTTAGCAAAAATGTGCCTCTCCATAAGCATTTCAATCCAACGGAGCTACATGTAACCCCCAAGCAGAACTCCAAAGTGCTCGCACAGAGCAGGCGATTTGGGGGGAAAGGAAGAACTGCGCGACAGCCCACGTACATGTTCATCAGGGAGGGAATCGGCACGTCTGGCAAAAGGCGAAGGAAAAAGGCTCGCACAGATATATCCCATCGGGTCCGGCCTCGATGGCACACAAACACACACACGCTGCTGAAAGAGCACAAGAAAAAATGCAGCTGCACGAGTAGCACAAACCCTATGTAGGCTGGGCTGCCTTTAGCTGCTGATTTGGCCGTGTCAATGGACGTCCCAGCACACCAGTGCCGATCATACTTTCTTTAGGCTTTGGTATAACCTTTACTTTTTCGAAAGGAAAGCTTTTGGTAAAAAATAAAAGGTGAAAAAAACCACACCGCCTTTCTCTTTATCCGTTTGAATTTGAAGTTGTTCGACTATTGAGCACATGCACGTCAAAGGTCCAGAGCTACAGGTTGCCAAAGGCAGCAAATAGCTTTTGCCCTCTGGAATCTCTGGTCAAAAGCAAGCAACTCGCCGGTGGCTTGTGCTGGCAGGGGAATGCACTGTGGTCTCTGGAGCCATGGCCCGGCCAGCACAACTGTGATGAACAACTGTGCTACATTGGGGTAGCCTCCTGCTACTGCATTTGAATTTTTTTCCCTGGCAAAATGCTAGGCCTCTCCTGGAGTCTCGCTCGGTGGACGTCACTCAAGAAAAGAGGAGAATATCTGATATCCTTTTGTTTTTCTCTCAGGCAACCAGAGATGGGAAACTTTTCTGTCTACTACTCTACTGTATGGGCAATTGGGCATATTTGCAGAGTTATACGCTGAGGCGAATGCGTATATCAGTATGTGCACTCTTGTTGGATACAGGCTACACATCAATTCAGTTGTTTTACCCAATTCAGAAAACTATTCTTATCGTCTTATAGGAGTTTTCAAAAAGTAAATCATTTGGTATGGTACTTGCATATATGCACAGTGACCACAGTGTTAGCACGGTGATGCACCATTTTAGGCACAACGGAACGACTCTTTTTCTTTCTGACGGTTGGCTCGTGAACGGCAAGTGGGGAGAAAAAAAAATGCCGTTGCAACTCAGGAAGGGAAAGACGATCGTGTCGTGTCGTGTCGTGTCGTCGGCGACGTACCTTGAGGCTGAGCGTGTAGAGCGCCAGCTCGCCGGGCGCGGCGGTCACGTTGAGGTGGAGCACGGCGAGCCCCAGCGCCTGCATCCCGGCCACCATCTTCACCAGCTGCCCGTGCCGCCGCGGCGCCATCACGCGGAGGCTGGCGTGCGCGTCCACCACCACGCCCACCTCCACGTCGCCCACCGCCGAGGCGCGGCTCGCCTCCTCCGCTCCGACGGCGGCAGCGCCGCCGGTGTCCTCCCGCGGCGGCGGCGCGTGGCGCCACGCGTACTGCGGGTACCTGAAGAACCTCGCGAACGGAGGCGGCGGAGCCTCCTGCCTCGCCGCAGCATCCTCCGGCGTGGGCACTGGAAGACTGGGTGGCGATGGCGCCGCGTCGCGGTTCGCCGCCGCCGTGTTGCGTTGCTGCTGCAAGGCCAACTTCTGCGCCTCCAGGGACTGCAGCTGCTGCTCGAGCTCCTTGACGAAATCGATGGCGCCGCTGACGATGGACGCCTGGTCGCTCTACACAACGATCAAGATTATTTTTTTTTTCAGGGAGAAAATGTGAAATTAACAAAAAAGCAACAGATGTATGTAGTGGTACACGTCGGCATGATTTGACACGACGAGAAGTCATGGAACACCTCAAATGGTAACAGTATCATTGCCAAGTTCCTCATCAAGCAAACATTCTTTCCCCTCCCAAGTCCCAACAACTTTAAATCTTCAGCGAAACACCGAATCCAAATCCCGTTCAAAGATTCAAACTCTCGAGAGGACGGAAACGCATTAACACACGGCGAAACGATGATCGAGGTGCCAGCCGGGAAGAGTAGTAGTAGTAGATAGATCGTACCCGCTGGACGTAGGAGTCCGGCATGAGGGAGCGGAGGACGGCGAGGTACTCGTTCATCTGGCGGCGGCGGTTGCGCTCGACGGCGATGTGGGTCATCCGCTGGCACTCGGCTTCCGCGGCGCTCTTGACGCTCCTCTGCCGCCGACGCCGCTTCCTCCTTCCCTGCTGCTGCTGCTGCTGCTGCTGCACCCTGTTCTCCCCCACCTCCGCGCCCGGCGACGCGTGCGCCGGCGCCGGCAACAACGGCTCCACCGCCACCGCCTCCGCCGCATTGCCGAAGAGGAAGCTCCCGGCCGATGCGGCACACGCGGCGGCGGCGGTGGCGTTGAAGGTGTCGTAGACGAGGACGTCGCTGCTGGGAGCGCACAGAGCCTCCAGTGTCATGTCGATCGGCGCACGCACACACACACAGCGTGGCGCGCTCGCGCACCCACAGATGTACGTACGCGCCCGGCTTCTTCCCCTGTGGTCTTGCGCCTGCCTGGCTCCTCCTTCCCCACCTCTAGAGCGAGGAGGAGAACTGAGCAGCAGCTACGCCACGCAGCCGGCGCGGCTACCGGCCGGGCTTGGTGCTATCTGGGTGTCCCTAGCGGTGGGGTGCGGCGCGACACGGCGGAAGGCGCAGATGGCTAGGGCATGCATAAGAGATTGCGTGTCTGGCGGGTGCGGGGTGGAGAGGAGTGGCCTGGCAGAACCTGATGAGGTGGGGAGGCGAAGGAGCTTGTGCTTGGTTTGTGCTTGGTCACAGGCAATGGGCGCGGCGGCAGCTCTTCAGGCGGCGCAGGTGGGTGCAGACGTGCAAGGCAGGTGGTGATGGGGTCGTGGCAGATAGATCTCGTCTCGCTCGCCGGCTCGCAGGCAGCGCAATGCTCCAAGGGGATTGACACCAAAAGCCCGCTTTCTTTTGGCGTCGCGGGCGGTGAGATATGGGGCGGCCCCGGCCCCGGTCCGGCGGAGCTAGCTGTGTGCTGCCCTGCTCTCTACACGTGACGTACGTGCGTTAGGAGGGATGGCTATTGGCTATGGCTGCGGCCTTTGCTCGCTTTTGCTTTCCCTGTGCTGCCGCTTCTGCTGGCTGAAAAGCAAGCGAGGGAGGGGGACACCAAAGGAGAGAGACGGAGAGATGGAAGAGGAGTGGTCTATCGAGGGAGGAGGCACGTATAGGGCAGTGACCAATCTCTCTCTCTCTCTCTCTTTGATTTCTTCTCCCTGCGGTTCGATCGATTTGTGGGAGTGTGGTGATGTCCCTTCTTGGTATGCCAAATGAAAGAGTTTTTCAAGGATGTGTGTGTATGCCATTGCAAATGAAAGTCACCAGACCATTTGGATGCTCCATGTGCACCCAGGCTGGTACAGTCACTGTTGAGAATGACGGAACCAGGAATGGGCACTTCGGCGGTAGTAGTCTTGCTTTTTTACAGCAGTAGACCCCCCCCCCCCCTCCTCCCGGTTCATCGTTTTTTTTACCCAAATAACTCCATGGCAATTCACCTGAACGACGTTTCTAACGCTAACTTGCCTCAGACTTCTGATAATCAGGATATAAAGATCTCCGACGGACCAAATCTAGCATTCTTGCACCGCCGTATTTCTAATTAGCATAGAGGCTCCGAGTCCCGTATAAAACGTCGTTCATGTATTTATTCCGGAATCATGAATGCCGTATTTCTAATTTTTTTACCAAATAACTCCATGGCATCAAGAAGGTTATTATTCCTCATGAAGTTAAAATGAACATTTTAAATCGTGCTGTTTTAGATTGAATTACTATTTTTATATATTTTAGTTGAGCTTTTCAAAATGGTTAGTATAGTATCGAAATACTACAACGTAGCTATATTTTGCATATATGCTTTATATAAGTAGATATGTTTTTTTTTGCCATGTTGATAATTTCTAAATAGACACTCTTTTGTAACTAACGGATTGCTGTAGAGTACTATTCAAGTCCTTATACTGCCTAAAAACAAAAACAGCACATCTTACAAAGAATAATACGATTTTCAATAAGCCCAAGTGGTGATGTGAAATTAAACTTGCTACACTTTTCAGTAGCTTATGTGCAAATAGTACATCACATGTATGAAGAAGGATATAGGGACAAACATAGGCACATGGATTAACAGTGAGCAGAACGACAACAAGACAAGGAGGCCACAAAGCGTTGTGTACGTACTGCCGCACTTTTGGGCGTCCGACAGATCACTTATCTGCATAAGCTCCAGAGCAATTAATCTAGACACTAGCAGGGTTCAGAACCGTACACCTGTCATGTAGTCTATATATTTAATTAGTATTCTATAATTTCCAATGGAGAGTTCTTGTTCCTAAATTATAAAACTAACTATGAACATGGATGTCCCTGCCCACCAAACAAAATGTACTAGGGCTGGTTTGGCTCTCAAGGACGGGCTAAAAATTAGCACACCACTTGGATGCCAATAAAAAGACTAGGGAGTGTCTGGTTCCACGTACTAAAGTCTAGTACTTGTCACATCGAATTTTTTATGCTAATTAAAAGAATGAAATATGAGGTAACTATAAAACAAATTATACACAGATTGAGGCTAATTTGCGAGACAAACCTATCAAAGCTAATTAATCTATGAACTATCAGCACACAATTAATGTAGCACCACATTATCAAGTTATAGACTAATTATGCTTAATAAATTGGTCTTGCAATTCAGCAATTTGTGCAATTAGTTTTGTAATTAGTATGTGTTTAATACTCATAATTAGTAACTAAGCATTGGATGTGACAGGGACTAAAGTTTAGTCTTTGGGACCAAACACCCCCTAAACCTGAGCTAATTGTGCCAGCTGTATATATAAGTCATGTCTAATTGTTGAGAAAGCCCCATTGACTATAATTAGTCATTATTAGCTCAAATGGTGATACAATAAATATGGGCTAATTACGATCAATGGTTTCTACTTGCTAATTAGCTATTACTTTAGCTCTAGCCTTTCTAATTGGCACCCAACAAATGCACTATTTTTAGCCACTGGGAGCCTGCTCTTAGACCTGATGAGACCGTTACTAATAGCAGTAACATTTCTTCTACTTCTACGTACTTATCCCGAATTCCCAAAGTTATACCTACCAATGCAAGTTTAATTTTTGTACAAAACAAGCGCCACTTTGCAAGAATAAAAACGCAGTACGTTCATGCACCAATACTCGTGCACAAAACAATCCAAGTGTGGGAGGTGGCAACTTCAAGGAGAGGTCGCCTTGAGCATCATTTGCTTCAGTTTCAATTCGTGGTCGTAGAGACCCGGCGTATATCTTCATCACCTGCTATTCCTTTGTTTACTAGTACCTCACAATGTTGGCCAACTTTTTGTTAGATGCGACGTCCCGAGGTCTCTAGGCACGTAGCAAGGTTTTATCTAGGTGTACTTTTTTTTTGTGGCTAGTCCGTACCAACTAGTACCGACACAGATACCCCTCAGGAATGTCTTCTGGGATGAAACCACACGATGAACAGGCTGACGCGGCAGCTAGCTGACACGACCAGTGGTACACGGAGCACAAAGAAACTATATCAGAATAGGATACAACTCCGATAGAATCTAGCCAGCTTTAAGGCCATATGATATTCGGACATATTGATCGAACCACGCAAATAGATCTTGAAGCATGAAAAGATCGTTGGGTTTGGGTCTTTGATGCTGGTTTCTGCAGTTGTTTCGCTCTCTGGATTACAGGCAAAACCACCGGATCACTTTTGCGTTGGGCATCTCCCAAGTAAAAGATTGATCTAGCCCAGAGATGATAACTTGCCTAATAATAATCAGCTAGTATTTGGTAGGGTCCTGACATTGTCACCCTGCTGCTGCACAACGTAGAGCTAGCCCGGAAGAAGAGGCTCAAGAGAGTGCTGGTGGTATCATGCATTTTTCTTTTCTCGATACTTGTGGTATCATGCATTGAGGCAGTTGAAGAAGTGACCGCTGCATGACACTCTCACAGGTTTGTTTGCTGTACGTATCTGTGCTCGCTGGTGATCCGAGCGAGCAATACACAGCATGCTCACATATAGATCCCCTGACATCTTGGACCACTGCACGGTCCAAGCTAGCTGCTAGCTTTCGGGCCGACACGCTCCTAAGTCCTAATCTGTTCACGTATGCTCCCTCCTTGCAATGTACGACTTCGCTACTATACGTAGCGTACCTTCCATCGACCAGCCCATCTCGGGTTTTGTTTTTTTTATTTTTTTTAATTTGATTAACGGAGGCGGGCCTCCGAAAATACAGATTAACAGAAGCGCATGCTCTGAGGCGGACGCAAAAACCGCCTCTGAAAATGGTTTTTGCCGGCCTCCGAAAATGCTTTCTTAGTAGTGACAGCTGATCATGCAGCATGTACGTGGACACGGCGTGCATGCTTTCCATCTAACTCTCAGGCTATGCTAACAACAAATATTTTCAGCTAATTACAATTCACTTGACACTTGTCCATCAACCCGTGTAGTTTGGGCTTGTGCACGGAGTTACTATATATAGTTTTAAGCCTTTGCTGGTTGATAACGCTTGAGGAAATCGCTACGTGATTTCCCTTTTGTGAGCTTACATGGATAACTGGTAGGCTACAATTTTACTGACATGAGCATATAATCAGCTGGTGTTTCGTGACAATCTCTTACTCCTAAAAGGATGTTGTATAGGGCTTCACCGTCTCGCCGCATCGTCTGCCTCCCCCTCACGCGGCTTCACCTTGGCACCGTCTCGCCGGCCCCCTCCTCCGCGCCTTCCGCCTCGCGCCCGTCGCTCCTTTCGCGTTGCCCCATCGCCCGCAGTCACCTGCCTTCCGCATCGCCCCCCTTCCCAAAAACCGCCCGCAGTCACCGGCGCCCGACTCTCCTCCCTCCACTCGCCCGCCTCCTTTCCCCCAGAGCAACCTCCCGGACCCCTCGGAAGAGAATCAAAGGAACAAACCGAGTCGACTCCCGGCGTCTGGTGGTCCCGAGGCGATGGCAAGCGGCGACGGCGCGCTGCTGCTGCTGCTGAGCCTGTCAGCTGGCTTGCGATGGAGACGCGGCTGCAGGCCGAGAACCGTGAAGCCATGGACGACTTAGTCTCCCCGGCAGCCGCCTGCACCACCTTCATGGACTGCTCCTTCCAAGACCACCACTTATCGACGCCCACCGTCACCGTCCTCCCCACCAGTCGCATCCGCATCCGGCTCAGCGATTCCTACGGCGCCGCCGCCACACCCGTATGCCTTTTTTCCTCTTTCGTGCACCCATTCTCTTCCTCGATGTCTTCTGCGCCGTTGGTTCCCTTCCTCCACCCCGCCCCGCGCCGCACCCTGCAGACCAAGACAAGGAAAGGGGTGCCAAGGATGGGATCTACCACAAGCACTATCCATCGTCCCCTGCCGCTGGGATTCGGTGGCCACCGGAGGACCCGAAGATCTTCCCGTCCCGAATGGTGGGCAGCGGCGGTTGGGTCCCCAGTGGTCGCGGGTTCGTGGTCGATCAAGAGACAGCACCGTAGACAACGAGCAGCGGTATGCAGACACCGCATACTAGGTCCTCCTCGCCTTGTCATCAGCACCCGCCGCTGCCGTCCCCTCCGCCTTAGGTCGTTGCCAGCCCCTCCTCGACTTCAGGTGAATTGAACTGATTTTACTCCATTTTCTTATCCTTTGTAGACAAACGGGAGAGCTTCTGTGATCTGATTCCTTGTTCTTGTGGGGAGAAATAGGCGAAACAGCAGACCAGTGGGGCATCAGCAAGGGGAAGGGAAAGAGAAGGGGTCATTAGAAGGACGATGACGAGGAGAATGGGTATTTTGATGAATTGGCTAATGAACCAGTCAGCCCGTCAAGGTCTCCATCACCTCTGCACTCTGTGCGATGGGAGCAGATTATCTTGGATGAGGTGATTTATGTTCCTGTCATGCTTCATTTTTTGAGTGATATACAATTTGTAGTTGCAATTAGGAAATTACACAAAAAGGGGTCAATTAAGCCAATATGATGATGGAATAGTTATTTCCAATAACTCATTAACTATTTATTTTATTTGTTCACTAAGGCTAATTGATTAGTCGATTCAGTACATGTTATATTTATCTATTGAGCTGTAGAAAATAAAGGTGGCTTTCTACCTTCTGATCTGAGGAAAACTCAAATGTAAATTTGACATCATGGATTAGTGCAAAAGCGCCATCTCCACAATCTTCACAGAACATTTGCAACTTACTGTTTGTATAGTTAGAATACATACTGCTTAGGGTGGTATAGAGATGAGCTATTGTGGGTTTTGTTCAATTTTTGAAAGAAATCAGTATTTGTATGATCGTAGTAACTAAATCACCTCAACATGCTTCATAACTGCCAATTGTGGGCCCTTTCTTAGTGTTGTGGACTCATATTTAGAACACTGCTTTGGACTATTATTTTTATATCACAATTGATCTATACCTGCTATAATAATCAATGACGACTCCTCTATATGTTTGGTTGCCCTACATTGTTTGTTTGGAGTTGGCATATCCAGTAATGCAAATAATTCAGTTCAAATGTTTTATTACTATTAGATTGTTTGGCTCAGAACATTTTAGCATACCAACTGCATCATATTGCAGGCATATTGTAGTTTCTGCTTACATGCACCTGTTTATGCCCATTTCTAGATAGTGCAGATTGAGTAAGTTGAGCAATTTAATACCTTCTACATAATTTGTTCTAATATATATGATGCCTTCTCGGATTCACTTCTTGCAAGTCTTTCCCTATTTGAACTGTTTCCAAGGACTGTAGTTGTGAGAAGATACTGAGATACTAGGTAAGATTTGCATAGCCTTACTACTCTTCAGTCATCTATTTCCAGTGATTAGCCCTGATTTAATTGTTACTCTGAAAAGATAAGGATATTTGTCAGTTTTAAAATATGGTTTAGCAATAATATGCAAGTTACAACAATTATATAGTTTAGGAAGTAGAAAGGAAATGTTATTTGCTTGCAGTTATATTGAATTGGCTACAAGTTTTCACTGTTCCCCTCATTTCTTTATTTGTTCCTTTGGATTGAGGACCTGACCGAACTACCTAAATTCTCCTTCAGTAGGAAGAAAATGTGCGATTGTGTTCACTCATCTGTTAGGAACTTTTCTTGGTGGACTAAGGTGAGGTACAGCGTCTGGTTATGTCACCTTAGTTTTGCCATTATTTGTTTTATCATGTCAGTGTGCTCACAAAAAACCATTATATTTTAGTACATATATAGAGGCCAATGCACTTGGGGTCAGCAGGTGATGAAGGCAAAAGGGCCATGATTCTTCTGAAGGAAAAAGGAGTACAAAAAAAAAGTGTTAAGGCGTACCAAAAAAGGCCGAGCTGCAGATCTTGCTCTCCCACCAAAGATTGCGAATGCACAACTGCTCACATCTTCATTATAGTACTTTTTCCCCCTCATTTTCACCCCCTTTATAAACAGTTAATTCTTTACTGCTAGGTGTCATTGAGGTGGGACTGCTTTGATAAAAAACGAGATGGGATTATATAAAGCTTTTGTATACTCAAAGCGTCACACAGTTACTTGTGGAAAGTAACCACTAATATGGAGCTAACGTTCATTAGATATAAACACTGAATTTGTATGGTACTATCACTTCAGTTGCATCGTAAATGTGCTGATGGAGTTCATGCAGCTGATTCCATGTCTTTTGCATCATAAAGACTTTTTTTACTGAAGTAAGCACTTTGCATGATATGATTTTTGTACTTTCAGTGATTTTGGGACCAGTTCATTAGTGTTCTTATTAGTGTTGTGTCCAAATTTCACCCGTTCTGGTATAGATGGAAAGCACGCAATCCTTCCGAGAACTGTATCTCAAATTTCACACTTCAATTTTCTGTATGTGATCGAAAGATAAAAAGTTGCGCCTCCTGTCGACTACCTCCAGTATGCCTGATCTCCAAGGTCGCCGGCTAAAAGTTGTTTTAGTTTTGTAGTATTTTGTGTATGTGATTAGCCATCTATGGGATCAGTGTTATGGTGTTTAAGATGTTTTTATCATTTAGGAGTTGTTATTTTGTAGGCCTCGCTTTCATACTTCACTCCCTAAGATACATCCAACGCCACTAGAAGGGAGGAGGAGCCCAGCACATCCTCACTCAGATCAACTCAGACCAAGATGTCGACGACCTTGTGCTGCCTCTCGAACCCACAAGAGAGAATCCGCCAATTAGCTATGTACTCTTCCGTCCCAAATTGTAAATCGTTTGACTTTTTTGATCCCACTTTGACCACTCGTCTTATTCAAATTATTTTGTAAAATATTATATTTTTTTGTTATGACTAGCTTTAGTAATAAAAGAATTTCATTTGAATAAGAAGAGTGGTCAAAGTTGAGGTTAAAAAAGTCAAACGACTTACAATTTGAGACGAAGGGAGTATTACATTATAATTTTTTTCGACTGTACTAATGCACGGCCACATACATATCTTATATAATAAATATATATATTATTTGATTATAATATTTGCTTCTTATACGTATGTACTTGTTTTGCACCACAATTATCATCTTGTAGATACTCTGTATATGAGAGCATACATTTTTTTTACCACCCGTTGCAACGCACGGGCACGAAGCTAGTACATACAATCTTGCTTGCAAACCCTTTTCAAAGCTACGCACTAGATAAGATTCTGGGTCTATAGAAGGTGGAGGACCAGGACACTATACCATGAGCTCGTCGAGCTCTGGAGATCAAGACATATATGGAGATTATCGAAGAATAGGTAACGGTTTAGTAATAGACTTTTTCTTATAAGCTCGCTATATATATTACTAATTCGTGGTCATATGTAATAAAGGCCGAATACACTATCACTGTGACTAGATGCCAGGATATTAATAAATTATTCCTTTATCTAAGACATGAGCTGTTGTCTGTTGAGCCGGCGATAGAACGTACATGGGGTAGCCTAGGCGCATTCTCCTTGCCTTGCAGGACCAGACATAGGGCCGGGGGCCTTCGTCGGCGCGGCGGCTGCAGTGTGACCGCCGCAGGCGTTGGAGAAACGCGTGACGGACGCATGCATGGGAGCCGGCCGACGGCTCTGCAATGCTGGTTCCGTTCTTGCCGATCATGAGGCAAGCAACAGCCATTATGTGCGTGCCCTTGGCCCATCTATGTGCGCTTGCAGCTCGCGAAAATGGCGTCGCGTCGCGTCGTCGTCTGGTCCGGCCAGCCCTGCTGGGTCAGCTCGTGACGACGCACGACCGCAAATCAATGTGCATGTTTTTGGTTCCAAGCGTGCTCGCTCGTGTATCCTGGTCCGTCGGCGTCGGCATGCAGCAGGTTGCAGGGTGGTACCGACCGCGTGCGTGCCGCGAGACAAGGCCCAGCGCCGGTGGTACTTCCCCGCGTAGATGACACGACAGGAAGCGTCCAGGCAGGCAAAGGCAGAGCTGCCCGAGCGGTGGCGTCGTCTGGACCGCGTCACGGGTAACTAGATAGCCAAATCAAGAGCCTCCTCGTCTTGTCCACACGTCGTCGCGTTGCACGTAGGCACGTAGCCAAAAGGCCAAACATAGCGCGCCCGCACTCCGCCCTCCCCAGTCAGCCAGTCCTACCTCCCACGTCCGATCCATGAATACTGCCTCTTTGATTAGCCGCCTCGAGGCATCATGTCTGAGCATCTCGGAGGGGCTCCAGCTCCACGGTCGCCGGTGGCTATGGCGGTGGCTTGCACATATGTGGCTTGAGAGACCTTAAGGACGACTTCCGCTACCTCCCCGACGTGCAGCCCCCCTTGTCGCCGCCCTCCTCATCATCAACAGGCGCACGCTGACCATCGGCTCCTTCATCACTAGTACAACAGTCGAGATCGCTCTTGGTGGAAGCTGGCTTCACTTAGCCAGGAAGAGTTGGCTTATTTGGGCCAGGCCTGCGTAGTTGTTATTTTTTTTTTTCACATTTCGGCATGTTAAGTTTTCACCTTCATTTTTTAGTTTTTACTCGCTTGCTTGCAACTGTGAGAGATTTTATGCTCCTTGCTCAACACGTGTTGAGACGCCGGGGGGGGGCTGCCATGACATCAGGAACTTGCTGCCGAGTTGCCCAACCAGTAAAATCCCATACTGTTGTACTAGGGACATCAGGACGAGTTGCCTTATTTGGGCCACGCCTGCGTACAATTGTTGCCATGGCATCAGGAACTTGCTGCCGAGTTACAACTACGCAGGCCTGGCCCATAACTCTACTCTATATGGGCCCAAATAAACCGGACAAGGTCCACACAGCCTTGCCGTTCCGTTCCATTGCAGTTCAACGTTCAGATGCGCCCATGCGGCAACGCAGCGAGATAGAAGCCGGCGGGGCAGAAGGATAGGCGACCGATTTCATCGTTCCCCTTCCCCACAGGGGAATAGAAAGCTTCCCCTTCCCTTTCGCCGCACCCACGGCAGCCATGGCCGCTCCTTCCGCCGCACTCTCCGTCTACCGTGAGTATCCCCCCTCCCCTCTCAGCCCCTCATATCTTGCTTTGGTCCTCGTGGGGACATGCCTAGACCTCTCCACGGGCCACGCCGTTTCAACAATCGCTAAACTGCTGCGGGTGTGTGCTCACTGGTTCTTTAGTAAGGATCTGGGGCTAGAAGTAGCTATCTTGCTCGTTTTTGTGCCGTGTTGGTCCTCATTCATCACTCATGAGAACAGATGCACGGAGGGAAAAGGATTGTAGAAAGCCACAAGAAAAGCGCGAACTTTTAGCGGATTAAGCTATTTGTCTATTCTCTGAAGAGATGAGGATTTCTTTTATCCGGTGGTCTATCAACACTTAAATCTTTTGCTATGTACAGCGCTAAAGCCTAAACTGTATAGATAGAGATGTGCTAGCAAAATTAGTCTGTTGTGCAATTTGCAGAAAATAACTCTTGGTGCAGTCATATAAAGTGGTAATTTGCCCCCATTCTGAACGAAAGAATTAAAGATCTTGTTCCTGTTTGCATTGTGAACAAGTGGAACCTGTGACTAAAATAATGTTTATGAGTTATATTGGATTATGTAATGTGGTGCCTTGTTGCCTGTTCTCATTGTCTAACTTTTTTCCCCTTCCGTTGTGTCAAAGGTGCGGCACATACAAATACATTTGGCTGCAGGAGTAGCAAGCTGAAGTCAAACAGAAATCGTTTGGGGCTTGGAGTTCCTTCAAGTTGTGAGAATGCAAATTTCTGTACAAAGTTAACCATCTGCAGAGCACAGAGGTTGCGCTTTTAATATTTGATAATGCCAAATTTCTTTGTATGCTTGAAGTGGTTGGCTTTAGTCATAAGTGCAGAGATACTCCTACTTTAGACACTGAATTTCATGTTTGCAAATGATGTTGACAAGAGTGACCGATTTAGCTACTCCATATTCTAAGCTAAAATTACACATGAATTGATTTGAAGCAATTGCAGTGTTGATGTTCTAGCCACATCTCAATTGACAATCATTCGGTCTACAAGAGTTCCCGCTACCTAGCTTAATTGGTTTTTATGATGAAAGTACATGTGAGTTGATTTTGATTTCAAAGTAATGACTATCAACATTCATATTTCACTCTAGTCACATTTCTCTAGAGCAACATCTAGACAATGAAGTTCCATTCTAACTGAGCACTTCAATCCTTGCATCATGGTGTGACATAATCTCGTTTTGAATATCTTTGGTTCAAAATTAACTCTCAGTTACATCTGATCAATTACTTTGCGACATTTTAACAGAAACAGTGAAACCATCTTCCTAGATGACCTTTTCCCTTCTTGCTCTCTGTCTTTAGATGAGGGTCTTCCGAGTCCGCCTATATTTTGCTGTGATAGTTTCCAGCTGTGTGCTTTTACTTATGTGGAATTGTCGTGTTATACAGTGAAGATTCCAAAGGTGGTGGAGGATTCTTGGCTGGCTTTCTTATAGGGGGAGCAATCTTTGGAACACTGGGTTATGTATTTGCTCCTCAGGTATTGCCAAGCTTTATTTCGTACTGTGCATGTACAGGTGATCCCTATGAAAGAATATAGAATCACTAAGCGATGCAACAAATAGCCAACAGAAACCCCATTGAGTAATATCTTCCTGGAGGCAGAAACCATTTCCTATTTTGAAAAGCTGAAATATGCGCTTTCTAATTTGCCACCGTAGATTTCTATCTAAAATATTTTGCATATGAGCTACTCATCAATGGTTGATGGCTGATGAAAGAAATATTTTTGTGTTTGCATGTACTAATCTAGCTCTAGATGCTACCGTTTTCTCTGATTTTCTTGCTACATAACTGTTCATAATTAACACACATGAGCAGATCAGCAGAACATTGGATTCATTGTTGGATGAAAATGGACAAGATAGTGAATCTGATGAAACTGGGCTCCAAAGGGGCCCAAGACCACAGGATGGTCGATATTATGATGACGGTTTAGAGGTATGGAGCCAAATTTACTTGCATTTTTTATTTGGTAGGTAAGTTTGATAACTAATATGCTGACTGCATCCAGAAAACTCGTCAAACACTGGGTGACAAGATAAGCCAACTGAACTTGGCAATTGACAAAGCTGCCTTGCGGCTGAAACGTGTCACTGGCAATGTGGAAAATGAGGATGTGAAAGACGAAGCAGAAGTAGAGCCTTCCTAGAACTTGTACCTTTCAGTTTCTTATTTTCTTAAGAACTGTTATTTATGTAACTCAACCCCCTGAAGTGTAGTATGTGAATTATGGCTTATACTCTAGAGTCTCAGCTGTACATGATAGTATATAAATTCTTCATTCGATTAACAGAAAACACCTTAATGAGTAGTAAAATTCTTCAGTATTGCTGTTGAAATATGTCCTTGCAAGATTCAGTCCAGGCTGATTCAATATAAATGGTTACTTATATTTTCTGTAGAACTTTGTATTTAAAATAACTAGGTATCCATTCAAATGAACTTGCAGACTGGGATGTCCTCATTGAACGATAATGAGCATGTTGTGGAAAGCCTTAATGAACATGGTTTTGTTCAGGGTGAAAGTGCAATATAATCATTCAGGGAAAAAAAAAGGTGCAGCATGATGGGTTCCAGGTTCATCAGGTGAGTCTGAGAAAGATACAACCTTAAAATTTTCGCAATTTGCCAAGTTTCAATGAGGTGTCAAGCTGAGGCATGAACTTTGACTTATTTTTCAGAAACACGGTCAATTGGGGACGTGAAATTGTTGGCCTGTTTAACCAATTAGCATCAAGGAAATGATTTGCATTCGCAGCTAGAATCTTTTGTACTCTTGCTGTTGTCTCAGACATTTTTGCCTCGTTTGAAGATAGCTAGAGAAGAATCCTGTGACTTGTCTGACTTAGCTTGAAGCGGTCAATGTACTACGAAATGTTTTATCTGATTGCTTCTTCCAGCTCGGAGAAATTCTGGAGTATAGGAATGTAGGATCTGTCTAAAACATTCAACTTTCGAAGTTTGTGGACTGCGGCCCGTGTCCTCGCTGGATGGGGCTTTGTTTTGATGCGGTATTGAGCTATGGTGGCTCTACTTGCAATTGCAATCAAGAGGGACAAAAGTTGTGTCGAAGAAAAAGGGGGACGAAAAATTCGTCAAATCTTCAGTTCTTATTACATTATATTTCTTTCTTACCGGAGCAACTCAATCATCTTAGGTTTTACATGAAATGAAATGACACTTTATAAACTGATAAATGAATATATATAGAATATGCAGAGGAGCTGCTGACTTTACTAGTTGGCAGCTTGGCATCGGTCGGTGCCGCCTCAAAACTGTCGGAAATCTATGCTACCACACCAGCTCGCCGCCGGAGAAAATGATAGTGTGCTGAGTCGCTCTGATGACATCGAGGCATCGTGCCATTTCTATTTGACTGGTATTTATTTAAACCAAGCATCTCTTTTCTCTTGTTGCCGCCATTCGAAGGCTTGTCCTTACCGTAATACCCTCGTCGCAAAAATACCGAGCATTCCTTTCCAAATTCCAATCATCAATGGCAGTTTTGAAATCTTATGCCATCAATTATTCGATGAAAAATATAGTATGAAGGGCACAGAAAAAAAAATCACACATCATCCATCCATCACGAAGATGTAACTAAAAACATCTCTCCATGATTTTTTTCCCTCACGGCCACCAGAGGCGCAGCTCCAGGTCAACGTCCTTGTCCTCCTCGTCATCGTCGTCGTCGCTGCTCACGTGGCACCTCTCGCGCGCGGGCGCCAGCGCCATTGGCGCCGAGAGCAGCACGTCCCCGCCGGGAATGAGCACCGCGCCGCCGGCATTGGAGTTCAGGATCGGGTACAGCACCGCGTACTTAGTCGTCCCCGCCGCGGCGTGCGGCGGCGCTGCCTCCTCCGCCGTGGCCGGCGCCGCCGCGCCACCGAGCTGCGCCTGCGCCGCCATGGCGCCGCCGCCGCCGTGGCGCATCTTGGCGCGGTCGCGGCGGTGCACGTTCATGTGTCCTCCCAGCGCCTGCGCGGACCTGAACTCGCGGCGGCAGAACGCGCACGTGTACGAGCGCGGCGGCCACGCGCCGCCCAGGCCGTCGTCGTCTTCGTCCCCGACGTCGACGGGCGCGTGGCCACCGACGGTGGACGCCGGCCAACCCCAGATCACGGCGGGCTTGAGACGTTGATGATGCAGCAGGAGCTGCTGCTGCTGCTTCTGCAGCAGCTGATGCCGTTTCCAGAACTGGTGCGTGATGTGCACGTGCTTGACCGGTGCAGGTTCTTCACTGCTGCTGGTAGGCGCCATCGATGGAGCTCGATCGGAAGGTGCTGACGCTCTGGCGCTTTTTTCAGTTCATACGATTATACGGCGACGAGACATTTGAGCGGTTTCGCTGCAGAGTACTTATACTAGTAGAATGCGAGCGGTTTCGCTGCAGAGCATTGGGTGTGTCACCGTGCTGTGTGTTTTTGTTCCTGTCTGCATAGGTGAGACACGGAGAAGGCTGTGCAGGACTGGCATGGGTTGTATCACCTGACGATTCTGGGGGCTGAGCCATGGGGGGTTTGGAATAGCTCGGGCAAAAGCTCAATGCACAACTGTCGTGCATTGGCTTCTTCAGTTTTGGTTGAAGTATTCTTTGCATCTGTGTTGGGATCAATGAGGTTTAGAATCTCGGTGAAACTGAAGTACCATGTTCAGTTCTGGAATCACATTGTTGGACAGTATTAACGGCATTTTGTTCTTTCATGGTGCCCTATGTTTTTGTTACTCTATGGCTAAACAATAGAGACAAGAATTACTGCAATAAAAACAAGGGTGAGACCGTGAGAATCTGAGAACTGAAAAGTATACACCCTCCTCACATGCATAGCTTCTGTTCCGTCCAATGCTAAAATCACAGCCTTTGATAGGAGTTGTTCCAAAAATCACGCCATTAAACTTCAGATTGGTATCCACAAATAATCTTAATACTTAGGGAAAAGTCTATTTTTCACCCTTCAACTGTTACAAAAGTATGATTTTCAACCTTAAACTACAAAACCGGATACTAAAGGCCCTCCAACTATCCAAACCATGCAAAATTGGCCCTTTGGTGGTTTTGAGGGTGGTTTTGGATTTTCTAAAAATAGCAGAAATATTATTTAAACTTTAAAAAACCATAACTAATTGATTTTGGACCCAAAAAATATGAAATCAATGCCAAAATTTCTCTTAAAATGTAACCAACCTATTGGCATACCATTTAATGTTATTTCGGTATTATATATTTATGTTACTAGTGTCTTATTGTTTTTTAAAAAATAACTAGAATAAAAATAAATAATACGCAAATAACTTCTAATGGTGCACCAGCATGTAGGTCACATTTTTAGAAAAACATTTGCACCGGATTCTTATTTTTCTAGTTCAAAATAAATTAGTTATGAATTTTTTAATACAAAATTATTTTTTAATTTTTTTGGAAAATACAAAACCACCTTCAAAACCACCCAAAGGGCCAATTTTGCACGGTTTGGATAGTTGTAGGATGTTTAGTGTCCGGTTTTGTAGTTTGAGGTTGAAAATCAGACTTTTGTAATAGCTGGAGGGTGAAAAATAGACTTTTCCCTAATACTTAATAGTTCTGAATAGCATCACTGGTCTACGTTGAGATCTTCAGGATGTCAATTTTGTTCTCGAGGACTGTCCAGTTTATTCTTTCCCCACACAAATTTAAAAATAGAAATAGACGCACAGAGTAAAAGAATAGAAAACATTTATGTGTGCTATATACAGCTGAGACCAGAGCATCCGGCAATCCGGCATAACGCTGGCTACATTCAGAACCAGGGCAGCGCATCTTAAGGTGCCAGTTACGTACAACAATTTCACAAGTATTAATTCACAGAAGAAAGGAGCACTTAAAGATGGCGACAAGCACAATACTAAAGTGACGAACCAAACGACGTCCTCGCGTCCTTCAAACATGTACTTTCAAGAAAGAAATACAAAACAAGTCCGTACTTATAATCCCAAATAACAGTCTGATACTGCACTTAAACTAGGACTTCTTTGAGCTGCCATTGGACTCGGTTTCAGACAAGCCGAGTGAATCTTCACCGAGTAAACTAACATACCGACCGCAGGCTGAACCGTATCTGTTGTTAAATACTACAATATGTCAATATCCAGCTAGCTGTTCCATAGTGTCCTGTACAGCTATACTTGATGGATCCTTGGTTACTTCGCCAGCATGTTCCAATGGAGTGTTGCATTCAAGTTTACAGGTCTGTTTCCAGTTCCTCGAACAGGGATAACATATATGTGTGTATATATCATATATAATATATAAGCATCTCTATACATACGGTGTGCAGGTGCGTCGTATTTCTAGTTAACTGAGGTTGTTGATGAGTCAAAACATCTCTGTCGACTGCAGCTGCGGAAAGAGTCCAACAGCTGGTGCGTTCTTGTCGTCCACGTCTCTAGCTGTAACTTTACTCATATTTCAGCGGCATATGCTGAAAATCTATGCCGTTAAGTTGCCGATTTTTTTTTTTAGTTTGGCATAACAAGGGGGATTTTTCTTGCTACATGTATGATGTATCGACTGATATTAGTTTGACACTGATACATGCTGCATGTATGTGACAGGTAAGTAGACCGGTAATGTGCACTAGTGTTTCGACACTTCATCGATGTATCAGATGCAACCAAAAAGAGAGTTTCCGAGGTATACAAAAAGATAAACTCAGCTCATGCAAAGAATAATAAAAAGAAGTACTGGACAGGGTCATAGAGAGAGAGAGGAAAAAAAAACGCTATGCTTATTGTGTGCAGAACCTGGTGTGCAGCGATTTTAGCTACATCTTTGGTCGGTAGTTTTTTTTTTAAAAAAAAGGAAGCATTTTGAGGTGAATATAAGTCATTTTGAACTATGCGTGTCCTTTAATCAGTTCAGAATTCTTGCCCACTTTGTACATATTAGGTGGAAAGCTGCTAGGCATGGGTAAACAACCTGATGATTCTTCGCTGGTTTTCAAATTTCAATGTATTCCAGGCATATGCCGGAGTTGAACTGACGCAATCTCTCCGAAAGTCTGGTATTACAAAGCACAAGCAAATGTCACCCTGCATGTCATAAAGCACAGTTTAGAGGTATTTAGTGCAAATCCACAAGACGCCGTAGCTAGTAGCTCGATGAAATTGAGAACCACAGGTAGCAGACACATCTTGGATCAATGTGTGCGGCACGAGCACCCCCAAAAAAGTATCCGCCGCCGGCCGGCTCAAGTTCATCAGTTCATGTACAAACCGTATCCTACTTCACATCACACACACTGTCACACTGATTAATCAAATCAAATACTGGGAAGTTACAAAAAAAAAAGATCAAATTTCGACCCTCTCAAGTAAAGAAAAATGCAGAAAGACAAGGCCGGGCTGCCTAAGTTTGTCGCCGCAGAATTGTGTCAAGAAGCCCACGGTGCAGTGGCCCAGTCAGTTATTACTAACTGGTCTGGAATTGAACCGGGCCGATGAAGGCTCATGATCTAACGGTTTAAACCGCGCCACTACTGATGTGATGTGAGGTTGTTGCTCCCCCGGCTTGGGTTAACGAGCGCGCAGCACACCGGCGAGCTCGGGCAGTCGGGCTGGAGGCTTCTCCGGAGTGCGCGGCGCGCTCCGTGGTCCGGCGGCGACCGCTAGCTGGGCACTGCCAGCGCGCACCACGGCGGCCGCGGCCAATCGCGCGAGCCGAACATGGCCGAGGCGTGGGGGGTGGTGGTGGTGGTGGTGGAGGGACGCATGCACCCACCCACATGGCCCCTCCCTCTCCGTCTCGGCGGCCGCGCCCGGCTGCACGGCGCACGTGCGACACGGCCCCTCTCGCGCTCTCGATCTCCATGAATGATGCTGCCTGCGTGCGCCTCTGCGTGGCCCCGAGCGTTTTGGGTCGTAGCTTATGGCGCTCCGGAATATCTCGAGGGGGCCGCGGCTGGCCGGGTTGCCGGCCGGCAGCCGCGCGGGAGGCAGCGGCCGGCTAGGACTACGCATCGCATGCATGGTGGCCTGGCCCGGGCGGACGCGACGCGCGTGCACGTGAATGCCGGCATAAGCGCCATGCCGTCACGTGCACGGCGGAGGAGGCCTATGGCCTGTCAGGCTGTCACTGCACTGCCTGATCGAGGTTTGTAGACTTGTAGTGTACTAGCTCACTCTCTGCCGGCTGGCCGGCCGCCGGTTCATCGTCGCACAGGCAGTGGTCGATTGACTGACGAGTTGAGAGCCAATCAATCCGCGTTGTCAGATCCGGCAGATCGAGAGCCGAATGCCAAGAGTCACATCGGTAGTAAGTAGGAGTAATTGCGTGCTTGTTGCGGATCATCAAGTAAGCTCTGTGTTATTTACTTGTAGTACTTTGGAACATAGACTGAAGATGACACATGCATGGTCGTTCGTAGAAATTAACCATATCATGCGCAGTAACCTTAGACGACACATCGAGCATATATATGTAGTACTACCGCTTAATAAACATTTGCTGGTCATATTCTGTGAGCAGCAGAATCAGAGCATCCAAGCATCATCCACACTAGTACACAGCAATCACCACTGCACTTTCCCGTAGGTAAATAAACAACCCAAAAGATAACATTTTGGCCAAGCTAGCAAGTGTAGATAAACTATGTGAGGGATCGGATGTCTATAGCTAGCTGGAGATGACAGGAACGAATACATAGCTAGCTAGATTTGACATGACAATTTAACAATATATCTAAGCCACTAAATTAGGGAGTTGAAAGGGTGACAAACTGACAATCAATCATTATCAATCACAAGGGGGCCGGGTGTGTGTGCACAAACACAACAATCAACTCTTTGGTCGGTTGATATTCTTCTCTCTTGGCCATGAAAAAACATATACTACAAACTACACGCATTTCCTTTAGGTCAACACCCTTTGTCGCCGCACTAAGCTTCCATCCTCCCCATCCGCGCCTCATTTCATGTCCGATGTCGTCACTTTTATCAAGGGTCCATATGCTACTACACGTACAATATTGGTCTTAATCGGTGTAGTGCTTATCTTTAGTGGCCATTTAGCTAAAGGCTCCACCCTGGCAAAGATGCCGTTCATCCCTAAAATAATAGCGAGCTAATCGTCCATCGGCTTTTGATAATAGTGGGTGAGAGGGAGGGAGAGAGGCTGGCTTCAAGTGGCGACATGATTAGGTGATGCGCCTCCGAGCAAACAAAGTCTATGTAGAATCTTTCCTATTCTTTAATTTTATTTGGTTGTCCCAAATTCCTAATAAACTATAACTCAGCGTTGTGTACATGTGCGAGCTCTCATTCTCTCTCATTCACATCACTCTTGGTATGCTTATAAATTGTGCATGTTGATAGAGCTGAGAGAACATGTTTTGTGACGCCTTCATCGATCTTGAACTAATGTGGTACATTCATTCATGTTTTACTTGTCCCTGAGACTATTGACATAATTAAGTCTCAAATTAATGAAAATCTTTGCCTATTTTATTTTATTAAACTATGTGTAAATACAGTTATTAGAAATATTTTGCCATTAAAAAAGTAAATAAAAAGAGTTCACTTATATTATTAGATATTATGAATTTTTGAAATCAGGCTTATTAGGCAAATGTTAGCATTGAGTCACTGAAGTACTTTAAATAAATACAGTTCACTTATATATATGTAGTAGGTATTATGAATTATGCAATCCTAAACGATTGGCTCAAACAAGTATAAGAACACAATAAAAATTAAGAGAGTAGTTCATGTCGTAAAGTGTATAGTTGGTTTGATCACTATTACCTTATTATATGACTTTGTGCCTTTACCATAAACTTTCTAACAGAATGTTAGCAAATCTTCGTTGACTTCACACAGATTTATACAAGTTGCACTTTCACCCGAACACATGTACATTCACAGTGGGGTAATAAAGAAATGCCTGGTACATCGACTATAAAAGATTGATGAAACAAATGATGTTGATGTTGCTGGCCTGTAATCAAGTACTTACCAGCCTTTATTAGTCGTAACCTACAAATGAACTTTTGCTGTTCATCATTTTATTAACGTACTGGGTAGTACAAAAGTGTCTAACGATAACCAACTTTCCATATGTCTCCTCCCTACTCAGATAATATAGTTGATTTGTCTAGACTTCTGTACACATAGTATACATAAATTAAACAAGGTGCTCGTGTACTCATTATATAGTATCGTCAGTGACATATAATATACAGTAATTAAAAGGAAACATAAGGCTGTAACTCTATATAGTTTGCTTCAAGGGTAACCACCTCCCATATCTAATATTAACCATGATTATATGGACTTTTGCAGTAATAATATAGTATTTGACTAGAATTGGAGCTAGATTTTGTGGTGTTTTATAAACTCCAACACATGGCGCTCTAGCAGCTAATTCGAGGAATTAATAATGAGCATAAACAATACTATGTCGTCGTGGTCGAATTTTTTGTGCTGGTTACTTGTAACAGCAACTAAAGCAGGCAGAAAGAACCGGCAAAGGGGAGATAAACTAGAATTAGAAGTTACTTTTAGTACCAACATGCGAGTTAGTGTAGAATTGTCTATTCCCTTAATTAACTTATTACTTTCTTGCATGGTGACACTATATTAAGTATAGTAGTAGTATCCTCATCATCATTGGGAGATTGAACAACGGAATCTTCCAATCCTTCGGGCATCGGCACATAGAGTATATATATATGGCTAAGAAAGGACGTTCATGTCATAAGATTAAGAAGGCCAAGACGACACATATGTTTAAGACAAAGTTCAATATAATCTATCTTCAAATACAAATCGGTATCGTTCCCTGATGCTTTATTGCTGCTCTGTAGACTAGACTGAACTTTTCGAGGTAGAAAATAATAAACTGATTGAGTCGCATTGAAAATTTTTATCTATGGACTATGCATGGCGCTGTAGAGACATATATAAGAGATCTTAACTATATGACATCAGTCACAAGCAAATATATACTAATCAATCTTACTGCCTTAAAACCTTAATTATTTGATACCTGAGGAAAAATATTTGCAACAGAATAACCAAGCCTAGAGAGCTTTTATATAGCTCGGTTGGTTTGGATGGATCGATGATCATGTTGTCACAGAGGTTTAAGCTGTCGTAGACTTATTGGCACAAGGGTGCTGTTTTTTTTTAAAAAAATAATTTTAGTATAATTACTGGTACGACATAATTCAGGACAAGCTATGTCAGTATTGGCTTCCAATCTTTTTTAGACGTATGTTCCGACTTTGGGCGCACTACATGCATGGATGTGTGTGTGGGCGTTGCGTGTGGTGTGGGTGCTGTGTCTCGCCAAGCTGTACTACTCGATCAGAAAAAAAAAAGGATGAACCAAGAGCCTAGGGATCAAGCTAGGTAGCCGACAGCATTTCTCGGTGACATATCCGAAATCACGAACGGCCATGGGCACCGGCTATCAGCCATCCCGGAGCTTGGACTTTCCCGCTGTTGCTTTCAGCTTGTGTGGCCGGAAAACAGCGACAGGCCAACCGATGCACACAGATTGGCTAGTGGCACGGAACCAAATTATATGACCTGTTTTAATTTACGCGCGTGTGAACGGATCAGCAGAATTGACGCTGCTGCTGCAGCTTCTGCATCTGAACGCTCGCCTTGCCGAGATGGCCAAATTGGCCTCTCGTCTCCTGGTGAGGGCGGCGGCGTCTGATCTCTTTCTTCTTCTTCGCAGCTCCTGGAGACCTGGCATGTGTATGTGTGTTGTGTGCTTTGCTCAGATGCTTTGCTTGGCCGCCGCGCGCGGACTCGACGAGGGATTAGGCTAGGTTTAATCACGCCATTAGTAGTCTCGGGCTTATCCTCACGCCATTGGCGAAAAGGCGACGTGGTTGTCGGGATTAGGGACCATGACGCGCACAATTACCGATTAATCAATTGCCGTCGTGCCTGGGGCTACCTTGCTTAGGCTATCCCCAACCCATCTACTAGAATGGTGTCCATAGTATTAAATAGTCAGCCACATAAGCAATTTGGTGATGTGGCAAGGGAATTAAAGAGGGGGAAGAAGGACATGGTGTCTTGCATGAGAAACCATGTCTACACAAGAACCAAGAAATAAAACTTAATGATAGGGAGATTAAAGGAGAGAGAACATATGTGATTGGGTGGTAGTTTATTTTTATGAAACTATGCATCGGGAAGGTAGTTTCTGTAGGTAGTGTCCATATGACATGGATGTATAGAAACTAGTTGATGATGTCTTGGGTTGGGAATAGCCTTGCGACCTAGCGCTTGGCCGCTAAGCTTTAATTTCTTAAAGCGACTAGTAAAGTTGTCACGCGGATTAAAAAATAGTGCAACTGGGTACGAGCGAGCGAGTCACCGTCCTTGGAATCTCCACTGGTCGACGCACGCAGCTGCTAGCTAGCTAGGTGCCCAAGATCTAGGGCATCTCCACCCGATGACCGATCCATCTCGGCTGGCTCGATCGATCGGCCACCGCGACGCGCGGCCCCAACGGACCGGTCAAAAGGCGGCCAAAAGAACGAAACCCCATTAGCTCGCCGGCCGGAGATCTCGAGCGAGCGACGTACGGCTGGTGGTGAGGTGCGTGCGCCCATGCGATGCGCCGCAGATCATCGGTGAGCTAGCTAGCATATATGTGATGCAGCTAGAGCTAGCTGCTGGTATGGCATGGAATGGAATTCGTCACGCACTCGGTGATCCATGCATCATCGCTAGCTTGTGTAGTCGTATATATATGTGTGCATCCGTACATCTCAATCAGCTAGAAATTCAGTGTGAACATGGGGAATTATATTGCGGATTCAACACATGCAATATTCTAGCACAAGTTTTGAAATGTAACATCAAAGACGACTAATAAAATAAAGACCGTCATAAAAATAAAATGGGGACTTGACTTGATTGCACACAAGAAGAGAAGGTAGATAGCAAATTCAACGCTACAAAGGCCCGGGTATGTACTCATACCCTGGAGGTCTGGAAGTGAGAAGCTACTATCTCAGCGTATTAAGAGTAAATAAAGGGCGCCAAACGTTCCTAAAGTAGACACAAAGTTTCCAAATCATCACTTATACGTAACAAATATAATATAATGCTGATTAAAAATATTTTGACCTTGACTAGCACAAGCAAGTACTAATAAGTTTACAGACCTAAATCTTAATATTAATAGTACGTGGACCTATAATACTTTTGAGTGAGTTAGTTTAAAACCTTGGGTGCACTTTCACTGTTTATTCAAAACAGATCGATCTAAGAATTAAATACTACTACCATGTTACAGTATTAATGACATACCACGTCTAGCTATATATACAAAGGAATCCAAAGTTTTTTCTCCTTCTGAGATCTAAGGTATCCAAAGCTATTAGGTATTACATAGAGTATACTATATCGGTGAAAGGTGGGCACATGATTAGTGATTGATTGATTAATTAGATGATTAGTTTATGCACTCATCGCCATCGCCCAAGACAGCATATGAAACCTGCAGTGCAAGTTTTTAATTTACAACGCACCTGTGATTGAGTGATTCTTTATTTTAATTGCACTCTTAAAAAAGGTGGTAGTTACACAATCTATGATACCAGAAAGCAGTGAGAAAACGAAGGAAAAAAAAAGAAACAAAAACAGCGTAATGTACTTGCGTACGTCTTATCCAAATGCACGCATGGATTCCTTTTTATACTACTAGATAGCTTTGTAACCTCGATCAAGAGCTTACTTGTGTTGATAAAAAAAAACAACAAACCATGCATTTTTTTGTATGCACAATGTTGGGGAGTTCGAGTACTGAGACACTGTTACAGATATTCTCCCTCTTATATATTCCGAGAATGTGATAGCAACCGAGGTGGTATCTTGTTCCATCTTATCATATCAGCTGCGGCTAATTCTAGTAAAAATGAATTTGAGCCAATCAAGGATTGTACAAAGCCATTCACACATGCAACATAAACGAGCACTATAACATAAATATAGTATTACTCATGTAATAATCCTAGGTGGTATATGTCGCTTGTAATTAGCTTTAGATATGATTTTGCTCTCAGATTCGTCGTGTAATTTAAGATTTCTGAGCTCGTAATGAAGAGAGATATTCAGATCATTATTGGACAGCAAGATGCAGAATGGACAAAAAGGAAAACATGAAGATGCATCAGTAAAATGTGGTGTGTTCATCACTCTTTTAACTTTTGGAGCATGCCTAGGGTTAGGGTTTCCTTCCAAACTTTCCATGGACCTGCCGGGCAACAGAGTAGCGTGGGGCTGCGTGGAGGGGCCCACTTGCAGCGGGACGCGCGTGGATCTCGGCGGGCACAGCGCGGCTCGTTCCCGAGAAAGGCGAGCTCCTGACGTGCCCGGCCATGGCCGACAGCCACGCCGAGTTACCGCCTGGGGCTAGCCGCACTTGACCGCACGTGACCGGGCACGTGGGACGAGCCGAAGCTTTGCTCGGCTGCACCGGCTCGCTTTCGGAGCGCGCGCCGCTGGCTCGGCTCCAGGATGGGCACTTGTCGAGAGGTGATTAGCCCGGCACAGCTCCCCGTGTTAATGTTGGAGGGTTAAAGATGTGAAAGAGGGCAGAGGGAGAATGGGTAAAAGCTGGTTTCTGAAGTTGCTCTACTATACGACAGAAAGTGAGAGAGCAACAAAGTATAATGACATTGAGTTTTTTTTTCATAAGAAAAATGCAAGCCAGATGTTGGTCTGTCGTTAAAGAACATTCATATACTGGGCAGTATTTGTACTTAAGATCGAGTACAACAAAAGAGTACCATGGATCAGTTAACAAATTCTACGAGGAAAAGAGAGAACAAGTCAGTAGTCACCCCAACACCTGATGAAACAAATTAACAATCCAGCCTTTTGCTTCTTCCAAGTTCATAGTCTAAGTCAAGTATATGACACTAGTCATTAAGAGATAATTTTCTAGAGCGTGTCTAGATGCCAACGACAAATCGACAGTATAACCCCATTGTAGACAGAACAATTGGAGAATTGACTAAGAATTCTTTGGCAAATGCATACAGAACCACTATTTATATGACTATAGACATCATTAAGCGATGAAACTTTCAAGGATTTGATTAGCACAGAAACGTGAGGACCAAGCAGTGTACATGACATAAATATATATGTACATTACTTTGATTTAAGAAGTAGATTCCATTGCTATTTCCCTATGCAGTATAATGTCACATCAAATGTCATACTGACGATTTCGATTCGACTCAAAGAAATTGGTGAAAATATTTTGATTTCATGTTTAAATGGAGAAGAAATGACATGGTCAAAATTTGAGTTAACAGATAGTTTCATCAAAGAAAGATATGAATTAACCAAATATGTAGAGAATATATTCGATATAAATTTTAGTTGGCAAAAAAATTATGTGTTGGTCTTTTGCTTATTCTTGTATAAGGCGATTTATTTGGTTGTCCTTTGGTAAATAAGACTTTATTTAGGGAACATGTACCCTGAACAAAAATTATAAAAACTATTAACACTAGTTAATTTAAGACTTGTGTTACGTTATGTACTGTATCATGTGGCGGCGGTACAGATTCTGTAATCTAGCTAGCCCTACTATGCAATTAAATTAGTGAAAGTTGTTGTAGAAAAGCTGTAGAATTAAGAAGGATAGATACGCACATCGATCTGTATCCCCAAAAATTGTATAATCTACTTCCTGGAATCATATATTATCGAGGTACTATTATTAGTATGTTACGTTTGTAACTTCCAATAAGTTATTGGAGTCTGGAGTGCATAGTATGTTAGGGAACAGGTTATAGTTGATTGTTGATTTTTAATGCTGCTTATATCATAACACCAACCATGGCTGCACGATCTGTCCTCATTGTCATAAAGTTACATGATTGCTTTGCATATTTTAGTTATATAAAACAATGAAACTAACACAACTTGACAGAGAACATAAACTATTCCTGCCCCCTTCCTATATATAATCGCCTATTTTATTTAATAAAAAAGTTCTACTTACGTACATTCCATGTCTCACACCGTGTTGTAGAAAACTATCGCGTTGATTTGTTGAATAGAGTAGATCTCTCCAAAAGATCAAGGAGAAGCATTAAAAAAGATGTGCAACTTTGGGCAAACCGGGTGAGAGGTTACTCATGTTAATTGGTGTCATGAAAAGACGGTAAAAAGTAGTCTAGCTTCCAAAGTTTTCAGGTCATCATACGTGGTGATTAGTGAAAGTACCAGCATGCTGGTTACAGTTATACGATTTGATAAGATAACCGATATAAAAATAAGTTAAGGGCGAGGATGATGTGGGTCATCCATTTGACCTGACATAGTTTATTACTAGTAAACTACATACAATCAAATTTTAAATGTTCTTGTCTAAAATTATGCTAGGAAGGACAGATGGGCAATTAAAAATGCATCAATCAATTCGTAGACTAAAAATTTATGCTCGAGGGAATATGGCATAGCGATCGATCTTATATATATGGATGTACATGCCGTACTGTGTTGTCTCCATAGGAACCGTATGACTAACTAGGCTAAACCATGCTGCTAATAGTAGTTTGATCTCGTCACAACAGTAGGTAGCTACCAAATGTAAATGCCATATATAATATAATGCGTGAAAGTAATAAAGGCGTGAGGTTACAAAAAAAACGGCAGATTTTGGACCAACCTTGATTGTCGAAGAGTTTAACTTCAGATAGTTTTTGTTAATATTGTATTGTCTTCTTTTTTGCATGGTTATTTCCCCTACCATGCAGCGTAGTAATTATGGGTTTGCCCCCTCTTCTTTTACAGTTTGCAAGATTATCGCCCCTATCGTTTCTAAAGTGATTGAACTACGTACTGGTCTTAGCTTGGTCAGCAAACATTATTAAAACAGTATACGGGTAGCCATGCGAATTGAAAAACATTAGGCCTCAACTTGGGACACAAACATGCAATTACTCTACTCACACAAAGCCTTAGATTTTGGTAAAAAAAAAAGCATTAGAGTTTTGTTTGATCCTGATGTGTTCGGTTTGAAAACTCAAGCTTACAAGGCACATCAAGGAGGGAAATGGAAGCTAAAGTATACCACATGTTAGTTGTACTGGAGTAATTCAGTCATGAGGGAGTATACCTCTCACATTTTTTCCGTGTGATAAAGAACGTAAGTGACAGCGAGTTGCCTGTTTGAAGATATGCACTGTCATGCAGATGTCGCAGAAATATAGCATTTGCCATCATATTCAATATTTGAAGCTAATTCCAAATTCAAACATTGATATTGGTTGAACTTTGAGGTTAACTCGTACATATACACACAATATGGTTGCACATTGTTCTGCATATATACTGCCACAGGAAAGGGTTAGACCTAACTGTGTGCAATTGATCCTAGCGCAGCACGCGCTGGCACGGGCCCCACCACCGGAGTGTAGTCATGGACAACCTCCACACCAATTCGCATTAACCAAGGGTTAGTGGTCCTAACCCACGGGTTTAGGCACTTAACCATGGTTAATTAGCATAATCTTGCGACGAGCACGCTAAGCCATCGCTATCACCATGCATCACATTTTTGCATCATAGTTCCTCCCGCTCCATCTCTCTTTCTCCGAAGCCTCCCCTGTCACTGTCACGCAGGACGCCTGCGAAACTGACGCGTGGGCTCCAGAACGTGGTGGCCCGCGTGTCAGCGTCACAGCCACATCTCTTTGTCCGTAGCTGCAAGGATGCGCTGAATTTGTTCTCCCAACTCCCTCCCCCTCCCCCCGCATTATTTTATGCGGTGCACCTCCTACCACTGGTTGGAAGAACCTCTCAAACCCTTCTCTTTCCCATCTCTTCTCCAGTGCCTCACCTTCTCCTTCATAGCTTCCCTGCTGCTTTCTCTCCTCCGGCCTTCCCCTAACCCTGCTCCATAGCACACAGCTCCCTCTGCCGCTGCCTGTTGGTGTTCGTTCTGATCGATCTCCTCCATGCAAGCACTAACTTGTTTGGTTTTTTAATTTCCTTGCCCTGTTTGCTTCTTTCTGCATCCAAAAACTTTTAAAACAGGCACAGGAGCATAAACAATCCCCCTCTTTAAAAATCATTGCTTCCTTTTCCAACACTTCCTTTTAACCTAAAAACAAGACACCACTTCCTGTTGCAATTTGCGTTTTTTTCTCTGCTTTTCCCAGTTTTTAAATTTTTCCGCTTGCTAGCTACATCAGTACATGAGCTAGCAGAGAAGCATGGCAGGCCTCGACCTCGGCACCGCCGCGACGCGCTACGTCCACCAGCTCCACCACCTCCACCCCGACCTCCAGCTCCAGCACAACTACACCAAGCAGCCGGACCCCTCCGACGACGACCCCAATAATGGCAGCGGCGGCAACGGCAACAACGGCGGGCCCTACGGCGACCACGACGGCGGCTCCTCCTCCTCCGGCCCAGCCGGTGGCGATGGGCCGGGCTCCGGCGGGAACGGCGGGGACATGGTGGCCCGCCGGCCCCGCGGGCGCCCACCGGGGTCCAAGAACAAGCCCAAGCCCCCCGTGATCATCACGCGGGAGAGCGCCAACACGCTGCGGGCCCACATCCTCGAGGTCGGGAGCGGCTGCGACGTGTTCGAGTCCATCTCCACGTACGCTCGCCGGAGACAGCGCGGCGTGTGCGTGCTCAGCGGCAGCGGCGTGGTCACCAACGTCACGCTGCGCCAGCCGTCGGCGCCGACGGGCGCCGTGGTGACGCTGCACGGGAGGTTCGAGATCCTGTCGCTGTCGGGCTCCTTCCTCCCGCCTCCGGCTCCACCCGGGGCCACCAGCCTCACCATCTTCCTCGCCGGAGGACAAGGCCAGGTCGTCGGCGGCAACGTCGTCGGCGCGCTCTACGCCGCGGGCCCAGTCATCGTCATCGCCGCGTCGTTCGCCAACGTGGCATACGAACGCCTCCCGCTGGAGGAGGAGGAGGCCCAGCAGGGAGCGCCACCGGGGCTCCAGATGCAGCCGCCCGGCGGTGGCGCCGATGGCGCAGGAGGTATGGGCGGTGGTGGTGGGCCCTTCCCACCTGACCCGTCGGCTGCTGGGCTGCCCTTCTTCAACCTGCCGCTCAACAACATGGCCGGTGGTGGGTCGCAGCTACCGCCTGGTGCCGACGGCCATGGATGGGCCGGTGCGCGGCCACCGTTCTGACAAGAGCATAGCCATGAGGATTGGGGGTGGTAATTCATCGATCAGGTGTATGTGTGAGAACTGGCATGGCAAGAAGGAATTAAGCAATGAACAACGGCGCAAGGGTTTGAAGAAGGCAGCTTGCAGAAGGTTAGCGCAACGCATGCTTGCTTGCAAGGATATCTACTATTTCTATCTCGATCTCTGTACAATTTCTTAGTGTTTGCTCGGTCTCTGTCTGATTATGTGTTCTCTCCTCGTTCTTCCTTGTTTTCCGTTTCTTCTCTTTGTGTCTCTCGATCTTGAAACTTAATTTGTGGTACGGTGTAACCTTTGTCTTAATTTTTAATCTCTGGCTTTTAATAAGCGAGCCTTTAATTTAATCTCTTCTCCAGGATGTGTATGTGTGTTACTTATCGATGTTTCTGCATGAGTTTCTAGTTGTTATTGTTCCTATGGATGAGAGATTCGCTTCAACCAAATTGTGTTAAGAAAGTTAGCGTATTCTAGTGGCTTAAGCTGTCAGTTCTTACTTTATCATCATGTAGCAGCTAGCTAGATGTGTTGTGCATGCTTTTTGGCAATTGTTTTTTGAGTTATACAAAGGTGTTACCTGCCTGCGTGTGCAACAGCAATCAGTGATGCGTGTATAGTATATATTATTGCTCGTATCATCAATCAGTTTCTTCTGGTTCTTCTAAATTTATTCGGGGAGTCTGGGAACTGCTTCGTCACAAGTTACCACACAATTTTCTGCTCACACGTGTGCAAGCTTTGCCTTTGTTTAAACATCGCAAGGCAACAAGTACTCAATTCGGCTAGTAAATTGCATCTCACAAAGCAAGCTCATGGGAAATCCTCAGCCAATCTCAACGGGGGGTTTCATGGGCATTAAATACACGGCCACATCAGCAATTTTGCTGATATGGTAGGGTAATTAAGAGGGGGAGTTTCGTCACCATGAAACCCCTGTGGCACAGTTATCTAGTTTCCAGTCTAGGTAACTGTGTCTATGAAACCCCCATTGAGACTGGCCTCACAAGTCAGACCAGCTGCTTGTCTTTGCTGCCCTTGTTCTTTGTTGTCTCATATGCGCGTAGATTGCAAGATGCTTGTCGAAACAAAAGAAACTAGATTGCTATTTTCCCTAAGTTCATTCTTGGGAATTGGACATTCAAAGGTCCTTAATGATAAGGTTTACATTAACGACATGGTATATATTTAGTGTTTAGTATGGATTGTGTTGTCGCACTGTTTAGAGCTTAGGACTACTCTACATGGCTGTCTTAACTCCAACTTTACATCATTTCTATAGAACTTGATGCTGAGTACAGATTTACAACCTTCAGCTAGCTTATCTTGAAATAACATGCTCAGGTGCTAACAGACTGAAACATTTAGTAACCTTTCTTTTCGTCCACGCTGAATAGTTGATAGAATTAGATATTCGTTCCTTAACTCAATTTGTAATGCTTCTGTTCAATGCGGAGCTTATTATACCCTCATGTTAGGGCCAAATTAAATAAACTAGAAGGAAAACAACATGAAATTATGCACTCTAGCTAGGTTTGTTGAGAATAATTTAGTGAACAGATAATTAATTTGTCAGAAGAGACGATGAAGATGATTCGCTGAGAAGATATGTAGCACTACATCTTAACCTGTTTCAGCCTATATGCACGTATATGTGTCTTCTATTGTATGAACTGTGTTTATGAAACAATTGAAAAATATGAAGGCTAACCACTGATCATCTGTTTCCTCTGAAGAAGATCTAATTTCTGCCAACTGTAGTAGTATTGTATTTAGTCTTTTACTTATCTGGCCAGTCGAGTTGTCTGGGTAGTGGGTATTATATTGTTCTATGATGTCTCTCTTTGTAGTATATGTTAATGTGTTGATAATTGCTCTTATCTTGTTCTCAAGTTGTTCCCATGATTCTCTGCACATATTTCTAATGATAAAACAGCTTATTCTTTAATCCAAGATTGAACTACTTGAAACCCTTTGTTCTGCACATTGCATTATGAAGTGAATTTAAAATGTTTATCAAACTCTACTCAGTATAACAGGAAACTATTATAAGTTCACTTGATATGTTAGTTCTTAATCCTTAAAATTTTTGTTATTTCTCAAGTGCTTGAAACTAACTTATTTTAAGTTTCAGTTAGAATCAACAACTAACTAGTTATCAATTCAGGTGATTGGGTTTGACCCAAGGGATAATGATTAATGATTTTTAAATTATGGTTTCAAGCAGTTAGAAATAATAATCATTTCTTAATTTTTAATTTACTTATAATTAACTTAATTATATTCATAGCTTATAACTTAAGGACTTAATGCGCCATAATTTGAGCTAATAAGATTATTGTCGGTATGAAATGAATCCACTGCAAAAATTTATACATCACAGAGCATGCAATGGGTTCTCCTCGTTGATGAACTCATTGGTGGTGTGTGCACTATGCAGTACAAGACTGTGGTGGCACGTATCCTCTGAGCTCGACATGAGTGTAACTGTGTTGACGGCGCTTAGCCGCGTCAATTATGCACTGCAAGTGTATGGGTCGGTTGTAGCTCTTCCCTTAGAGTATTCCCCAAGGTTTATCAATACATGGGTCGACAACGAACTTACCAGGGTCAGGTCGAGAAGAATTTTGATGAGAACCAAGTCTTCTTGTGAATTGATCCGAAAACGTCGATGATCTTGATCTTGTGGTCTTTGGAGCGTCTTTGGGTATGCCTCATACCTATCACTTGAACAAGAAAATTCTCCCAAAAACATTAGTCTTAAAACTTTATTGACACGGCGGCGTACCTTGTTTTCCACATCTCACATCAAAGTGGATCTAGGGTTTATGATATTCTATTGATGAGAACCCCTTGATCACCTTGTTGGAGCGGATGGTGGACTTCTCGAATCCCGAGTTTAGTGTCTAGCTTTCCACCTGCTTTCAAGGACACCAACAAGAAAACAAGGATATATGCAATAATAAAGATTAGGGTTAGTCCAAAAAGTTAGATAGAACCCCCTAGGGTTCGTGTTGCTGATCCTCGGCAACAGCGCCAGAAAAGCTTATTGACGGCGTTAGGCCGCGTCAATTATGTACCGCAAGCGTACGGGTCGGTTGTAGCTCTTCTCTTAGAGTATTCCCCAAGGTTTATTAATCCATGGATCAACAACAAACTTACTAGAGTTTTCTATCTAGCTTAACGGATCTAATACTAGCATGAAACACATATTGCATATATAGTTGAACATGTATGTGTATGGCGATGAATGTGAACACATTGTGAATGATCACAGCCGACCTCCTCGAGATAACACGAACTTTGGTAGCACGAGCCCACCGTCTCCTTCATTGCAATTCCAGCCTAAGTGATAACCTAACCTATCTCGTACTCCGATAAGTGGACATAGTCCCACAAAGTTCCGTAAGCCGATGTCTTTCCCTCCCACACTCGTCACACAACACTAGGGGTAGTCAATCACCAAACAAAGAGAACCTATAATGGGACATGGTTCCACAATACATGTTCCACCGGCCCTACTCCTCCCGCATACTGTCACTACACGAGGGATCCCAATAAGATTTATCCGCAAGACATAGACTAATCACCACGATTAGATCTAACCTACTAAAAACATAAGCTAGCTAGACACATAGACTAATCACCACAATTAGATCTAAACATATGCAAGCTAGATATATGGGATAAAGCATGCATCTTAGAAGATCAAAACAACGAGATAAGATTAGATTGATTCATCATTCAATGTACATGTGCCTTGATACATCTAGGCACGGCTCCAGAATCCCACCATGGCGTCACCACGCAGGGCCAACCATGGTGGCTAGGGTCTAGCCTAAGCCATCTCCTAGGCAACATCGAGGACGGCGGCCGTCGGCTTCCTCCGGTGTGTGTCCGTCCCTTGATTCAGCGGCTCGCTGGTCCCAATTCGCGTACGGTTTCTATAAGAGATAGGATTTAAATAGTCCGAGGGAACCCTAGCTCAAAGGGGATATCGAGGCGGCGCAAAAACAGCCTAGACCGACCGGCCAGGGGCCTACTGGGCTGGCCGGCCTACCCTCTTTTTGGCCCATCTCGGCCTGCTCTTTCGCGTGTAGAGTCCTTGTCCTTCCTGGAGTTTATGTCTGTCGGTGCCTGATTTGGTCGCACCGGCACCGACGAGTGATTGCGGTGCTAACCACTCGTTTTTCCGATGGCGAGAGTGAGAGACAAGGGTTTATCCTGGTTCCGGCCACGGGGCCGTACGTCCAGCAGTGGTGCGATGCACCTGGTTACGTGTTGCTTGTAGTAGGGGTTTACAAGCAAGGTGGGAGAAGGAGATAAGCTCCTAAGTCCCAGGCTATGGTGTGTGGGTGCGTTCTAGAGTGGGTATGAACTCGTGTTCTTCTCCTTCCTCCCCCCTTTGCATGAGCTTCCCTCCCCCTTTTATAGACCAAGGAGGAGGGAACGGATACATGCCTTCGTGTCGTGACGTGGTCGTGTCGTGACGTGGTCGTGGCGCTGACGTCGTTTGGTGCACTGTGCTGCCCATGCCGTGTACCACGCGGGCGGGAATCGCGCCTTCCTACTCCGGCTGACGGCATGGCGACAGTTGACGTAACGTCCTCGAGTGACGGTCCACGGCTTCGAGGGTAGAGGTCTTCGTACGGCCGCCTGGGTCGGGGTTCGGTAGCTTCCCTCGAGGGTTGCTTTCGAGGGCAGTGGCGCATCCGAGGCGGGCGGAGTCAAAGGAGTGGTTGGCACAGTGTTACTGCCAGGTTAGGTTTGCCGTGCGGCGTGGCGCTCAGAAGTCCACTGTGCGATTGGATTTGACCGATGTCTTCTCCGTGGCATGGGCGGTGACATGACGCAGCGATTTCCCCGCTTTTTGACCGTGGAGGGATGACATCATGTCTTGAAGTGATAGATCGCAGAGCGAGGGCGTCGTTCCCGGCGTGGCGGGCTCGAGCATGGACCGCGTGCTCGAGCTAGCCGACCCTCGTACGAGACGGAGATCCCTGCTCGAGGGTAGTTGTAAACCTCGAGCTCGGTTAGGCTCGATCGTCACGGACATCCCTGCTCGAGGGTGGTCGTCTACCTCGAGCGGGATGGGTTCCAAGGAAGAAGTCGTCGTGACGGGCCTTTGCCGGGCTGCAGAGCCGGGCCGACGTCGTCGTAGGCCTTGTTGCTAAGTAGTTTAGGGCCCAAGTTAGGGTACCCCTTTTCCAGGGTCCCAACAGTAGCCCCCGAGCCTTCGCCGGGATGAGGTTTTCATCCTGCGAAGGCTGGAGTTCGCCGAGGCTTTCGAGGCCTTCGTTTCTTCGTGGGTTCCGGGAGTCCGTGGGGGCGCGCTAGCGCACCCGCGGGTGTAGCCCCCGAGGCCTTGGGAGAGTGGTTGACACTCTCTCAAGGTCTCAGCCTGATGCACAGAGCATTTGCTGCTTCCTCCAGTGTGGGTTCGTCCGCTGTGCCTGAAGTAGGGGGGATTTCGAGCTTTCTACGTGCCTCGAGCCCCTGTTTGAGGGTGCTGAGGAGGAGGCAACCCATGCTTCCCTCGGTGGGATCGAGCCACGGGTGCCTGGTTGAGCTGTTAACGGGTGGTTCGAGTGGACGTCCATGCCCCGTTCGATAAGGGTAGGCTTGTGGTCACAGGACACGTCCATAAAAGCCTTCCGCGAAAGTATGCTAGACAGGACTCGACCTCGTTCGATAGAGGTCGAGGGCTCGATGCTCCCCCTCGAGGGGTCCCTCGATCTAGGAACTTTGCCCTGCCTCGAACATAATCGGCTGGCTCCCTCGAGCGTTCGAGCTTCGAGGGTACCGTCGATTATCCCTGACTCGGTTGATCTGAGGCCCTTGTCGAAACCCTTCTTAGGCCCAAGGTTCGAACCCCTGACCAGTAGCCCGATGGCTTCTTCAATTCGAGGAAGAAACCATCGAGCGTGATTTCATGGTTCCGCTCCGCGCGGGTTTTCGAGGTTTTCGAGACCTCCTTCCCTCGAGGGGGCATCCTCGAGCCTTCGAGCTTTGAGGTCCCTCCTTTGAGGGTGGGCGTCTTGAATGCGCCCTCGTTCTGCGCGAGTTATGATGACCCGTAGCGAAAACTTCGCGGTTTCGTGCGATCGTGGGAGAAGTGGGAGAAGCGGGCGCGCTTTCTCGGGTGAGGCGTGCGGGCGCAGTTTGACACGACCGCACGCCTGCCGCGCCATACTCCTCGAAATTTACGGCGCAGTTACTCGATTGCGCGGTTGACGCGGCCCGTGCCGTTACGTCTCCCGGGGCAGGCCTGGCTGTCAGTCTAGGGACTGTCGCGTTAAGGCTGGAGTCCTGCCGTGCTTACCTCCGCGGGGGGAGTATAAATAGCACGGTAGTGTCCATGCCAAGGGTACGCTTCCCTTTGCGTTTTCGCCTTAGCCTTCAGTTCCCTTTGCCCTAGCTTTCGCCTTCGTCTTCTTCCTTCGCCCGAGCTCTCCCTCCTCCGTCATGGCCCAGTTCGCCGATCCCGCGCCATGGAAGCCGTCCAATGCCACCAAGCATTGTTTGGACGGCTTGGTGGAGGTCGGGGTGCTGCCGCCCAACGTCGACGGCGAGCCGCCCGTCTGGATCTCGCCGGGGGCCGCTACGGAGCCTGATCCGCCGAGGGGCTACGTCGTCAGCTTCGCTCGTTTCCATGAGCGGGGCTTTGGAGTTCCGGTGGGGAGGTTCATGCGAGCGTTGTGCTTCCACTACAAGGTGGAGCTGCACAACTTCTCGCCGAACGCGATCTCGCAGGCGGCGGTCTTCGTCGCCGTCTGCGAGGGTTATCTCGGCATCGAGGCCCATTGGGACCTTTGGTGCCACCTCTTCGTCGGCGAGCTTTTCTTGGAGTACGTCTCCAAGGGGGTTCGTCGCCCTGCTCGCGCCGGCGGCTTGGTGCTCCAAGTTCGGAAGGGGCGCAAAGACCTCTATATCCCGAGCTCCATGGTTTCCAACAACCAGGACTGGGATAAGGGATGGTTCTACCTCCGCAACGACGGAGGACATCTGCCGCCCTACACCGGCCTGCTACTGACGGAGAAGCAGGCCGACTGGCACTTCGGCGTGTCGCCGCCGTCGCGGAAGAAGAAGCTCGACCCGCTGGTGGACGCGCTTCAGCGGCTTTCGAGGCTCGGCCTCACCGCTGGCGGGGTCATTGCCAACTTCCACCGGCGGCGGGTGCTTCCCCTTATGCGGCGGAGGCTCTCGTTGTACGAGATGACTCCCGATGCCGACCTCACCGGCACGGTGATGGCGGCGGAGCCATTGCCCGTCGCCACCGCCGTGCAGCAGGCGCGGCGCGCCGTCGACAAACTGCCGGACGACCCTTGGGCAGTGCCGATGCGGCCCGAGGATGGCTATGTGAGCCTCGTAAGTGTTCCTCGATCTTTGCTTTTGCTTTTTTGGGTTTTGTTCTCGTGTTTCCGACCTTACGAATGGTGCCTTGCAGGGCGTATCGCGTGGCCACTACTCCAAGCCTCCCGTCCCCGAGGACAAAGCCGTCAACCGCGCCCTCGCCGAGAAGGCGAAGCAGGCCAAGGCTCGGAGGGAGGCTCGATTGCAGCGGAAGGAGCGGAAGAGGCAGAAGCTCGAGGCGGAGAACCGCGAGCGGGCGAGGCGGGGGCTCTCACCGCTTTCCGCGCCAGAATCCTCCACCGACCGTGATGGATCTGACGAAGACGGCGGGGCGAGGAGCCCGTCCCCGTTCGAGCTTCCCATCGGTGGGCCCGCCCCTGCTGTGGCGTCTGGGGGCGGTGGTGAGGAGGTCATCGACCTCGGGACACCGCCGTCGACCGCGGTGCCTTACGTCGAGCGTCCCGAGGGAACCCAGGGCCAAGATGAGGCCCCTCCGTCGACCGCGGGGCCTTCCTCTGAGGGTCCATCGGGGGCAGCACCGGCTGCCCTCGAGGAACCTTGGGGTGGAGGCGAGGTCCCCGAGCGGCCGAGCGCCATCGAGGAGGCCCCGGCCCGTGGGGCGGAAGCGGAGGTCCCCCAAGTAGAGCCCGTCGACTCTACGAGGGGCGAGGAGGCCTCGAGGGTAACTCCTCAAGGGGAAACCGGCGCCACCACGGGAGGCGAAGTCCCGGGTGCAGCTCCCGTTCCGGCCTTGAGGCCAAAACGGAAACTCCCCTTCGTGCGGTAAGTTTTCTTTGTCGCTTGCTTGTCGTTAGCGTTTCGTTTTTTGTTCTGACCGAGCTTCTTTTCGTGTCGCAGTCGATCTGGGGGGCGGAGCACGCCTTCCCTCGCGCCAACCAAGGCCCTCAAGATCGGGCCTAGCTCGTCGCCGCACCCGTCCTCGCAGCTCCTGGGCCCGACGAACGAAGTCGTGCAGGACTTCGTTACGTTTTTCGACACCCAGGCGGAACTACAGGCCCGGCAGCAGCCGCGCGAGGAGGCGCCTCCGGTCCTCGAGGGGCCAAGGCCGCCTCAGCTCCTCGAGGGCGCGGTCGAGCCCCACGTCGAGGCAGCTCGGCCCGAGGAAGCCAACCCCGCGCCTGGGGAGGCTCTTCGCGTCGAGGAGCCGTCTGCGGCGCCCGTGGAGGCGGACGCCGTGGTGGTCCCTCCGCATGAGGGGGGAGAGAGGCGAACCCATGGCGGCGGGTTCCCCCACTTGACGGAGCTGGCGGAGGCTCTGGGGGTTGGGGCCCCCGTGACGCAAGGGCGCGAGAGTGGCGGGGCCGCGCCGTCGACTCTCATCACGGTTCAGCCAGGGCCATCGGCGGCCTGGTCCTACGAGGCGCATGCCCGTGGAAACGCGGAGACGTGGCAAGCCCGCAGCGTGCTTCCCCAGCGGTTCGTCGACGAAGCCGTGGCAGAGGAGACTCTGTGGGAGGTCCAGTCGGCACACGGCTTGGACGTTCGCAGGGCGCTGCAGGACATCCTCCGTCTTCACGACGATGTCGGCAAGGTCCACCGGGTACGTCTCGGTGTAAGTGATGTTTTTGCCATGCCTTATTTTTTCAAAGAAGGCTTATCTCTTTTTCTTTCCGCAGGAACTCCGCAAACAGGCACTCGCGAAGAACGACCAGATTGCGGAGTTATCGCTGGAGCTCCGTCGCTTGTCCGGGGCGCTCGAGGCTCGAGACCGCCAGCTGGACGACCTTCGAGGTGCTCGGGACCAGGCCCTCGCCCAGGGTCGGGAGAAGGGCGAGGTCATCGCTCGCCTTGAAGGCTCGGCCAGCGCCCTTCGCGAGCAGCTCGCGAACCGCAATGACTGGCTGGAGAACGAGCGGGCTGCGCGTCGCGCGGCGGAGCTGGCGGTCGAGGAAGAGCGGCGTCTCGCGGTCGAGGCTCGAGACCGGCTCGAGCAGGAGCAGACTGCTCGGGCCACGGCGGAGCGGCAGGCGCGAGAGGCGGAGCAGCGGGCCCAGGAGGCGGAGAGGGCCCTCGAGGCTGCTCAGGGACAGGTCGAGGGTAAGCTGATTTGGCTCGAGCTCTGACCCTTTCGTTTTGTTGCTTTTTGGCTGACTCTTGTTGGTGCAGCATTGAAGCAGGCGCTTCAGGCCGAGACCGAGTCGAAGGAGGCCGTGCTGGTGGCGCAGACGGAGACCCAGCGCGAGCTCGATGAGCTGGTGCAGGCGGCCTCGGCCGCCTGCAACAAGATTGCTGGTCCCGGCCTGCAGTTTGGGAGCACACTCGCAAGCCGCGTTCGAGCGCTTGGGGGCCACTTCACATCGCGCGTGAAGGAAGCCCTTTTGCTCGGAGTTCGGAAGGCACTTGGAGTGGTTACGACCCACTACCAAGCGGACCTCTCGAAGCTCGCCGCTGGGTACGTCGTCGCTGACAACCTCAACGACGAGGAGGCGGTGGCGGCGATGGACGAGGCCGATGCTGCTGCTGACGGGACGGCGCGAGTGCTTGCCGGCTACTTCGAGGGCGCCCTCTTTCCTGGCGAGGACGGCGGCGGCTGGGACGACCTTGGCGGTGGGGGCGATCCCTGAAATCTCGGGCCATCGAGCCCGATTGTAAAGAAGTGGATTAGGATTTCGAACTCCTTTTTTGTAAGACTGATTTGCTCGTATCTTACTGAACGTCGTTTTTAAACGTGATGTTATTTTTATGCGGTGCCTTCGCGACATGCGTTAGTCCGATGCTTGTGCCTCGAGGGGGGAGCGTTGCTAGGATCGTTCGTACGTGAATGACTTGGGCGGAGGGAAGTGAGGTGTTGCCGTAGCCTCGAGGCGTAAGCGAACACTCGGCTCAGGCGACCCTGCCCTTGTCCGTTTCACGCCTAGCGTGTCTCCTTCGAGGTTTCGCAAAGGATTTTTCTTTTGAAAAGCGACGATTTTTTCGAGGGTTAGCCCCCATGTAGCCCCCGAGGGAGGGATGGCTCTACCGAGGGTAGAGCCAAACCTCCCTTGAAGCTTGAAAAGAATAAAAGTTCGTTTTATTTTCTTCCAAACTGTGGGGGTAAAAGCGTCGATACTTAATTCAAAAGAACTTGCACAAAACTAGAGTATGTACAAAGATTTCGAGGGCCGCGGGGCCACTCTAGGGATAGAAACGACGTAGCTGTTGGATGTTCCAGGCGTTCGTGAAGACGTGCCCGCCCTCGTCAGCTAGCTTGTACGTTCCGGGCTTGAGAACTTCGGCGACGATGTATGGCCCCTCCCACGGGGGTGAGAGCTTGTGCCGCCCTCGGTTGTCCTGTCGAAGCCTCAATACGAGGTCTCCTTTGCAGAGATCTCGGTGCCGGATCCTTCGAGCCTGTTGTCGACGTAGGCTCTGCTGGTACCTTGCCGAGTGGAGTAAAGCCACGTCTCGAGCCTCGTCGACCTGGTCGAGCGAGTCCTCTCGAGCTTGGCAATTTCGCTGCTCTTGGTACGCTCGGAGCCTAGGGGACCCATATTCCAGATCCGTAGGGAGGATGGCCTCTGCCCCAAAGACGAGGAAGTACGGGGAGAATCCTGTTGCTCTGCTTGGGGTCGTTCTCAGACTCCAAATCACCGATGGTAGCTCTTGCACCCACTTGTGTCCAAACTTCTTCAGTTTGTTGTGAATTCTGGGCTTTAGGCCTTGTAGAATCATGCCATTGGCACGTTCTACTTGGCCATTCGTCTGTGGGTGAGCCACTGCTGACCAATCCACTCGGATGTGGAAATCGTCGCAGAACTTTAAGAACTTCTTTCCTGTGAATTGCGTACCATTGTCGGTGATGATGGAGTTCGGAACCCCGAACCGATGGATTATATCGGTGAAGAACAGCACCGCCTGCTCAGACTTGATCCTGCTGATGGGTCGAGCCTCGATCCATTTGGAGAATTTGTCGATGGCCACCAGCAGGTGTGTGAAGCCCCCGGGCGCCTTTGCCATTGGCCCGACAAGGTCGAGGCCCCATACGGCAAAAGGCCACGTAATGGGGATGGTCTGCAGCGCCTGAGCAGGTAGGTGCGTCTTGCGCGCGTAGAACTGGCACCCTTCGCAGGTCCGTACCACCTCCGTGGCGTCTGCCACGGCAGTGGGCCAGTAGAAGCCTTGTCGAAAGGCGTTACCCACGAGCGTTCGTGGAGCGGCGTGATGCCCGCACACGCCCGCGTGAATGTCAAGGATAAGCTCTTTTCCTTCGGGTATCGGGATGCAGCGTTGCAGGACCCCCGAGGCTCCCCGTCGGTACAGCTCCCCCTCGATGATGAGGAACCGCTTAGCTTTCCTCGCTACGCGCCTTGCCTCCGTTCGATCGCTAGGCAAGACGCCTCCGTCGAGCCAATCGAGGTACGGGCTCCGCCAATCTCGAGGTGCCGAAACCTCGTCAATTTCCATTGCCTCCGCCTCGTCCTCATCTCCCGAGCAGGCTTCATATCCCATAGGCTCGTCCTCGTCCGCCAAGAGCTCCGCGCTCGTGGGGTCGAGGGCGGACGTTTGAGCGTCGGGTACGGTCGAGGCTTGGGTCGAGGCGGCGAGTGTGATCGAGGGTACGTCGATGTCCTTGGCGAAGACGTTCGGGGGAACGGTGGCCCGCCCCGACGCGATCTTCGCCAATTCATCGGCTTCCTCGTTGTACCTTCGCGCGATGTGGTGGAGCTCGAGGCCGTCGAACTTGTCTTCGAGCTTACGTACCGCCTGGCAGTACGCCGTCATTTTTTCGTCGTGGCAGCTTGATTCCTTCATCACTTGATCGACGACCAGTTGCGAATCGCCGCGAATGTCGAGGCGCTTAATGCCGAGCTCGAGTGCGATTTTCAAGCCAGCAAGGAGCGCTTCATATTCCGCCATATTGTTGGACGCGGGGAAGTTGAGCCGCACAACGTATCGAACGTGCTCCCCACGGGGAGAGATGAAGTGTAGGCCAGCGCCGGCGCCGGTCTTCATCACCGACCCATCGAAGTACATTTCCCAGCAGTCGAGGCTGGACTTCGAGGGAGGGAGCTGGGTGTCGGTCCACTCGGCCACGAAGTCAGCCAAAGTCTGGGACTTGATGGCTTTCCTCGGTGCGTAAGCGAGAGTTTCCCCCATCAGCTCCGTCGACCATTTCGAGATTCGCCCAGAGACCTCGCGGTTCCGGATGATTTCGCCCAGCGGAAAGGACGACACGACGGTCACCGGGTGGGCCTCGAAATAGTGTCGCAGCTTGCGTCGAGCCAGCACGATGGCGTAGACCAGCTTCTGGATGTGGGGATACCTTGTTTTGGTCTCAGATAGGACCTCGCTAATGTAGTAGACCGGTCGCTGGACTGGCAGAGAGTGTCCTTCCTCGTTCCTTTCTACTACTATGACCGCGCTGACGACTTGAGTCGTTGCTGCGACATAGAGGAGGAGAGGTTCGCCCTCTTTTGGTGAGGTAAGGATCGGCGTGTTTGTTAACGCAGTTTTGAGTCGGTCAAGAGCTTCCTGAGCCTCCGCAGTCCAGGTGAAGTGCTCTGACTTCCTCAAAAGTCGATACAGAGGCAACCCCTTCTCTCCGAGACGAGAGATGAAGCGGCTTAGGGACGCTAGGCACCCCATCACCCTCTGTACGCCCTTCAGGTCACGGATCGGTTCCATCTGTCGGATGGCCGTGACTTTCTCGGGGTTGGGCTCGATGCCTCGTTCGGAGACAATGAAACCCAGGAGCATGCCTCGAGGCACACCGAAGACGCACTTCTCGGGGTTGAGTCTTACTTCGTGCGCCCTGAGGCAGCCAAAGACGACCTCGAGGTCGCGCACCATGTCGTCCGCCTTCCTGGTTTTTACGACAATGTCGTCGACATACGCTTCTACGATACGACCTATATGATCCCCGAAGACGTGGAGCATACAGCGTTGATACGTGGCCCCGGCGTTTCGAAGGCCGAAGGGCATCGTAACGTAGCAGTACATGCCGAAAGGAGTGATGAAGGAAGTCGCGAGCTGGTCGGACTCCTTCATCTTGATCTGATGGTAACCGGAATACGCATCAAGGAAACATAAAAGTTCGCATCCCGTCGTGGAATCCACAATTTGGTCTATGCGTGGTAAGGGAAATGGGACTTTTGGGCACGCTTTATTCAAGCTGGTGTAGTCTACACACATTCTCCACTTTCCGCTTTTCTTTTTTACTAGCACAGGATTTGCTAACCACTCGGGGTAAAACACCTCCTTGATGAATCCGGCCTCCAAAAGCTTGCGTACCTCCTCACCGATCGCCCGCCGTTTCGCTTCGTCGAAACGACGGAGACGTTGCTTGACCGGCTTGGAGTGGGGGCGGATATCAAGAGAGTGCTCGGCGACCTCCCTCGGAATGCCTGGCATGTCCGAGGGGCTCCACGCGAAGATGTCTGCGTGAGCGCGGAGGCAGTCGACGAGCACCACTTCCTATTTGTCACTGAGGGAAGAGCTGATCCTCAACACCCTGCCGTCGGAGCTATCGGGGTCGAGGGGAACAGTCTTGGTGTCCTCAGCGGGCGCGAAGCTCCCCTGCTGCCGTTCGTTGGCATCAGGGAGCGTGTTGACGATTGCTTCGAGATCTGCCACGAGGGTCTCATCGAGGGCAAGAGCCTCTGCGAGCTCGATGCTCTCGATGTCGCACACGTAGGCGTGCTCAACCGTCGGACCGACCGTGATGACTCCGTGGGGCCCTGGCATCTTCATCTTGAGGTAGGTGTAGTTGGGGATGGCCATGAACTTGGCGTAGCATGGCCTTCCCAAGATGGCGTGGTAGGCTCCCTTGAAGCCCACGACCTCGAAGGTGAGCACTTCCTTGCGAAAGTTTGCCGGGGTTCCGAAGCAGACGGGCAGGTCGATCTGTCCGAGGGTTTGGACACGCTTTCCGGGCGCGACCCCATGGAAGGAGGACTTGTTGGGCCGCAGCTCGTCGGTGCTGATCCCCATAAGCTCCAAAGTTGGAGCGTACAGGATGTTGAGGCTGCTGCCGCCATCCATGAGCACCTTGGAGAAGCGCGTGTTGCCGATGACGGGGTCGACGACGAGAGGATACTGCCCGGGGTTCGGGATATGGTTGGGATGGTCTTCGCGACCGAACGAGATGGTCTCCGATGACCAGTCGAGGTACGAGGGGGTCGCTGGGCGGACCAGCATGACCTCTCGGCGTTCCCTCCTCCGCTGCCGAGGCTTCAAGTTAGCCGCTGGACCTCCCGTGATGAAGAACACGTGTTCCACCTCGGGATATCCGTCGTCATCCTTGGCTCCACCATCCTTGGGCGGACCGCCATCCTTTCGAGGGATGCGGTTGTAGAACTTCCGCAGCATCTCACACTGCTCGAGGGTGTGAGCGACTGCGGTCTTGTGGTAAGGGCACGGCTTCTTGAGGAGGTCGTCGAAAACACCCCCACCACGCGGGGGACCTCGAGGTCCCTTGTGGTTAGGGTCGACCGCGAGGGCCTCGTCCTCGACGTCGCCCGTCCCGCGGGGGGCCCGGGGCTTCTTTCCCTTCTTGCCGTGTTTTCGTTTTTTCGAGGGGCCCTTCGCCTTATCGTCCTCCGCGGACGCTTCCTCGGGGCGTTTCCCCTTTTTGTCGTTGAAGATGGCGTTGGCCGCCTCTTCCCCCGAGGCGTACTTCGAGGCTATCTCGAATAGCCGGTTCGCGTCGGGGGGTGGGCTCCTCCCCAACTTGCACACCAAGCTATAGCAGGTGGTGCTTTCGAGGAAAGAGTGGATGATTTGGTGGTCGGAGATGTTGGGGAGCTCGGTGCAGCGCTTGGAGAAGCGCCGGATGAAATCCCTCAACGACTCGCCAGGTTTTTGCCTGCACCCCCGAAGGTCCCACGTGTTTCCGGGGCGCACGTAGGTGCCCTGGAAATTTCCCACGAAGGTCTCGACCAGGTCATCCCAGTCGCGGATCCGGTTTGGGGGCAGGTGCTCGAGCCATGTCCGCGCGGAATCTGCCAGGTGGAGTGGCAGATTGCGGATAATCATGGCGTCGTCTGTGGCGCCGCCGAGCTGGCACGCTAGGCGGTAGTCGTTGAGCCATACCCTGGGGTCCGTTTCCCCAGAGTACTTGGTGATGGTTGTAGGCTGTCGGAAACGGGGGGGAATCGGGGCAGTGCGGATGTTGCAGCTGAACACCCGCGTGCCTGCTGGCTCTGGGGCCGCATCCCGGTTCCGCCCCACGTCGGTGCGCCCGCGCTGGTGGGTCCAGGCTCCCTCTCGCCGCCTGATTTCGTTCAGGGTATTGCGAGCGTCGCCATCATCGTCCGTGCCACGGGCGTCCCGGAGGCGTGACCTCGCGGGTTCCCTTGCTGGAAACGTTCGTGTTTCGGGCGCACGTGGCTCGCTGGCGTGGCGTCGCGCCGTGTCGCGGCGGGAATTGCCCCGGGACTGTGCTCGCGCCCTGCCGTTGGGTCGGGGTGAGCGTACCGAGGATTCCCCTCCCCGTTCGCCCTTCGAGGCTGAGGAGCGTCGAAGGCGGGAGGCCGAGCTCTCGGCATGCTGTCGGGCAGCATGCTCGACCAGCTTTTGAGCCTCGAGGTGCAGTTTTCGCCCTTCGGGGGTGGCTGCCTCCGGCATGGCTCGGAGCAGCGCGGCCGCCGCGATGAGCTTCTGGCTCGTTCTGGGGGCGAGATCGTCGTCTTTGCCCTCGGCGATGATGCGGGCCTGAGCCACTCGTCCCGCGTGTCGGGCGTCCGTGCCGTGCTCGTTGCCTTGTCTGGCCGGCTCGTGGTCGGAGCGCGCCAGTGGTGAAACGTCACCACTAGTTCGCGGCCGATGGCGCGGATCCCGCTCGTCCTCGGAAGGAGAGTGATCCGATGGGTCCGACGGCTGCGCGCCTGTCAGATCTACGCCATCGTTGTCCCCCTGGCCGTCACCTCCGCCGTCGTCGTCGGACGTCGATCCTTCGCTGAGCTGTCCGTCGTTGATGACGAAACACTCCTTGGTTGGGTCGTACTCATCATCGGAATACCCGAAGCAGTAATCCGCCGCTGTTTGAAAGGCAATAAAGGCCTCTGGGTCGCGGAGACCCGAGTAGTCCCAACCAAGGTGTGTACGCGTAAATGCGTGTCTATCATCGGACTCTATGCGGGAAACGGCGGGTAATGGGTCGGCGAAGTCTTCCTCGGAGACGGGGTGGCAACCAGGTTGGTCGCCATACGCACTCATAGTAGTGCGGATGGAGGGGGCATACGCATCCGCGGAGTTGCGTAGCCCGTAGGGATAGAAATGCGCCGTCGTAGCGCGTGGTGGAGTCATGGGCCCTGGGAGGAAGGGAGCAGCCCTCTCCTGTGACCCTGACCGCAGGGCGTCCCCTTCCCTCGTGGGATGGGGGTTGCCGATGTCGGCGGCGCGCCTCGCGGCGCGTGCTCGTCGTGCACGAGGTCCTGGACGACTCCGTCGTCGTGGTGCCGCCGGAAGCTGGTGACGAGGCTCCGGTTGGTCGCTGGGATCCTCTTGGAGGATGCGCATGTGGTAATCGTCGCCACATGTTTGGAACCGCAGGCTCCCGAACCGGATCTCCTGCCCCGCTGGGAGCAGATCGCTCTCGCCCAGCGGAGGCCGTCCTTCGTCGGAGTTCGCCATCGGGAAAGGGAGTAGCGCAGCGCTGGTCCCCTACCTGGCGCGCCAACTGTCGGTGCCTGATTTGGTCGCACCGGCACCGACGAGTGATTGCGGTGCTAACCACTCGTTTTTCCGATGGCGAGAGTGAGAGACAAGGGTTTATCCTGGTTCCGGCCACGGGGCCGTACGTCCAGCAGTGGTGCGATGCACCTGGTTACGTGTTGCTTGTAGTAGGGGTTTACAAGCAAGGTGGGAGAAGGAGATAAGCTCCTAAGTCCCAGGCTATGGTGTGTGGGTGCGTTCTAGAGTGGGTATGAACTCGTGTTCTTCTCCTTCCTCCCCCCTTTGCATGAGCTTCCCTCCCCCTTTTATAGACCAAGGAGGAGGGAACGGATACATGCGTTCGTGTCGTGACGTGGTCGTGTCGTGACGTGGTCGTGGCGCTGACGTCGTTTGGTGCACTGTGCTGCCCATGCCGTGTACCACGCGGGCGGGAATCGCGCCTTCCTACTCCGGCTGACGGCATGGCGACAGTTGACGTAACGTCCTCGAGTGACGGTCCACGGCTTCGAGGGTAGAGGTCTTCGTACGGCCGCCTGGGTCGGGGTTCGGTAGCTTCCCTCGAGGGTTGCTTTCGAGGGCAGTGGCGCATCCGAGGCGGGCGGAGTCAAAGGAGTGGTTGGCACAGTGTTACTGCCAGGTTAGGTTTGCCGTGCGGCGTGGCGCTCAGAAGTCCACTGTGCGATTGGATTTGACCGATGTCTTCTCCGTGGCATGGGCGGTGACATGACGCAGCGATTTCCCCGCTTTTTGACCGTGGAGGGATGACATCATGTCTTGAAGTGATAGATCGCAGAGCGAGGGCGTCGTTCCCGGCGTGGCGGGCTCGAGCATGGACCGCGTGCTCGAGCTAGCCGACCCTCGTACGAGACGGAGATCCCTGCTCGAGGGTAGTTGTAAACCTCGAGCTCGGTTAGGCTCGATCGTCACGGACATCCCTGCTCGAGGGTGGTCGTCTACCTCGAGCGGGATGGGTTCCAAGGAAGAAGTCGTCGTGACGGGCCTTTGCCGGGCTGCAGAGCCGGGCCGACGTCGTCGTAGGCCTTGTTGCTAAGTAGTTTAGGGCCCAAGTTAGGGTACCCCTTTTCCAGGGTCCCAACAATGTCCTTCATATATGTGGGCCTTTTAACGTCGTTTGCTTCGGGATATGATTGGATCTTTGATATGTCTGCTGGATTTCCTCAGATCCCGAAGTCATCCGAGTGTGTTCTTCAAGCCTTGGTGAGCATCACTATAGCTGTAATCCCCACTACATGGTGAGCATAAGTCACCACCGTAGTAGCCGCCGCAGCGGTGGCACGGGTGCTAGTAGTTGAGGAATCAAGGGTGTGTGTTGGCCTGCAGGGGATGAAGTAGGGGGCGACAACCTCCGTGACCTTCTTCTCATCCTTCTTCACCTCTTTATTCTCCTCCTTTACCTCGACCGTCTCCTTCTTGACGATCACCTTCTTGTCGATCTTATATTATTATATATCATAGTGATATATCCCCCTTAAGTGTTCGCTTGTAGATGTACTCAATGAGCTTCTTCTCGTCGATGATATCCTCGACGATGCACATGTTATTGACGTGTGGTCTATCTTGGCCTCGTAGGGGGGGAGGGTGGTGGCAGATAAAAATATCAAGAACTATCACATAGATTACTCTTGTTCTCTAGCAGAATCCCTTTGATCCTGACTGCACAATCACAACAATGCAAGGGAACCTTCACTGCTATGACCTTTAAATTCTGCACATATAACCAAACAAAATGTAAGAAACATTTGGATATTAATAGTGGTACTTGATCTTCTCTATACAATATACCACTGAATAGTAGTATAAGGCGCTATACAAAAAAAACTCTTATTAGATGTGGATATCATCTTTAGTTACGTGTTCCTTGCTCTTGACCTCAGTTATGACGACGTCCTTCTTGGGAGCGGGAGGAACCATCCCGACCTTCTTCTGGCAACCTTCTGGACTTTGACCCCGAGCTTCTTTTCCTTGAAGCCAAAGCTCTCGAAAGGATCAAGATGTCTAAGAGGAGGATGAATTAGACTTCAAAAAATATAATAGAAAATTATGAAACCTAACAATCAAGCCTAATCACTCCATATGCCTAGAGTGAGGTCGAATGTGTCTATTTTAGCGTAAATGAGTTTTACAACCTAGTTCCAACCCAATACTAGCATGAAAGTCTAAGAATATAAAGACATGAATTTAAACTTGGGGAAAGTAAAGAGAAGGTTATTGGAAGGCCAATTTTTCCTAAGGTATCAAAGAGTCGACACTCTCCCCTAGTCGTCGTCTATCCAGCTGCCGGAGAGGAAAGGGGCCACTGGAACGCCGTCAGAACCATGAATCACCCTACTTTTGCCCTGGTGAACTATAGCTGGGGAAAGAATAGTCGAGACATGAAGGCTTCGAAGGCAGTGGCCTTGCTTATGCCCCCTGTCAGGGTCTTAAGCCTCCTAGTGGGGGTCCTCTACTTGGGTCATGGGCCTAGCTGGCCCGTTATCTTCCCAGTGCAGGGGTGGCTCCATTCTCTTAGCGCCGACAGTGTGGGAAAGGTAAAGAGAGAGTAAAAGGAAAAGGAAAGGAAGAGAAAAAAGGAAAGAAAAAGGAAAAGGAAAGGAAGAGAAAAAAGAAAGAAAAAGGAAGAGAGAAAAGGAAGAAAATGAGAGAAAAAATGAAATATGTTTGTTAAAATGAGATCATAGTTGAATATGAAATAAAATATATGATAGTTGGTATAAATCATAGGTTAGAGAATGGAGTGAAGGAGAGAATCTTACTGACCAAAACAAAATATTCTTTTTAAGAGGATAAAAATAGAGCATGAGATCAACTCCAGCAAAGCTTCTAAACATGCCCCTTATCCTATATTTTTTCGGATAAGAGAGAGCTTTATTAACTAAGAAGGGGCATTACAATCAGCCTTAATTAGGTTCACACAACACACAGGTGCCTGGCCTAACCACACTGTTGTTTGGGTATTCCTCCTAGCTAAATGAGCTAATTCATTTGCATATTACACTCTCTTAACCAACTCTACTCTCCATTCCACCAAAAGTTGTGCAAGCTCCCTCGCCTCTGCCATTGCAAAGCTTAAATCCGAACGATCGTCCCCCCTCTTCAAAGTCTGAACTACTCAAGCACAGTCAGACTCTATTAGGAGGATGAAACAAAAAAAAAATACCACTCCATCAGGCCCGCTACTTGAGTCCCCATTTTAGTGAGGCATCTAAATTTCTTCCTCCACCCTCTATTCCACTGACAAATAGGTCACACACATGAGATTTTTTTTTTAAAGGTCACACACATGAGATTAGGGGGGTTGAGATTTAGAAATTATTGCTGGAGTTGAGTTTAAATAATCAGCCTTCAAAACATAGAGAAAACCTCCACTTGAAAAGTAGAGGATCTCATTTGAGAGGTATTGCTGGAGATGTTCTAACAACGAATACCCTTGCGAACTGAATTTTTTGCTGGTAAGTAGCGACGCCTCAGAGTCGTAGAGAAGATGACTGAATTTTTGCTCCAAGTAGCGACAGCTCATAGTTGTAGAAAACATGAAGCGGGCTCACATAAGGGACGCGCGAGCTTTCAGGGCGTTTGGTAGCTTTTGAGGGGGCAGGCAGGCGCACCGTGGTCAGGACTTGCGATGGCTTAGCTACCGCTGCGGTGGCCCGTCATCGGACGTAGGGATGAAAGCACGTCGGATCGATCGAGCAGATAATTGTTTTTCTATATTCTCATCCACTTTTTTTTTTGCTAGATATGAAGCAGAGCGGATATTATATGGATGCGGTTTCAAAGACGGATTTATTAGGATGTCGAAAATGGTTCGGAGTCGAATCGGAACCAGATCGGAAACAAATTATTATAGTCGGATGACACATGCTTACACGTAGACTTGTGACAACGAATTATTAATGAACCAAGCCAGAAAATAGTAATATAACACAACAAACATTCACTTTTACTATTCATGGCAATTAAAATGAGTTTAACGATTGACAATGACACTAACTTTTCTATCTATATAATTCTAGGGTTCAGCTCTTCACGTGGGGCCCACGTATAGGTATAGCCATGCTACTTTGCACGGAGTAGCTGCCAGTCATACTGAGTCATCTGCAATAAATTTTGATTAATCCTGGTAAAATTTTATAATGTGAACGCGAGGTTTTAGTTCTAGGGTCCGACTCTTGATGTGGGGCCCACGTGCAGGTCTAGCCACGCCGCTTTGCACATAGTAACAGCCAGTCATACTGAGTCATCTGCAACAAATTTCATCCAAAAATTTTATAGTGTGAACGGTAGGTTTTAATTCTAGGGTCCGACCCTACATGTGGGCCCACGTGCAGTTCTAGCCACGCCGCTTTGCATAGAGTAGCTGTCAACAAATTTTCGTCCAATTCAGATAAAATTTTATAGTGTGAACGTGAGGTTTTAATTCTAGGGTCCAGCTCTACATGTGGGGCCCATGTGCAAGTTTAGACACGCTGCTCTGCAATAAGTTTCTGTCTGAGTCGTTTACAACAAATTTCAGTCAATTCAGATAAAATTTTATAGTGTGAACACGTGACTCCTCATGTGGGGCCCATAGAGAGAAGAGCTAAACCTAACTAAACCCGGTTCTCAATGCAACCAAACCAAACCAAACCACTTTACAAAGTTAGCACATTTTCCACCAAACCATTGCCCTCAATATGGAGAACCAAACCGTTGAAACCTAACTGAGAGAAGGAGTTCCATACCGACAATCTTGGTAACTGTAGAAAACTATGTATTGAGATTGTATGGATCTATTTTCCGGTATAATAACTACAACTTTCGGCTGGGTCGGTAGACACCCCAAAAAAAAAGCCAGTGAAAGAGTACAGCTCGCACAATGGTAGGAAGGTAGAAAAAACACAACATTTGGCCGTACCCTTATAGCCCCAGTTTCCTGCTCTATACTACTCTACATCACATAGTGCTGCTATGCTGCGTATTTCAATCACCACCACATGTACACACGCCGCTCCCAAACGTTCGTGCCACACTAGGAGGGGCTGCCAACGCATTCATGTACAGACGAAGTGCGGATGAAGTAACATGCAACATTTTGCCTGCTTTTTTACTCACAATCTACATCGCATGGACACTGTTGCTCTACTGTAAATGTCAATCACCACATGCCCTACGTGCCGCGCTCCGAAATAATGAAAAAGGTTTGTGGGGCTGCCAACGCACGCACAGGAATGCAGACAGATTAACAAATATCTTCATATTGCCAGTCACCATGTCCATTTCCACCAACAATCTGGTTGGAGCGCAGACCGACAAGCTGGTTGGAGCGCAGAGTTGTTGGAGCGCAGACCAACAAGCTGGTTGGAGCGCAGAGTTGAAGAGTAGTGTGCCTGTAATAAAACCAATATAAACGCCCAATATTAGATGAGGTAACTATAGCTCATTAATATGTAGATTGGGCAACTCGTTGAACTGAAAAGATCATTTTAGTGATAGTACATGTCTAATCACTCTTCTGTGACAATACAGTAAGGGGGCATGAAACATTGTCACGTGACAATAAATTTGGACCAAACTTTGCTGACAGACGTACTCCTCTCACATTTAGTCTTATACTGAACTGGGAAATAACCTTCTGCATATCCACTACACATACCCAAATTCGGAAATAAGCTGTCAGTCTGATTAATGTCCCATCACTATCTAACTAGCAGATACCAGAATTCAGAAATAAGCTTTGTATCCGTCTGGGATGCAGTAACACTTTAGTTTCCTGTACTATATAACACAAGTGAATCTCACAGCATTATGACGAGTGAATCAGTATGAAATTGTGTACAGCATAAGAACAAGCGCAAATGTTAACATGCTACATAAAAACGTTCCAAGTTGAACCACTAGAGTGAACCAAAAGTTGAGCAGACTCAACCAGAAATTGTTTCGAGTTACATATGTGCAGCCGAAGGTAAAGGGAACAGTGGAGATTGAATGAAATCATTCAACTGATCTCTAAAATCTTGGCTAATCCATCAGTAAACACAGAGTACAGTTCTAGTCAGCAGCCCCCTCAGCATGCCCAAATCCGCTCCAATCCATGGAACCCATCGCCACAATAAGTTCCCCGCAAATCCAAAGGCACAGAGGCTAGCAAGGGCAAAAGAAGCTCGAGCAGAGCACTGAAGGTGATCAGAAACTGGCCTGCTTCTCAGGCACGAAGGACAGAGAGGTGATGCCCATGCTGCTGCCAATAGCGATTCGGTGGTGGCACTCCGCCCCTGGCGGCTTGTCGAGAAGCCAAGGATATTTTGCATGGGACCTGTACCCACCTTGTTAGATGGGTGGGCCTGCTAATCTAACCCAAACCCATGGATACCACGGTTTCAATCAGGTCAAGACAGATGGATTGGGAGGGTTGCATTATCCATGCACAGGCCTACCAGCAATTGCTGCGTACCTATACCCTCTCCTGGACAGTAGGACATGTCAACTAGACACCCAAAACAAATAAATAAAAACTTTGTGGGCCTACACAATGCAAATCTGTATGCCTACTCCATATTACATAATCACCTGTCATGAAAATACTAACCTTCAAGCTCACCACATTAAGTACGGCTCTTGGATACAAAATCAATGGCACAGACAAAAAAAAAGGAACCACCTTTGAGGAAAAATTTCCCCAAAAATTCCTTGTAAGCTGTCTTAGTGAGACAAGATGCCATCTATCACTTGCAACCATGTTCACTGGATCTTTAACAAAACCATGTTCACTGGATCCTTAACAAAAAAAAAACGTTCCAACCAAGTAGTCGTGCTCCAAACAGGTTTGCCACCAGCCAGGGAAAAAAAAAGCTACCAGGAGACCTTCGGACATTACCAACATTGAAAACAATAAAATGTCAACTTGGCAAGTGTTTAACTCAACAATGCAAAATTGTATGCTCAAACACATTGCATGATCACCTGACATTGCATTACCAACCTTTAAGCTCAATGATTTAAAATATGCAGCACTTAGGCCAAAAGTTAGTGGAACAGACAATCAAACAGAAACAGTACCACCATAATCTTTGTTATTGTGCTAGCCCAGTAACGCCATATACAAAATTTAAAGTACACAAAAACACAAAAACAGTCCTGTACTGTTTATTTGTAGGATCATGACAACAAAAACGAACAAACAGAATTACTACTATGCTTGAGTTTGAGAGTCTAATACCTTACAAAGTACCAAACTCACGTGAATCTCATCCAATCTTTTTGCTCCGCCCTTTGCGACGTGAGCCCTGAAAAATATTAAAACGCATTACAGAACGTAGACATCATTCGGGTTTCTTTTTGCATATTAATTATTAAAACAAACATAATGATTAATGAAGAAAGACATAAAAATAATGGAAAATATACAGAGAGTATCCATATCTTCATCAGTTGTGAGAAATAGATAAATCCAAGTCAACGGAGAGTTCAATTTATCTTTATGTATATATTCAGTAGCTAATGTTAAAGTTTGATCTTCAATCATTGTAGAGGGTTGCCTAAAGGATTGGTATTGAGTTATCACCTCTGCCTTGGCTGAGCACGGCATGGTCTCCATCTTACTGTAGCGCATGCTCTTTGAAATAACCTCCTGAGGGATCTCACTTTCAAAAGCTTTCCAAAATTTCCTGAACAGTTCACGTATCTGCAAACAAATAAAATTATTACATTATATGATAGCTAAGCTACTAACTAACGGCTGGGCGTGCTTGACTGGAAATAAACAAATTACATATGACAGCTAATTATTAACTGCAGCCTGCTGGACATATGACTAAATTAAAATCTATCACATGTATGGAAAATCGTGTACCTCCAAGATAGTCTTCCAAGTTGTATCGTAGGGCAGACTATCTGTGTCACAAGGAATTACACTGGGGTCACCTAAAAGTACTCTGACACAAGCTGCAGCACATTGGGATATACATTGAAGATTATATCCGCCTTCCAAAACCATCACTACTGGACCAAATCTCAATATCTGAATAAATAAAGTGTATGAGGAGAATAAAAAAGCAACAGTAAAAAAGCAATAGAAATATAGACTTCAGATAAACCAACCATGTTAAGCAGAGCCGCATAGCCGCTTGGAGTTACACAGCAACCACCGAGAGGATCTCCCTCAGCTGTCAAAATGGAATGCATATAATTTAGTGAGTAAAAAACTCCTGAGCTATGAATCCTACCAATCACCCCTCAAACCAAAGCCCCTAACATCGAACAATCCACCGTCAAAACAAGCCACTAACATTAAAACTTAAGGTAGACGTTATTAACCAACGGTAGTAAGCATGCCTACTGACGCTTGGCCCCAGCTAACGACAATCCACCGTCAAAGCAAGGGCAATGCTTACTACCGAGTTCGGTAGTAAGCTGGGGCCAAGCGTCAGTAGGCATTAGCTATATTTTTAGTGCACAATAGTTATTGCTGAAGGAGGTAGTAAGGTGGGTCCGCATCTTAATAAAAAAAATAGATGGCGTGAGTTGCAATGGCCAACGGGCGCTACAGCAGCAGCAAAACAGCAAGAGGAAGCAGTAGTTCGGAGGGGTAGTTAATGGATGAAAGAGAATTAATGATTTTTTATTCCTTGCAACCCGGCAGTAGCACTACTGCCGGCATCAACTACTACCGACTTTATTTTTACCCTCACAATGGTTACTGCCGATCCGAAGTCCTTACTACCTGCTCTTATTCTCCCATTGAAGGCTAATTACTACTCTCCATAGTTAGTATCTCAATCCACCCTGCTATACACCGCATGTTCCATGAAGGCTGCACCCAAACCCTAGACTGCCATAGTTCTCCATCCTAACTTCCCAAGTGAGACAACAATAGAATAATTAGAAATCTACAGAATAAAGCAAGCACAGAGCTGGCAGCAAATCAGAACAATTTAGTTCACAAATGAATCATTCAGTTTGCATGATACACCTTCAAGCTGCATATGTTTTAAAATCATCAGGGACCACCATCATCACATTTCATACTTGCAACTCAGCACACAAACCAAAAAGGTGAACAAAAATAGGGTTTCAGAGCTCAATCACATCTACTGCAGCACATTAAGATCTAGGATTGAGGATTCTGTGCTGAAGCCCTGAAAGAGATTATGCTGCATATGGAAGTGAGGGGGCACAGAAGATTTAGTGGCATAATAGTGTCTCCTCAATCTTGCTAGACCTGCTCTTAACATGGATATTGCTGGAGAGAGGAACACAAGGTACCGGAGATAGACAAAGGAGAGATAGACAGACGACCAAAGGAGCAAACATGTTAGGTGACATTCAGTGACTTAACAATGTCTCCTCAATCTTGCCAGCAATAGAGACAAGGATAGCTGTGACATCTTCTATCTTTGTCTAAAATAGAAGAGAAGTAGACAGAATGGCAAAATATTCAATAACATTTCACCCACATGTATTATTGTAATGATGCAATGATATTTTGAACATCATATATTTTCCACACAACTAATATACTTTGTTTAACAAAAAAATAATATATGACGCACCTGCATCGAAACCAGCGGAAATAAGAATTATTTCTGGCTTAAATTCCTCCACCAATGGAACAAGTATATGTTCCCATACGGTTAGATAGTCTATGTCGCGGATTTTATTATGTGGCCAACAAAAATTGAGATTGAATCCAGCACCGCTGCCTTCTCCAATATCCATAACAGAACCAACAGGGGCGAAAGGATAAAACTTTTCTTCGTATCTACAAATTAATATAAACATAATTAGTGTGAAAAATAAAAAATATGAACATAATTAGTGTCAAAAATAAAAAATATGAACATAATTAGTGTGAAAAATCAAAAATATGAACATTTCAATTTATACCTGTGGAGTGAGAAAAACAAAACCCGCTCATCTTTGTAAAATATTTCTTCTGTTCCATTCCCATGATGTACATCCCAATCAATTATCATAATTTTCTTCATTTGCTGCATACAGTAGAAAAATTCAGAAAAAATTCAAGTTATCTTCTATCAATTATTATTTTATCTCTTAATAGCAAAATAATGACCCAAATGTTAAGAATAGCAGCAACTATAGGATGAGCAGTAAGTGAAAATGTAGAAGAGGAAGTAAAAGGAGTGTTATTTCTGAAGCATAGTCTTTACTTCATACAATGCACACTAGGGGCTATTTATAATACTTTGGATGGCTGCCTGCTACTAGATTATAGAAACTACTACTAATTGTTGGATACTACAGTAGGTCAACGCTAGAATACTGTTTCCATAATATTCTAGAAACTACTACTAGCAATTGCACAATACTAACTTAACAGCCAAGTAAACTAACACAACGATTACCGCTAACATTTCTCCCCCTAATCCGTGTGCTCATCTTGGATCTTAACCATACTGATCCTTGCACTAAGCTCATGGAAGCGAACTCGCCCCAGTGCTTTCGTTAGGATTCTGCGAGCTGGTCTTTGGTGCAGACAAATTCAGCATAGATGCTCCCATTCTCTCCAAGCACTTGCGGATGAAGTGGTACATGATGTCAATATGCTTGCTCCGCTCATGGAAGATCGGGTTCTTGCTGAGTGCCACCGCGAACATGTTGTCCATCTTCAGCTTGATGGTGGCAGCTTCCTTCCCAGTGAGGTCATCCATCAACCGTGCTAGCCAGATGGCCTAGCTTGCCGTTGTGGTTGCGGCAACATAATATGCTTCATAGGAAGACAGCGATCCACAGCTTCGTCAATTGCTAGCTGATCCGGTTAGCACCGAGCAAGAACAGATTTCCGCAAGTGCTCTTGCGTGTGTTGATGGCGCCGACGTGGTCGCTATACGAATAGCCAGCCAATTTGGCCTCCCCCAAACCACGTGGGTAGAAGAAACCATAGACAATGATGCCGGCAATGTAGCGCAGCACGCGCTTCACATCACCCATTTGCTCCACGATAGGGCGCAGAGTCCCCGATGATCCACCGGTACATTGTGGGGTAGACCTCCTTCGTCGTGCTTTCACTGCTCAACTTGAGTCGTTCCTCCATGGGTGTGGCTGCAGGATTGCAGCCCTTCATCCTGGTGGTCACGAGGATGCACGCCACGTAACACTACTGATTCAGCGATTCCTTTAGCATCCAGGCGCACCTCGATCCCCAAGTAAAAGGAGAGGATCCCAAGAGCACTCATAAGGAACTACGCCTTCATCTCATCCGTGAAGTAGACGATCTCCTTAGGATTGGATCCGCTAATTACCGTATCGTCGACGTAGACACCGATGAGCAGACGCTCTCGCCCCACCATGGCCATGGTCATGGATGCTCTGCTTGCACACAAGGTTCATCACTGTGGCGTCGAGGCGCGCGAGGCCTGCCACAGCCTAAAGAGCGCATTACCCAGGCAACACCTTGCCTTCTTGTCTGATGACGATGAAACCGGGTGGCTGCGTGACGTAGACCTCCTCCACCAGCTCTCCGTTGAGGAACGCCAATTTCACATCCATGTGATGGACGAGTCACCCCTCATGTGCGGCGAGTGCGAGGAGTCGCGCAAAGACTTCAATGAAGTCAATGTGAGGCTGTTGTACATATCCCTTGGTGACGAGGCGTGCCTTGTGCTTGATCACAGCGCCAGCCTCGTTCTTCAACTTGAAGGACGATGGCCACAAGGTAGGTCCCCAAGCTCCCAAGTGTCATTTCGCTCGACGGCATCCATCTCCTCAAGGACGATGGCCACAAGGTAGGTCCCCAAGCTCCCAAGTGTCATTTCGCTCGACGGCATCCATCTCCTCCATGGCCACTCACCAAGTTGGGTCTTGGTCCAATTCGGCGAAGGAGCTAGGCTCTCTTTCACACAAGAGGCAGAGTGCGTTGTTGTCGAGCTCGCGGGCCACCTACCCAAGGACTGGATCGTCACCAATCGCGTTGTCGATCTTGCGGTAGCGTAGGGCGTGTCATTGTGTTTCGCGTCCAACCGCTCATCGTCACCGGGCAGCGGTGACAAACTGCAACAAGGTCGATGCTGGTGGTGGTGAGGCAGGGGATGCAACAATCGTAACCGCTGGTGGCGTCAAAACAGGGGATCATGCTCCCGCCAAGATTGCATTGCGGCTGTTGTGACGATGAAGTCCCTACAAGGTGGAGTAACGTCGTCAGCCTCCCAATGCCAGCTTGCTTCAAGATGGCAACACGCGTCACATGCACGCGCCTATTCACCAGATCGTAGACGCCCTTGACGCTCATCGTAGCCAATGAATATCATGGCGGAGCTGCGAACACCAAGCTTGCGGAGCTGCAGGTGGACGTGTTTGACGTAAACCATGCACCCAAATGCTACACGGCCGGCATCCCTCTGTGCCATGCATCGAACGGTGTCATGTTGTCCAAGTTCTTGGTGGGAGCACGATTCAGTAGGTACACTGTCGTCGTGACCACCTCCCCCAAAAACTGCGCTTGAAGCTTCCGCTATTTCAGCAATGCGCGTGCCATTGCCACCAGTCTGACTCCGCCGCTCCACAACATCGTTATGTTGCGGGTTGTACGGCACGATGAACTGGCGATGCACACTGTGTGCTCCTCGCAGTGGCCCGCGGCCGTTGTCGGTGCGGATGACTCGAAGCTTGAATGCAACGAATTGAAGTCGTCGCGTCAGCTTTCCTGGCTAGGACCACCCAAATATAGCGGGTGAAGTCATCAACCAACAACACTGCACCCACCGAGTGTCGCGGGTGTGATTGGGCCACAGACATCACCATGGACGAGGTTGAGGCGTCCTTCTGCTCGGAAGTTCGCTTGCTTGGTGAAGGGCGTGCGACAATGCTTGGTGGTGATGCAGACGTCAGAGAGCTGGTCCACATACTCGAACTCCGGCAGCCCGCGCACCATCTTTTGTCGTGACATACGCCACAACGCATCGAAGATGTGGCCGAACGATCATGCCGTCTCCATGCGTTGGTGGCGACGTTGGAGCCGTTGTCGATGCAGGTGGTGGTGAGGCAGGGGATGCAGCAGTTGTAACGGCTAGTGGCGCCGAAACAGGGGATCATGCTCCCCTTGCAGTTGCAACTGCATTGTGGCTTCTGTGACGATGAAGTCACTACAAGGTGGAGTAGCGCCATCGGCCTCCTAATCCCAGCTTGCTTCAAGATGGTGTCACATGTCATGCACGCGCCTGTTCATCGGATCGTAGGCGTTGTGGCTCTGGCACTCTCATCGTAGCCAACGAATATCATGGCGGAGCTGCGATCATCAAGCTTGCGGAGCTGCAGGTGGACGTCCTTGACGTAAACGATGCACCTGAATGTCCACGCATGCTACACGGTCGGCTTCCTTCTATGCCATGCCTTGAACAGTCTCATGTCGTCCAAGCTCTTGGTGGGAGCACGATTCAGCAGGTACACTGTCGTCGTGATCGCATCCCCCCAAAACTCTGCGGGAAGCTTCCACTGCTTCAACAGTGCACGTGCCATTGCCACCAAAGTCTGGGTCCGCCACTCCACATCGCCGTCATATTGTAAGGTGCGATGAACTGGCGATGCACACCGTGCTCCTCACAGTGGTGTCCAAACTCATCAGAGGTAAATTCGCGGCCGTTGTCGGTGCGGATGACTCGAAGTTTCCTGCCACACTATGCTTCAGCCGCCACTTGAATGCGACAAATTGAAGTCGTCGCGTCGCCTTTCCCGGCTAGGACCACTCACATGTAGCGGGTGAAGTCATCAACCAGCAACACGGCACCCACTGGGTGTCGCGGGTGTGATTGGGTCGCAGACATCACCATGGATGAGGTCGAGGCATCCTTCTGCTCGGAAGTTCGCCTTCTTGGGGAAGGGCGTGTGACGATGCTTGGTTGTGATGCGGACGTCGCAGACCTGGTCCACATGCTCGAACTCTGGCAGCCCGCACGCCATCTCGTGTCGTGACATATGCCGCAACGCATCGAAGGAGATGCGGCCGAAACAATCGTTCCATCTCCATGCGTCGTTGTCATGTCGAGCGAAGAGGTAGATGGACCGTGCAACGTCGTCACGATCATCGACCGCCTTCCACTGCTCGGTCACCTCCGCGATCGTGAGCTTCGCTTGTCAAGCAGAGTCTCGATCAACATCTCAATCTGCGAGTACTTGGGAACGATGTGTAGCAGCTTCTCAATAGCATGTTCGTCAATGATTTCGCCATGGATGTTCAGTGAACTCATCAAGCCAAAGAGGCGGAGTGCGAAGTTGTCCACGCGATTGCCATCGCGAAAGGACAGCAGCTCCACTTGTTGTGCAGCCGCTACAGGGTGCTCTTGTGGGCATGATCGCTGCCAATATGAATGGCGTGAATCGCCTCCCACGCCTCCATGGACATCTTTACCTCAAGGTGCGGATCATCTCTGCAGGAACGGCAGACTGAATGGCGCCGAGTGCCATTCAATCCTCCTGTCGGTCAGAATTGCCATACTCGACCGCATCCAAGAGGCTACGGGCCCTCTTGCTTCACCTTCATGAGGAGGCTCCAATCCTCGTAGTTGATGCGGGTCAGCTACGGGAACGGCGTGCCGGCGACCTCCTTCACCATGCGTTGGACAACCACATCAGGTCCATCCCGGCGCCTCCCGCGTCATGTCGTGGAAGGGGAACGGTGACGTTGAGTCTGCCGAACAGGGCTGCAGCTTGGCCCATTCCTAGCTGGAGCAGACGCCATGGATCACAAGCTTGGCTCTGATATCAAATGTTGGGAATAGCAGCAGCTATAGGATGGTAAGTAGGTGAAAATGGGGAGGAAGAGGAAGCACAAAGGACAGCATAGCCTTTACTTCATACAATGTACACTATGTGTTATTTATAGTACATTGGATGGCTTGCTGGCTGGCTGGCTGCCTGCTACTAGATTCTAGAAAGCACCACTAAATGTTGAAACTCCACAGTAGTTCGGGTTGCTACAGTAGGTCGGCGCTACAGTTCTACTTTTATATTCTAGAGGCTACTATTAGCTACTGCAGTATACTAACTTAGGGCAGCTCCAACGTTTGTTCTAAGGTGGTGCTAGGAAGAGAGAAAAGAGTGAGGTGCAATACATTGGAGCAAGGGTGCTAAGATAAAAATTCTAAGCTCCTGGTGCTTGTTTGAGCTCCCGGTGCCAAAACTAAAATACGATTTCAACTGTACCACCTGCTACTATTCAGAGTATTGATAGGTTAGTAGCAATGAAGTTTGGATATTTTTACTAAGTATGGGACCCACCACAAGGTGCTTGGCATGGACTATACGTCAGAGCATTTTGATTCAGGTAGCTACTCAATGATGTGTACTACCTTTGCACCTCCCAAGTGACTAAACATTAAAGTTGCCCTTAACAGCTAAGTAAACCAACACAGAGATTAATGTTAACACGAAGCAACTTACATGGTGATCAATAAGATAAGACGCTGCAGTTGAAACATTATTGAACAAACAAAACCCTGATGGGCCCTCCGGACCGGCATGGTGACCAGGGGGTCTGATTATGGCAAATGAATACTGATACTTGTGCTCTGCAACAAGTGAGCATGCCTGTACAATACATATTATCAGTACATGAGCAATTTACTATAATATATGCTTCCATAAGGAAAATATATAACCTTAATTGCTCCTCCAGCAGCTAAGAATGCAGCTGTGTCCGACCCTTCACTGTAATATATGTCACCCTGCTCACAATGTTCACTAGCCATAAGGTCTCTTGTCTGCTGATCTTTGGATGAGAGTGATTGTATATCTTCAATGTAGCCAAGACTGTGAACTGCCGACAACAGTTCAACAGCAACTTCCTCACACCCAAATAAGTCACATCTGATGCCAAAAACATTATAAAAATGAGTATTGGATTTCACAATTATTCCTCAACAATTAAACAAACTATAACTGACATAATAAAAAAAATGTCTGCCATACCGGTTATGCAAACTACTCTTTAATTTATGCAAGGTATTGTTCCTAACTTGGCAAATCTAATTCTGAGTTAGGAATATTGCTTTCAAATTAGGTAAATCATGGGAAGCAAACAATTGATAAACTAAAATGTGGGGATGCATAAAAAATGACAATTCAATCAAAACTAAGAGAAAATAAATACCTATCTAGGAGATTGTGTTTCTTCAGATGGTTGATGATGCTTGTCAACCTTGATGGTTTCTCATCAAAACGTGGATTCGGTGGTCTATGGAGCAGCATTCTTTCATCATAGATTAACGCAAGTTTCTTCATACCAAATGTACAGCTATCAGGCTCTTTTGAAAGTTCATCAATGAGACTTCTTGACTGTTCATCTTGAATCCTATTCAAAGTTTCTGCTAGGTTTGCGGATGCTTTGTTAACTATCTCCTGCCATGGCTTCTTCTCTGCTGAACATCCTTCTATTGTTGTTCTAAAACCATCCATAGCTAGATCAACTTTTCTGGACCATGTCTTGCTCAGGTTGGACACAATCAACTGGAGATGTGGTGAAATCTGAAGAAGTGATAAAGATACACCAGTCAATTGCCACAACATATAATTGAACCTTTGTCACAAAAAGCATATAATTGAACCTGTGGAGCAACATGTGGAGCATATGAGCAAACAAAAAAAACATCAAGTTTACCTGATGAAATTTCTTCTCCCTCACAACAGGTTCTGTTAAGATCTGAGATGAAACTTCTTTCTCCACATTTTGCTCTGATGAGACCTCTTCACAAGGTACAGCTGTTGCACTTGCATCTTCAACATCATTCGACTAAGCAAGAAGTTACAAAGTGTTATTAAGCTTTCAACAATTCACATTTGCAGTAAAGTTAATTTGAGGCAGGTTTCCACAAAATTCAGGAGAGAACATAGAAAAATATCATCATAAAACGTCACACTAGTACCATAGAGGCAATTAAAGTGCAGCAGACAGTTGGATAGAAAACAATCTACTGGCAACACAGTGCTCAAATGGTCAATTCAAAGTTCTAAATAAAGATTGTGTGGTTTCCTGAACCTTGTGTGCTAACAACTAAAACATACAGTCCAACATGAAACTTATGCTTACAACTGCACACAGAAATAAATTACCAATCAACCATCATAGTGTGCAAAAGATAAGAAATAGAAAATTTCGTTGCACAAAATTAACTTGAATTCCAATCATTTTTCCTTATTAAACCAATTGAAGTTGGGAAAATAATCTAGCATAATCACTGTTGAAAGCACAATAGCAGAGAGCTAACCGTTAGCGACGCTGCAGAATGTCCTTGAAATGCTAACCCAGCGGGTTGCCCAGTCCAATAACTGGATGATGCCAGGGTCCGAGATTTTGCACCATGGTGGTGCGTATGAGCATGCATCGCTGTGGATTTCGATGAAGCATCACGTGCTTTCATTGACGCACCACGGGGTGGATTCCTCCTAGGTTCATGAGGCTTTGGAGTAGCAAAGGGGAGCGGGGGTGCAGTCTCCACGGGCAGATCAGAGCCCTGCACCACCCGGCTAGTGCTAGCAACCTGCCTGGTCTTGGACTTGGGGAGAGCCAGCTCGGATGACGTGCGAGCTACAGAGGTAGGTGAGGGTGGAATCTCGAACTTAAACCGGAACTTGGGCCTCTGCTTGGGGGGAGCCTGGTCGGTGGACGGGTGAGCTGCGGAGGGCGACGGAGCTAGCGTCTCCCCGGCCGGACCAGAGGCCTGCATCATCTGGCTAGGTCTGGTCATCTGCTTGGGGGCAGCCAAATCGGTGGACGGGCGAACTGCGGAGGGGGCTTCCGCGACATCGGGGTGCTCCGTATCCGAGCCCTGCGCCGCGCGGTGACTGGGGCTACCGACCCGGACCTCTGACGCCATGAGAGGAGGACGCGCAGAGGAGGGCGGCGGGGCTCGGGTTTCCGTAACGCGGGGGGGTGCGTCCGGATCCGATTCCTTCGCTTGACGGCGAGTGCAGATAGGATTGGGAGGCGGCGGTACGGACGACATGCCGGAGATGGGCGGCGCGGCGGGACTCTTCCAGCCCTAACCCGCCACCGCGCCGGCGCTGGCTCGCTCTCCGGCGGAGAGAGGTTGCCTTCTCGGTTTTCGCCAACTGGGAAGATGACTACTGGGGTTGCGCGTCCGATGGATCGGGAAGCTGGCCACGTCACCGGATTACCGCGGCCGTCGGATCCGCGGGACGGACAGGTGAGATCGGGTAATTCCCCGACATTTTAAAAAAAAAAACATCTCTAACTTCTGATAATAAACCCGCCGTCACTCTCCTCTTTTAGCAGTTTTTTAAAGAAGCCTCGTCTATCTACTAAATAATAATAATAATCTTCAATGACGAGACAGCCGAAATCTCGATCGAATGATCGGGCCACGTCATCGGTTAGTCCGCTAACCGTACGATCTGCCGAGCTCGCAATTCCAACCGTTGGATAGGGGTTGCAGCCGTAAACTGGGGGCTCTCGCGAATCTTGCTTGACCCGCTCGTCCAATCCGGCATTTGCGGTTGTGCCTACGGCCAACCACTTATGATGGCAATGGGTCGGGTTCAGATTGGGTAAGGTGTCTAGTTGCCTAAATCTAAACCGAACCTAAAATTCGAATCTGATCCGATCTTCTATTCGGGTAAAATTCCATGCTCAAACCCAAACCTACGGATTAACCATACACTCAAGAATATCATAATAAATCAACATTCGGAAAAGTTGTGCATCGTCTGGTGGAGTGGTGGTGGCCTGAACAGGGGAGGCAGAGAGGGCTGTTGCCTGGTGGACCAAGGGGTGGCAGTTTGGCGTGGATGGTGGACACCGCCCCCGCCTCTGCCAGAGCAGTGGAGGGGCACAGCCGCGCAGGTGCGGACTCGTTCGATCACTCGAGCCGGTGGCGACGCGAGGAGCCGAGCCGAGCACCGAGGCGAGATGCAAAGGGGGAGGCAGAGGGGCGCAGAGGGTAGGTGCCGCGTGAAAGGGGAGACAGAGAGAGATGCAAAGGGGGAGGCGGAGGGGCGCAGGGGTAGGTGCCGCGTGAAAGGGAGACAGAGGGGGCAGGGGCTGCTGGGAAGGGATTTTTTAGCTAGGGTGGCTAGGTGGGCTTTTAGTGGGCATTTTAGTTTCAGGGCTTCAATGGAGCTCTACGGGTGAAATTTAGAATCCGCCCAAACCCATAATATCTCGGATATCAAACCCGCAAATCCGTAGATATAAAATACAAAGCAACCCAAAACTAAAATCCAAAGTTTGCACGCTCCGAACCTAAACCATTGCCATAGAAACCGCTCCTCCTCCGTGCCCTGCTGCAGCGGCACGACGTCTGCTCCGCACCGCACGCCATTTCCGATTCGCCGCCACCAACTCGTTTCCCCTTGCCGCGGCCATCGTCTGGTCCGCACCGCACGCCATTTCCGATTCGCCGCCTCGCCGGATGCTGCCCCAACATGGCTGCTCGCCACCTCGCTCTTCCGTCCTACCACTCCTCCCCGCGCTGTTCGACCGTCCGTCCGTCGGGCCTTGAAGAGGGGCTCGTGCTTGTAGCGGGGCGTCTTCTCACTCCTGCGATGACTCCAGCGAAGTGAGGCACAGAGCACACAAGCAGTAACACTGGAGGCAATGCCATTGTCATCGATCTGCAAATAAATCGGGCATCACTTGGCTCAGTCAATAGCTACTATGGCGCTAACGAAAGGCCAGTTGAGGACCTGAAGCAGAATTATAGATAATGATGTTCTTGCTTGATACGTACTCTTATAGTCTTATGTAGATTCCAAACTGTCATGTTATCATAGTTTGCTGATTTGTGATACTATCGTAGTCTATTACAGATTGCCAAAGCACAGATATGTCCATCTCAACATTTGCTTTTGTATTGAGATATTAATTTAAACCAAGTTCATTGTTTTACATTTGAGACATACATTCAAAAATGAAATTGACTACAGGCTAGTGGACATTGACAACTTACATTATAATGCAGAATACTCATGTGAACTCCAAATTTTAGCAATATGTACCACCTTATCCAGGAATAAGCTATGCAGAAACAATTGTTCCACTTCAAGATTTAAATCAAGATAGTTCTATGGATATTGACCATTGAGCTTTCTTTCTTTTTTTCTCATTGAGCTTTCCGAGAGATGTCAGCTCAGCTTTGTTCTTCTAGGCTGCTAGCCATAGAAAATTTGGCATCTGGGTAGTGATTCTCTTTGTTCTCCCAAGTTACATACAACTTAGACTTTGCAGTAACTTAGCATGATCCTTATCTCAGATTTGTTCTCAATTACTTTTACTCTTGATTAAATAAGAATAGCTCATGTTGCTTTCTAGCTATCACTTTTTCCCCTCTTCTTGGATCTAAAATAAATACTTTTGTTTGTCTACTCGTCACTGTGGGTCGTCTGTGGTGTGGTTCATGAAGAGGAGCTGGCAATATATATAATATTAGGAACTGAAGGAGACTTGAATGATCTGCGTACCAACATATATAACAGGGATTGCGAATTGATTCTAGCACTGCAAATTAATATATAATTATGTTGATTCATATTTCAATGCTATTGTTTTGTTCTTACTGGCATAAAGATAATGAACACTTATGAAAATGAGACTTTCATTTCTTATTACAAGCTAGAAATATTCTATTATGTCAATTACTATAATCTGCAATTTCTCACTCTTTTCAGGTATAATCTGTAATCCCTATGATAATTTATTACTTATTTCAAATGAAGGTTGGTCACTGCTTGGTGTCATGGTGGTATGTAACTCTGTATTACAACTCTGTTAAAGCTCCACGGGGATTAGCACTAGCAGTATGCTGTTTTATTATTGTTAGATCTAAAATCCATATTGGCCAGAAGAGTATACATGAGTTTCATTCTATAAATGTTCCACCCCTTGGGTTCAGAACTTCAGATATTGAATTCAAGAAATTTTATGAAGTATGTGATTCGATTATCTATGTGGCAATGGATCCACATCTATGGCTGATTCGAATTTCCGATCCCTAAATGCAACTTCTTTTTATTAGGCACATGAACATGGTAAGAACTAAGAGTAGGAATGGCTGGATTAGCAAAATAGCAAGGCTCTAATTATTTACAAGCTGTCAGGATTAATTATCATGATGACGGATATCAAAACGAGATATCTACATTTTGCTGTCAGATTTCTCATAGTTTGCTAATTTATTGACAAAACTTTTTTTATTAACTAGATTTTGCTCACAACAAAAGATGAAGCCAGATCAACCAGATCACCAAGCCATTTATAGATTTCCCTAATGTTAAAAGGAATTAACATAAATGTTGTTAACTCTAACTAGAGTTTACTAATCAAATTTTAAACGGGGGTTAATTCAGATTAGATTACATATACTCCGATCAAACTCAAACAATACATAATGTACGTAATATAAGCTTCTTTTAGTTAAATTGAAAAGATAGTTTGGTTAATATACAATTCCACAAAAAAGCTACATACGTTGCCTCTAACGGCCAATACATAATATTCTTTTTGTTTTCTTTTGAGCTTGAGCCAAGATCTGAATCAGTAGTGCAACTGATAATAAAAATTAAATTTCCTAATTCCGAACATGTATTTCAGTCAAATTGGAGGTAAGCAATTTGGTTCAATCATTTTTTTCCAACACAGCAGGAAGCAAGTATGCGTGCAACAATCAGAGGATAAGACCCGCACCTTTAGTTTCTGACTTCCCAACCAATGCAAAGCCTAAACCAATGATAAACTGAGGGTTACCCAGATGTGAATCATACATGTGACCAAACAGATGTAACTTTGACACATAACTTATATCCTTCGGCACATAACTTTCTGTACAGACTTTGTCTCGGGTACGATTTTGTCATAATTTTCTGGCATATACAACTTTGACACATAACTTATACACTTTGGCACATTAATTATACATATAAACTTCCAGCACATACAACCTATATCTACAAAAGTTGGTGTAACTGGGATACATGTTCAGATTGATGAAAAAACACTATAGTTCCCAAAAAACCATTGTAGCCAAGTCCTGGGAGTGTGCTCCGTGAGAGCGAGGAATAATATCAATAGTAAAAAGTGCGAATGAATAGTGTTTTTTGGATGAATGAGAATTACGGTGGTACCATTCCGCTTCCGCATACTGTCACACCCCGAAATTTGAGATTTCGGGATGTGAATTAGAAAGAACAATTAAATAAACAATTTTCATTAATTATTAAAAACTTTTCCAACATTTGTTTAATTATCAGGATATTTAGTGTAGGAAAATAATCAATTTTCAAAATCAAATATATATGCTTTGTGTAGCTTTATAATTGAAATGTTGCATTCATGCCATTGCATATAATATTTCTTGAGTGTGAGATTTTCAAAATACGTTTAGACGTCGATCAAATCTCTCCTGAGAGTTTCCTAGATTTTTCTGGGAATTAATTCTCTTTTCCTAAAGTCAAATCCATTTATTGGAAGGCTTTAAATTTCCTTTTCTTGGACTCCAAATATTTTATTTGGGTTCTTAGTCTCCAACTCTATCTATGAAATTTTTCCTAGGATTTTTGGAGGTTTCAGAATATTTTTCATGGTTTAAATGCATCTCTAGTATTTTCTGGATTTGTTTTTAAATTAGAAATCTATTTCTCGAAATAAAATCTAATTCTCCATTTTATTTGTTTCCTTGGGCCGACCATCTCTTCATCTGGCCCATCACCCAGCCCGAGCCTACAAATGCCTTTCGGCCCATTTCCTCAACCAGCCCAACCCGCAAGCTCTCTCTCACTTACAAGCTGACCCCACATGTCATCCTCTCTTCTCTCTTCAGCTCTTCCTCTCTTCCTGTCGCCGACCGGTGGGCCCACGCTGTCATCCCCAAGTTCCAGCCGTCTCCAAGTCGAACTCTGGACAGAGTCTGTCGCCGCGCCGCTGTCCCCGTCGTACTGCCCAAGCCAAGGGACTCCCTGGACCGGCCTATATATACCACTGCCTCGAGCTTTCCTCGCCCTCAATCCCCAAACCCAAGCGCCGCCGGCTTTGCTGTCTGCGCCGCCAATGGAGTTCGCCGGAGTTGAGCCGACCGCCGCCTGCATCGCGATTCGCCGCCATGGAGCCTCCTTGGGGAAAATTGATGGCACCACGAGCTTCACCAATCCAAGGCACATCCAATTTGCCTCTCCTTGTCGCCGTTCCTTTGCCGGAGGAGCTCGCCGCCGTGAGACCCACACTGGCGCCGCCGCCAGCTCCAATCCGATGGCCACGCTCGTCGTCGGAGGAAACTGACGAGTCCATGAGCTTCGAGACGCCGAGGAGAATCCGTTCAACCCGTCCTGTCGTCGTTCCGACCACCAGAGCACCGCCGCCACATTGGTGTCCTGGACGCCGGCCACCACATCCGCCCAACTTCGAATTCCGGCCGCCCTGCTTCGACTCCGCCGTTGGTGAGAGCCTCTTCGCGATCCCCGTCTTCCCCTCTCTCTTTTCCCCATCCTCTCTGAGTCCCTATCCCACTGGAACGACGGCGAGCCGAGCTGCCCAGAGCTCTGCCCGCCATGGATAGGGAGTTCTCGGAGCTTTTGCGATTAGACCCCTAATGTTCTTTGTAATCTTTAGCCTTTCTTTGTGTCTTGTAAAACTTATAGAAAACCCCCTGCAATCAATAGATCCTTTCACTTTAACCCGAGCTATGCACTTTTCCAGATCCAACCCCACCCTTTAATCTTTTTGCAAACACTGTTCTCTGTGTCTTGCCAATATTCTCAGATAGCCCCTGAAACTTGAAGTCCTTCACTATTAAATCCCTGCAACCTTTAGAAGCTAATAGTTTTCACGTTTTAACTCCGTTTAATCTCGTTCTTGTTGCACTAACTTTCTAACAGCGCAGAGTTTAATTTAACAGTGTTGTTTACCATGTTGCATGTTTTGAAATAAATAAATAAATATTAATTTTTCCTAATTGTTATCTAACTAGCTTTCTATATTAAAATTTAATTAGAGCTCTATCTTCATGTTTTATAATAAAAAGGTAATTTGATTAACCAATATTAAACTAGTGTTTTATAATTAAAATATGGTTAGAAGTAATGTCTCTTTGTTTCATAAGCAAATATTCTAACTTGATTAATGCTTACTTCATATGTTTTTTTAAATAAAAGCTAGTAAGGTTATATAATGTTTTTCATAAACTAATAATTAATTTTGCTTAGTGTTCAATGTTAAATCTTGTTTTCTAAATAAACTATGACCATGTTCATACATCGGCTTTTATGAATAAATGTTAACTTGTTTAATATCTATATCTTCTTCACTAGCTTTTCTAATTAAAAGTTAATTAAGGTTATACCACCGCTATTTCATAAACAAATGTTGCTAATATGAATAGCAATTATTGAACCAGTTTTCATAATTAAAATCTAATTAGAGTAAACATCGGTTTTGTGCAATCTAAATTAATATCGTTAATTCACAACTTGAATAAGTTTTTAATATAACTTGTTTAGTCCAACATAATACATTAAGTTATTTGTCTAAATGTTCTCTCATGTTTTATTGCAAATTAAAATGTTTAATTGGTATAATCATTATATAAATATTTGCAAATAAAATTGATTAAGCTTTAACCTGTCTTTTCATATTAAAGTATAATTTGAATTAATTTTAATATTGAATATTTCTCTTATTCATTACATGCATTTTCGTAATTAAAATAATAAAGCACATAGCCTTTACTTTCTTTTGTAATATAAATTATCCGATAGCTATACCTTTCCAACCGTTGTTCCGTTTTCAACGTTTGTTTCGCCCTTGTGATCGTAGTAGCGAGCCCTATCGTTTAGTGCATTCTTTTAAAAGCTTTTCTTTTGATTAGTGTATTGTTCTTAGTTGTATCTATTTCTTTGCTTGCATGTTTGTGCTTGTGCTCGATGTTTGCTACGATTAGAGGAGCATCGTTCCGAAGCTGTCAAGAACAAGAGTTGAAGACTGAGCAGTGGTATTATTTTGCGAAAAGGCAAGTGTCCCTAACCATCTTTCTACTTATGTTTTATGAGATCATATGTGTTAATTGGAAACCATGGAGAACCACCCAGGATTACCCGTACAACCATAATACTATATGGCTCTGGTCTTGGCTAATCAATTAGAAACCTTGGTTAGGAATGATCTTACCGAAAGGGCATGGGGGTGGCGGTTGATGGTGTATAGCCCGGTCCTCTCGGGAAGTGGGCTTAGCTAAGACACTATACCCGTTAGGGAGGGTTATGCCTGCTTCCGATCCGGAAACCTTAGCGGATTGTTTCTAACTAGGGAATCTTTGTAAAGGCCTCGTAGCGTCCCTATGCAATCACACCTCGGAAGTATGGTATGCGCCTTTGTGGTGCAGCATGGTTGGGTCTAAAGTACCTCGGGACTTTTACGCGAATTGTGGTGAAAGTGTACAACCTCTGCAGAGTGTAAAACTGTTATAACAGCCGTGTTCACGGTCATAAACGGCCTGGACCCTTATATGATTAATATACTTTAAGTTGATAATTAAATTGTTCCGGTTATTTCCGTGGCCTTGCTGAGTACCAACCATAAGTGTACTCATCCTTGCTCATTGCTGCTCAGTATTCAGAAGGTGTGTGAAGTTGTTGAAGATGATACTAGGCGTACGCAACCCCCAGTCAATTGCTGCCTGTGGTGAAGAGTTCAAGATTCCGCTGCTAGAATACGTTTGTATTGTCTTTATTTTATTATTTCCGCTGTAACTTTGAGTTCTGTTTACTCATGGAGTCTATCAGATATGTGAAACTTGATCCTGGCACACATATGAGATGCACCTGGTTTCCTTTATAAAACTAGGTGTGACACATACTCTACGTTGATCGTGTTGTACTGTTGTACGAGTCGCCGGTAGTGAAAAGACCGAGATGTCGCCTAGAGGGGGGTGAATAGGCATTACCAACAAATTCTTCGAATTCTTCCCTCTTTTGCTTTGCTGCCAGGCACAGACGGTTAGACCGTGAGAGGATCTTCTAGATGCCTAGAGGGGGGCTGAATAGGCGTACCTAATAAAACCTGAAAATTCATTTTTTTCAAGTCGTCAGTGAAACCGGATCTTCCGAGTACTACTAGGAAGATCCGATGGCCGGATCTTCCGAGACTCTCTCGGAAGTTCCGATGTGAAAATAACCTTTGCTCGAGATTTAAAATCTAACAAGTTATTCGCAATTCTACTTGAATAGAAAGTTCACAGAGGTACTCTAAGAGCTATATATGATGATCAAATACAGCGAAAACCTTTATAGAGATAGATCGGGCAATATATAGCAAATATGAGAATATATGAACAAAATGAGGTAAGCAACCCAAAGAGACAAGAGATTTGTTCCCGGAGTTCACTCCCAAGGGAGCTACGTCTCCGTTGAGGTACCCACAAAGGGTAGAGTCTCTTTCAACTCGTTTCCTCCCTCAATCGACCACAAAGATCAAGATTGAGTCACTTACTAGATGATTCCACACAAGGAACGGGTAATACAATCCTCCAAGGCGCTCCCACAAGCTAGGTGCTGCACTTGGTGACCTCTAACCATCTAGGAGCAAGCTCCAAGAGTAACAAACGTGAATCACAAAGCCAAGGATGCTTCAAGTGCTTCTTGAGATGAACAAATGCTTCTCCTCACTCAAAGTCAACCCACAAGCCTCAAATCTCTTCTCTCAACCAATCCCCAAATGAATCTTGGCTAGGGCAAGGTTTGGAGGGGAGGGGAGAGAGGGGAGAAAGCTCTAGAGGTGTTTTTCTGTTCAGTTTGCGAGAGAGAGAGTGAAGGGGTAAGAGAGGGGGTATTCATACCCATCCCCAAAATCTAACCGTTATGTTCTGAATCGGGCAAACCGGAACTTCCGAGTAGTACCTGGAACTTCCGGATGAGCTTAGGTTCGCTGTAAAAAATCCTAAGTGTACTGCCAAACCAGAACTTCCGATTCACAAAATCAGAACTTCCGATTTCGCCAAATTTTACTCAGTACCATTTCGGATCTTCCGATTCACAAAATCGGATCTTCCGGTTTTGCCATTTTTTACTCAGTACCATTTCGGATCTTCCGATGAAGAGAACCGGAACTTCCGATTTTACGCAGAACCGAACCGGAACTTCCGAAGATCAACACCGGATCTTCCGGTTTTCCCTGAAAACTGAGTTTTGCCCGTTTTGTTCTCTCAAAGTTAGTTTTCATTTCAATATAGCACTTTTAGCAACCTTGATTCATCAGACACGTCCCCCTTGATAGTACGGTGTTTCCTATACGCAAATTCATACAATAAATTCATTTTAAATCCTCCATATGAGCTTCACACCGTACAATTTGAATTGGGGACCTCCTTTGTATGTAGTCTTTTTCTTATTTCATTTAGCATCTGCACATATCTTAATACAAGTATGAAACCTCCAAATTGTCGTTGTTATCACCACCAAAACCACTAGGGGGCCAAATGCACTTTCAGACCGGCTGTACATGGGGTTAGACCGCCTGTCACCAGGAACACCACCAATTGCGACATTTGGACACACTGCTATAAGATGTCCCTTCTCCTTACAACCATAGCACACTCTCTTCTTGGATAAGCTTCTTTTCTTCTTAGAGAGTGTCTTTTCACCCTTGTGCTTTGTGGGGCATGAAAATCCATAATGCCCTAAGGTTGAGCAATGAAAGCATTTGATATGCTCTAGCTTATTATGTTCTTCAACCTTGTTCTTGCTAATCTTGAGCTGTTGTTGAGAGGCGGAACAATGTGCGGTTGATCTCTCCTCAAGCTTATTCACCATGTTATCATGGTTATCTTGAGAAGGTTGCACTTTGCCATTCCTATCCAACTCATTCAAGCCTCCCTTGAACACATTGACCTCTTGCATAGTTTCTTGATTCTCCTGAGTAATGAGGTCATCACAAGTTTCTACAAATACATGCTCAATGCTAGGTTGGCTTGCTTGTGTACAACATGAGTTAGAGCAAGATATAACATTATTGACAAGTGAGCATGTGCATTGGTGTGAGAGAGGTTTAATTGATTTTACCAAAGATAAAACAACCTCATGAGCTATGTCAAGTGTGGCATATGATTCTACAAGCTTCTCATGAGAGCACTCAAGTTCTTTGTAATTTGCTTGCAAAATCTTATGCTCACTAGTAATCTTGTCAAGTTGAGCTATAAGCATCTCATTGGATTTTTCATAAAGAGCTACACAAGAAAGAGATTGAGTAGCACAAGTATAATCTTTTTCCAATGATTCATACTTACAAACCAAAGAGGCGTAGTTGGATTTGAGTAACTCAAGTTCTTTAGCCGCAGAGCTTGATTCTTCAATCTTTTGAATTTCACCCTTCTTGGACTTGATTCTCTTCTTTTTGCTCATCAAGCATAAATTAACTTCATCATGAGACATATGATCTTCTAAATATGATGAAGTTTTACTCGAATCTTGAGAATTGCCTATGACACACATGGACTCAGTTTCTCTGTTACAGGGGGTCTGACCGCCTGTTACAGGGGGTCTGACCACCTGTTCCAGAGAAACCAAAACTTGATGCTTTTGGCCTGCTTCTTCATTGAGAGATATCACTTGAGGCTCACTGATTATTGTTGAAGATATTAAGCACTTCTCAAGTGTTTCCTCCTTATTTTTCTCTTCATCATCACTATCAAGGTTATTATATAGTCCCTTGATCAAATCCCAATTATCATATGCATCTAGACTACAAAGTCTATATATCATTCCCTGCACATCATGACTCAAAGATCTCTACAAAAAATTAGTACCTTCACGATTGAATTGCCAACACTCTAACTCCTCTATAGATAAAGTTGACATATCAACATTAAACTCATCAAATTGAGAGGGCAAAATGCTAGCAACTACAACCTGCTCTCCAAGAGAACTCATGGTACTAAAAGTATCAAGAATATGAGCAGACCATGAAGAGTAGTTTGAGTCATCTAGAGCGAGAAGCTCAAGGACGTGTTTGGTTTGAGAAAATGTAACGTAATCAGATTCCTCACGTTAAACGTTTCCCTTATATCTGATTACTTCAAGTTCCTCCGCAATCACATTGCACGTAATCATATACCGGCCTCTGAGGACTCGATTACGCCCCTTCCACCCCGGTAACGCCGTGATACCGCACTCCCCTCTACCCTTCCCTTTCCCCTCGCTTTTGCTCGCGCCGCCGCTTCCCGTGCCTCTCGTCTCCCCTCACGCGAGCATGTCATCGCCGGCGAGGACCACCATGGCCCGCTCAAGCACGTCGGTGACCCGTGCACGGCAGCGATGTGCTTGCTGCCACCCACGGAGCTCTTGCCGAGCGCGGACGCAAGCGCCAGTAGCTCGCCGCTATGCACTGGCCTCCGCCGACCACTTGTCCTTGGACCTCTTGGAGCGCGCGATGAAGATCTTGATGATGGCGCGAACTTCTCCAACACGCCATCGTCGGCAAGATCCAGGTCGTCCTCGCAGTCGTCGTTCCCATGGCCGGTGGTGCCTTTGCCGTTCTCTTGCTCCGTTGCTCGTCGTCCGTTGATGGCATGCTTCCTACGCAGGTGGTGGTGCGGCATGCTGGCTGCATCGTGGTGGTGCGGGCGATCCCTCGTGTTGCAGAGGGTGCCAAGGGAGAAGTCGTGGAGGACCTCCTCGTCCTGGCGGAGTGGCGGCATCACCATGGGTGGTGGCCGACAAGAACCGAGAAGCTGCTGGACTTGTAGGGCACAGGAGCCATGGATCTCATCGGGCAGACTCCATCTCGTTACCGCAATTTCACAAATCAAATAGCTGTAACGGCAATTCATTTCAATACCACATCCAACCAAACAAAATATGTAATCAGTGATTCCACCACCAAACACCTGATTTCATTTCCATTTGCATTACTTTCATCAACCAAACACCTCCCAAATGTTACCTCACACATTTCCGACATCCTTTCTCACGGCGGTTAAGCCTAGGAGTGAGACCTTGGCTCTGATACCAATTGAAAGGACCGAGATGTCGCCTAGACGGGGGGTGAATAGGCGTTACCAACAAATTCTTCGAATTCTTTCCTCTTTTGCTTTGCTGCCAGGCACAGGCGGTTAGACCGCCTGTACAGGGGGTTAGACCGCCGGTCACAGAGAGGAACCAAAATCCACCTCGAGCTACAAAACAACTTCTATCACAATACAACATGGGGAGTGGCTTCTATACATAATAAATAGAGTCCCTGCACACAATATAACCACACCCAAGTAGACCGAAGCGGAAGCACAATATTTGCTAGAGATAAACAAGTGAGACAATGCAAATGTAATAAAGGGAGACACACGATTTGTTTTATCGAAGTTCGGATCCACCACTTGCCAAACACGAAGGATCCTACTCTCCGTTGAGGAACTCTTTGGGCGGAGTCTTTTTCAACTCCTCCTACTTGAGTTTAGGACTCTCATTAAGTCACTCAAAGGTTATTCTCTCATAGGTTTCCTAAGAGCACTTTTGATATTCGTCAATAAGCAAATGTTGCATCCCTCTTGATGGTACGACATACCTATACTCAAGTAAAAGAATAAACACATGAAATCCACCTGAGTTTGTTGATCTTTATCAATACCATACTTTGGTCATTATCCACTTTGAGGGCTTCCAACATTGCTATCACACTTGAGCAAATCCAATCTTGAGCTAGTGACTTGAGATATTCCATTTTGCATGATTAACAATCCTTTAATCACAAGTCACTCCACTTTACCAATCATAACATATTTTGCTATTCAAAATGATACTCATTTGACCGTTGATCCCTCGGTGATCATCCATTGGCTTGACTCTTCACCTTAGCTAGGTTCTTTGCGGCCAAGTCATCACTTGCCCTTCACCCTTGCCTCGTACATCGATTCAAAGTGCTAGATAATACTTTCATTATTCGGCCAACTAAGCTTCACATGAATGACAATATAATATATGCATATGAGAATCTTCTCCATACACTTGTTCTTGATTGATAGAGAGTAAACCATATATTGCAAGCTTCCAATAATGAGACCATCAAATAGAATATAACCTCATGTCCTTGTATATTGAACGCATGAAGCCTTGCAATGTTTATTTGGCAATAAATTTATTCTTTGATAGATGATCCCTTCACTAGTCAATCAAGCCTTTCAATTGTTCCAGAGATTTACCGAGATATATCTTTATCATGAAATCCATCTCTATGTGTAATTCAATCTTTGCTAAGGATCCCCGGTCGTCCGTCAGGCAGGCGGGTCGAATTTGGATATGGATAGTATAAAATGTGTCGAATATTGATATAAATTACAAAGTTACCGTAGATATTCAATTTTGATTATACGGATACAAACAAATATTGATTGTCTAGATTTAAATACAGATTGTACCATTTAGGGTGTGTTTGATTGCATGAATGGATGATCCTAGATGAGATGATTCAACCAATTTGCGGGTACCACTTGGTTCAGTCTATCTAGTACAACAATGTATTTAGTGGAATGGTTTCATTCTGAAAGAGTTGATACAATTCACCTAACTAAAAAAATCATTGTTATTTTGTATCATTCCATATATGAATAAGGCTATCTCCAACAAAGCAACAATCCCACGACCGAAACCCATTTTGGTTCCTGCACATTGCTTTTAGGTAGCCAAAACCGTCTCCAACGGAAGACGACCGGAGACGCATTTTGCCTATCAGCCTCACCGCGACCAAAAAAATGGCTCTCTCTCTCTCTCCTCTACCTATCTGCCGCCGTTGCTTCTCTCTTCCTCGATGGCCGCGTGGATCCAGGCCTCGGTGAGGCAGGTGGTGGAGGAGGCGGGGGAAGAGCTCCACGGCGGATGTCTCCTCAGCGCCCTCGTTCCCGGTGTCCGTCGGATGAGACCTGTTCTGCCCTTAAACAAACGGCCCAGAATGAAATAGGGTGAAATAAAACCATTCGACCATTCCGGCCCAAAAACCAACCTATTTGTTCCCCACCGACGGACACCGGGAACGAAACCCTATCTTCATCGGGTGGGTTGAGCGCTCGAGGCGGCGCGTGTCGGGGGGACTCCAGGCGGCGCGTGTCGGGGGAAATCCATGCAGCGACGCGTCGGGGTCTAGGAGGCGCGTCGAGGTCCAGGCGACACGTCGAGGGGGCTCCAAGCGGCGCATCGAGGGGGGGCTCCAGGCAGCGCATCGGCGGGGCTCCAGGCGATGCGGTCGACGGCAACGACGCCTGCTTCTTGTCCAGCCACGATAAGCACCGGTTCTTTTTCATGGCCAACCGTCTCCTCTTCTCTCCCTCTACGACCGATTTGACTCTTTAGTTCTTTGTGGATCCAGGCAAGCAATAGGCAAAGGCGCGGCGGCGCCAGGCAGGCGAGGTTACTCGAGGCGGCGGCGCGACGGCGCGACCTCACAACGAGGTGTCGGCAACTGTTGCTCCTTCATGTACGACGACCAGGTTCTCCGCCCCTTTTTTCCCTGGTAAAGACTCGTCCCCTCTGCTCTCCCTTCCACTCTAGATGTGCAAGATCTGCAGGCTACTGTTCTTATTGATGCCTTTCTGACTTGTTCTTGGTAGTAGGCCATCCATGATTGATTTGCTATGGTTTTTAGCAGGCAAGGGTCACGCAGTAGTGTGTTCTTGATATGCTAGGGTGGGGTTTAAGGAGCAACCTGCAGCTAATGGGAATCCCTGAACTGCGTCTAACTTGACCAGGGGGAGCTTAACTTGGCGACGTGTGTTGATATGTTTCATTATTGTTCAGTCTACTATTTTGAACTTGTGGTTGCGGCTTTAATTATGCAAATCGATAACACTAGCCAGAAGTGATGCTGCATGCTAGAAGATGTACCATCTGAAAATTCAAGATGTACCATCTACGTGTACCAGATGGTGTTGTGGTTGTACCCCTTGAGCAAATTCAAGATGTACCATCTGAAAAGGAAGATGAGGCAGAAGGCATTGGTGACATCATGATTCATGAGATAGAAGATGATGATGATGAACCAGATGGAAAAAGAGAGGAAATTCTATCAAGGGATGCAGAAATTTCAGATGCAGTAGTTGAAAGAACCAGACAGCAAAGGCCTACGACTGCACCAAAAAAGAAACAACAAAGGAAAGAAAAGAAGCCAAGAAGGGGTGCAAGTAGGGGTGGCATTCGGGTTACCCGAAAAAATTGGGTTGGGTTTTTCAGGTTTTCGACATTTCAGGTTCTGGAATCTGCAACCCGAGATTTCCCCCAAATAATCAAAGCCCGACTTTTCGGGTACTCGAAAATTTGGGTTCAGGTAACCCCAAACTACCCGGCTCAAATAACCGGCAGCAACCATCGAAAAGAAATCATCAGCAAGAAATTCCAATGCAACAAGAGATGAAAAACCCCAATTTCCAATCAATTAGTCAAAGCTCTACATCAACAAGCTTACACAACAAAGGCAGTCAGATTATATCCATCAATCGAAGAAGGCAACAAGGCATGCAGCATTCCACACGGGATCAGAACACGAGCACAGAAGCAGTGATGTGTCTATGTTTATAGATTATGGTGTTTGATTTGGATCAGAAATGAGATGTTTCTTTTTCAGAATGAAAGGTAAGCTTAGCAGTAAAGAAGTGTTCTAGGTGTGCTATGTGCGGCGTCCATTCAGTTGCTTTATCTCTGTAGAAAACTAGTTATGCAGTCAATATAGTGTGAAAATTAGTCATGCACTGTTGCAGATGGTTTCCAGAAGTTCTTTTACTATATATAAGCTAAGCTGCTAATAAAAATTAAGAGAACAGCAGTCCAGTTTTAATGCTTGCTTTTGATGTCAATATCCCTGAAGATGGCATATCTGTTGTTAGGTTATCTTTACAGTTTGATAAGAATACTTTAGAATTGGTATGTTCTTTCTTTTTTTTGATCTTATATGATGTTTATTTTACTTGTCATTGAACAACTTGGCTGCCTATGCTGTTGCTACCTACGCCTGCTTATGAGACGACATAGATTCTAGATAACTGCAGGTGGAACTACCACGATGGAACCTCTGCAATGAGATTTTGTAGTAGTTATTTTTTTTTTAAAAAAAAGACTTTTGTGGTATTAGTTGTATGCTTTGTTGTTTGGATGGTGACTAGACCGATGTGTGTTATGTGGATTGTCGAGTTTCTGAAACAGTTGTGGTGCATTGTTGACAGTTAGTGAATGCAAATAGATGTGTTGTGTTGTGCTCTAGAATCTTGTGTTAGTCGTTTATAATCCGGCTGGAATGAAATAGAAGCAAGCGAACATGTTTTTGGTGGAGTAATCAAACCGGTTGGAACGAAATCAATTTAAACAACCAAATCCCCCGGATCCAATGAAACACACGAATTCACTGAATCGTGGCCCAAAATGATTCCCGGTCCAGATTGGCTCAGCTGCAACCGAACAAGGCCTCATTAGTCTCAATGGATTAGTTGATTCTAATCACTCATTTTGATTTCATTTATTTGTTCAGATCCATAGAGTGTTCATCTGATTGGTGGACGTTGAATTTCAAATGTGACAGGGCTCGCTGCCTCTTGGGTGTGTAGCGGGCTGCGCAATATATCCAGCAAGACCTCCACACCGGCATACGCCGTCATACCCCGGCCAGAGTAGCGAAGTAGATCTCGGCATCTGCTTATTCCGAGCTTCAATAGAGCTTTTATTTAGAATCGGGTTTAATCAGCTGTTCGGTGGTTGGTGATTGTGATGCGGAATCAGATTCTTGCTCTTCATTCTCCTTTCTTTTCAATCATGATTTGGTTTCTTCTTTTGTGGATTGCGATGCGGAATTGGGTTCAGGTTCTTGCCCTCGCTCTATCCTCACGGAATCACGGTCGGGCTGACACGCCTGGCTGACACGTGGGCCCTGCTGTCCGCACGACAGAGAAAAAAAGACAGAAACCTAATATGCTTTAGGAGTAGATATAGATTGTTGAAGACAGCCTAAGGCCCCGTTTGGTACCGCTTACGAGCCGCTTCCATCGGACAGAAGCAGGAAACGGTGCCAAACATGCTGATTCTCCCACCGCTTAAGCCCAACACGATTTTACCCAACGCGCATTTAGTATTGGAACGCAGAATCGGCTCGGGAGGAGCTTCTGCAGAACGCCGTCCGATTCTGAGCAAAAATTACCCACCATGCTATCCTTTACACACATACCGCTTCCACCTCACCGAACCCTTCACCAACCTCAAGAAATCTGGCCACCCCGCCGCCCGGAGCTATCAAAACGGAGCCAGGATGGCGCTTGGACCTCGCCAGTAAGAGGAATTCGTCCCACGCGAGAGGAGTCGTTGGCGGAGGCACTAGCTGCGGCTCGTACGGCGGAGGGTTTCGCGCCGGCCTTGCTTCCCCGAGGTGCGGGGGAAGGGGCAGATTTGGGCGCCGTGAGGGAGGAGAAGAGAGGCGTGGGCTTGAGCTGCGGTCGCGAGGAGAAGATCTCGGCACTTATGGAGGCGGTGGGGGGCTTGGCGCGGCCTCGCTGCCCCAGGCTGCGGTGGGGGGAAGGGGCAGCTGGCGAGGAGCGAGTCCATGGCGGAGCTGGGGTAGTGGCTAACGGCCTTTGCCTGCCGGGGAGCGATTCCAGGCGCGGCCGCGGTGGCGTGCGTGCGCGCATGCACGGCGGCTGAGTAGCGGTGTGTGCGCGAGCAGCAGCGGGCGTGCACGCGCGAGCGGCCAGCGGCGTGTGCGAGCGGCCGGACGCGTGTCCACGGGCGGGCGGGCTTGTAGGGGCGCGGCGGCGTGCGTGCGTGCATGAGGTCGGCGAGCAGCGCCTTCCGCGCATGCGAGTGAACCGGCGGCGGGCGTGGCGCGGCTGCGAGCGTGCGTGCACGGGCGTGATTCCTGATTAAGTGAAACTGCCAAACGGTATGCTTCTCGCGAGCGCGATTCTCTCAGAAGCGGCATTGGCAAGAATTCTGCGTTACTACGGATCACGTTGAGGCCAAGCTGTTCCAAACGGGGCCTAAGGGCATGTACAAACGATGTAGATGACTGACGTCTGTACGGACTTGCCACATTATATATATACAGCAAAATAGACGACTTATACAGTGGCTTGTCTATATAACTAATAAATTCATATATGTACACACAAATCTTGATGCTATCGTGTTGCTTGTTTGAGATAATACCTGTTAGAAGGACTGCATTGTAATATTTGTCTTTTATTTTGTGTCTCCTTGCATATCTAAAGAACATTTCAATAATTTTTTATCTTTTGAGGAAAATGTTGTAAACACAATCCTTATCCAAACTATCAGCTCCCGTTGAATTCTGCTCCCGTGTCTCTCAATCTCATCTCTCACGCTCCTTCTCCCTCGATTTGTCGATCTGTTTCTCGTTCCTCTGCTTCTCACGCTCCCTCGAACCTCGATCTGTTTCAGGTGTTGTGGAAGGCACTAAGGCAGTCTGCGGTTCAGTTCTGCACTAGGCGGCTTGGCAGAGCCGGCGCAGCATCTGAGACCGACGCACCTCGGCAGGGGAGGAACGCAGTCTAGCGGCCGGCGCGGCTCGATGCAGTCGGCCAGCGCCGTGGAGCAGGTGCCGGCGGGCAGCTCGGTGCGAGAGGTTTGCTCGCTATCACTCATTTTTCCCAGCCGCAAGGCAGCAGATCAAGAATTGTCCCCACCATGGAAATCTTGCGTGCCCACACTTGATCGGTTTTGCCGTCGTCGACAGAAGATTACTCGGTACAACGCGTCGTCGACTTCTCGGAGCACGAGCCCTGGCTGTCGTCTCACGAGACGACAGCTCCGGCCTCTCTCTTCGTTGTGTGTTTAGTTGGGAGAGGAGTAAAAAAAACTTTTCTGGAAAGCTTGTTACGTGAGAGGGATGAATAGGAAAGTTGAAAGCAGTTAAAAGGAGAATTTTTCTGGGAAGCGTGTTTTCTGAGAGGGATGAATAATAAAGTCCAAAAGAAATTTTGGATCTAAACACGACCTCTTTTGATCTAAACACGATAGATACACATAGACTATTTTTTGCTTTGGTGGCGCTGTCTTCTGTTGTACATGCTCTAGGAGCAAGTATTATGGTGGGCTGTAAAAAGGCTCAATGATGATGTGAAGGAGATAAGAGAGGAGAGAGGAAAGGTGGGTTGTAAGTTTACAGCCCGCTTAGACACAAGAATCAAAAAATATGTGTTAGAGACATGTGAGCCATATATTTACTGTGAAGGTGTAACCACTGTATGGGGTAGGCTAAGAGGTGGGATGTAAGTAAGTATAACAATGAGCGCCTAGCCGGTAGAGTCCAACGTGGATCTGAGAGAAGAAAGAGAGAACCGATCGAAGGTCTCACGACACGCCGGCTAAAGCGGGCGTAGAGGAGCAGCTGCAATTGCTATTGGCTAAACGCGCAGCTTTGCATTAAATGCAAGCGGGTCCACCACCAGATTACCGTGCGTTGCAGCCGACCACAGACGCAACCATTAATCATGCTCTAAGCATCAATTCAGACAGCTGGAGCATCAATTCAGACAGCTGCTGACTGTATTATTAACCTTGGTGCAAGGTGATACAACCAAACACATACGGAGGTCCTCGGTTGGTACATCGGGCGCTCCTACGAGCAGGGTTTTTTTTACCGAATCGGACGGCCGAACCGCCGCCCGGCGGTAGCGGTAAACCGGTCCGGTTGGACCGGTTACCGGTGGAAACCGAATGAATTCAAATTTTGAATTCAAATTCCCCGTGTCGCCGGTTAGGACCGGTTAGCCGACCGGTAGGACCGGTTAGCCGACCGGTGGCTTGGAAAAAATGGTCATCGATTAACCGACCGGTTGGACCGGTTAGCCGGCCGGTTTGGCCAGTTAGCCGGCTTGGTGGCTTGAAAAAAAATGGGCATGATCTATCCGCAAATTAATGGAAAAATTGACCACAAATGCATACAAATATCCATACATATAATTGTGCATACAAATATCCATACAAATAGTTTAGTAGTCCTCTGATACAAATAATTGTTCATACAAATAGTTTAGTAGTCCTCTCATTCAAATAATTGTTCAACGGTAGCATTGCGAGGCCATTTCATACTCCGCGGTGGACATCACATTCAAACCCTGCCTTACAAGCAACTCAGCTTTGAACTCTTGCCAAGTTTGGCCCTTCCAGGCTGATGTCGTCTGCCATTCCTGAAGTAACATATTATACCAATGAGGATCTTGCCATTCGTACACCCATCTCATCGGTGGCTGCATGCTCAATTCCGGTATAGGATAGTGATAACTAGACTGTGAGGATTCCCTGTAGGAGGAGCTAGAAGAGAACTGTGGAGAGCCGTAATCCGTCGGTCCAACCGTTCTCCTCTGCGACATCGGTGCTCCATGGTCAATGTCCTGGGTTGCATGTGTGAATCAGTCTCCCCTGCAATCAACCATATAGTATAATTAATACTCACAAGTCAGAATAATAAAAACATGTTCATATGGACGTACACTTGGTACCTGTAAAATGGAGACCAGCAGGTGGGTTTGAAGGTGACACGCCTCCGTCCCCGCCACGGCTAGCAGCACCGCCACTGCCGCCACCACTGCCACCACCATCATTGCTATCATCACCATCATTACTATCATCACCATCATCGGCAGAGCTGCTGTCCTGAGACTCCTGATACTCTGGACTTTTATCACCCTCACCATCATCAGTTTCTTCATCGCTCAGGACTTCTACTTCTTTCTGTTTGCCTTTTCCCGTGGCCTGGCCTCATTGGCGCTTCGGGTTAACCTTGCTAGGCGCGATGTGGTACTTCCGCTTCCCTACATGAGTGTTACCTACATATCGCCGTGCCCAATCACTGATCCAATCATCCCCTGTAGAAGTACGGAGGTCCGTCGGATTTATCTTATCAGCGATAATATTAGAGGGGAGCGGTGTGTCACCTTTATCATCGTCCTCGTCTAGAACAGGAGCTTTGTTTGACCTTCCATATTCCATCCATTCCCGCACCGGATTTTTAGGATCATAAAATTAAAGATGGGTCAGCTGCTCAATGAAATCACCTTGATCCCGTGGAGGATCGGCAACATCCGCAAGGCGCAGGCGTAAGTTGTAGTTGACATAGACAAGCTTGTCCAGTTTTGTGTGTGACAACCGATTGCGAACCTTTATATGCAGCAAGGCAAAAGTACTCCAGTTCCGCTCGCATCCACTTGACGAACAACATTGAGAAACAAGCCGCAAAGCAAGGCTCTGCAGCTTGGGAGTTCTGTTGCCGTTTATCATCCACCAAGAAGATGCAGTTGTCTTTGGGTCAAGCGTCATTTGTTGTGCCAATTGTGTGCCAAAGTCACCACGCCGTCGTCGAAACAGCTCAGCCTCTTGCAATGCCTGGATGGCGCTCGAGATATCCGTCATGCGCTGAAAAGCATCCTTCAGTGTACTCCACATTTCTGGAGTTGGAATAAACGAACAGGCATACCTCGGATTGAGGACACAAGCTGCAAAATAGAAAGTACCACGAATGAGCATAAGGTGTATGGAACGTGAAAGTATAAACTTTTGTTCACAATGAGCAGAAGCCGTCTTACCTGGAACCACACAGGTGTCAAAGAAGATGTTCTGCAACCTTCCGTTGAAAATCGCTTCATACTCTTTGAACATGGAAACATTGCGGCCAAAGAAAGATTGCATTTCATTTCTCACACTCTGTACGGTCATACATACCTCGCACATGTTCGGCCGCTTGTCCTGATCAGCAAAGCGAAGTAAGCTGTATATTGGTTGGACTGAGTCAATGACAAATTTCATTCCCTCCCACCAGTCTAGACTTGAAAATCTCGTATGAGTAAATCTACCCATATTTGAATTGGCCCATTTGCTCTGCAAAAATTCAGGAGATGCCATCCACTGCATAAAACGATCACGTTTCCGATACATGCTGTCTAGGAACATGTAGTTGGTCCCAAAGCGAGTTGCACACCACTTCACCAACTCACCACCAATCGCCTGCCTCATCATTGCATTCAACTGACCATGATTGTGTAACCACGCTGATATTTTCTTGCATTGATCGATCAAATCTTGATGTTCGTACCTTTCACCGATATCCTTTAACATCAAATTGACAGTGTGTGCTAGACAAGGTGTCCAAGTAATGTGTTCATATGTATCTTGAATCCCCTTGCAGGCTTTCTTGTAGTTGGAGCCGTTGTCTGTGATCACATGAACGACATGCTCTGGTCCAATTTCGTCCACCACCTTCAGAATCTCCTGGTAAATACACATATTCTTTAGCAACATCCAAATCATATTCGGATCGAAATGAACTAGGTACGGGGTTACCTTCCGCAAATATGCAGAATCTTGAGATTTTCCAGTCGCATTAATAGACTTGTGGAACCACATGACCCCATTGCAATATATCAAAAAGTTAATGGCACTCATCTTCGTCGGCCCAGTCCACGAATCACACATCAACGTGACGCCGAACATAGGCCACTCTGCCTGAAACTTTGCGTACTGAACCTGCAAGTCTCGCTCGTTTTGATCCAGGTACTTGCCATCAATATCCCGTCCAGTGGGTGACGCGATACCTTCACCTGCAAAACATATGGCACTCATGAGATTAGATCCAAACATGTAGTTGCGTAGCTATTATTTCGGCTGCAAAGAAAACATACCCCACTTCTGTGTCTCTCTGACCGCACTGACAAAGTATGGACTGTCAGCTTGTCTTCCAGGTACTCCCGAGTATGGAAAAACTTTGACCAAGCTTTCCCACTAGCTTCCTTGGCATTCTTACCCTTCTGTGTCTACGAGCCTGTGTCAATCCTTGGCTGCGTCGGTCCTCTCGCCGAACCCAAGTTATAGTCCGTCACACCAGGAGTCTGCCTCGATGAAGTTCCCTTCGAAGCATCCTCTGCAACGTACCCTCTCCCCTAGTACCACTACCCCCTCCATGCTCGTATGCACCTCCTCTCTGTTGCACCCCGCGATGGAACTCCTCTTCCGCTCTTGATTTGTTCAGGGCACGCTGCAGCTCAGCCTTCTCATCATACGCTTCATCTCCATCAGGATAGTTACCTTCCGCTGCAACCTTCTCCTTTCTCAACTTCTCTTGAGCACGTTGAGCAGTTACCTTCTTAGCCCTTTCAAGTTCACGCTGAAAGTACTCATGCACCTCCTTTGAAACCTTTTCACAATGGACGACCTCCGTCTCGCGCCCTACCAAATGTTGTTTCAATCTAGTGGCACCACCTTGCATCTCCAACCAGGGTAAAGATTTTCACCGTGTTCCCATACAACATCTTTCTCTCAGCAAGACATTGCGTATCTACAAACATGGAACGAACATAAACATAGCAATGTCAACTTGACAACACATAGCTATATCACAATACTTAAATCCTACATCCATTTCCTTATTTCCAAAATCACAATACCCTACATCAAAATATACCTAGATATCTCCATCACTACATCCATTTCATAATTTCATAGATCACAAATAACGTAAATCATTCAAACCCATACCTCACCCGCGGTCGGGCAGCTAACCGCCGTAACCGCTCGGCTTACCACCGCAACCGAGCGGCTAGCCGGCGCCAGGAGGTGGGAACCGGTGCGGCGCCCGTAGATCTGCGACCCGTCCGGCTAGCCGACCAACCGGAACGGTTACCGGGCTCGCCGGGGCGGCTAGCCGGGCTCGCGCAGCGGAGACGGCGCTGGAGGCGATTTTTCGCCTGGAGGAGGAGAGCGCTACGCGGGGGGGGGAGAGAATGGCGACTGGCCATTGGGGGAGGGGGGGTTAGGGTTAGGGAAGCACTGGGCCTTCACGGGCCTTAAATGGGCCGAGCCGTTTTTTCTTTTTCTTTTTTGATTTAATTTGTATTTACCCAAAAAATTACCAAATGAGCAAATATTTAAAAAAATTTTACACCACCAGTTTACACACATCTTGAAGTATTTTTAGGAATTTTTACAACATTTTTCTATTTTTTGAATTTAAATTTAAAAATTTTAAATTTTAAACGGTTCAAACCGCCCCGACCGGTCTGGGTCGGTTTGGTCGGGTTCCCGACGGTTCGGGGAACGCTGCCTACGAGTCGGTATCGGTAACCGCTAATTTAATTCCACCACGCTTCCGTCTATAATAAGCAGGAACCGGCGCGCTCCCCCGACCCAACGAAAACATACGGATTTTTTACCCGATTTTTCGAGTTCGAGGGGAAAGCGCAACAGCAGAGCTCGCGACCCGGGCGCCTTCGTCCTCAACACACATCCCAGTATCCCACGCTCCCAGGAGCGCCGCCACTGCTCCGCTGCGCAACCTCCGTGCTCGGCCGCCCACCCACCGCCCGTTCCCCCTTCCTCCACCCGCAGCCGGTGCGCCCCCCTCCAAAAAAATCAACCGGGGGCGCGTGCTTCTTCCGGCGGCTGCGGATCTGGGATGATGCTCCATCGTCCGCGCGATGGTCGCGGGATAGATTTCTCCACAAAGATGAAACACATCGATTCCCCAAAACACTGATGTCCGCACCCATGTTTCCACCGATCGATCTCCACCTCTCTCTGCACGTCCTCGCCCCATCGCTACCCCCGGGCCTAGACCTAGGCCTGTCGGTTCCTGGCGGCGGCTACCCCCGGGCCTAGACCTAGGCCTGTCGGTTCCTGGCGGCGGCGCAGTCAGATGGAGAAGCTGATTATCCCCGTCCGCCGGTGGAACCGGCTGGCCGGGGCCTCTGGAGCCCAGATACCCTTGAGGCGGGCGGTGGCCCTTCGCGATTCGCGACGCCCCTGCTCGTCCACCCAGATCCAATCACGGGGAGGGGGAGCGAAGCGAAAATACTTACATTTATCTTGTTGGGGGGCGAAGCGCGCGCGCTCCGCGCTCGGCGGTGGTGATAAGCAACCTCTTTCCGGCCGCTCTCTGCCACCACCACCCCACACTAATAACAGGTGCGTACATCTAATTCATTTTGGGTTGGCCCCCTCTTGGGGGGCCAAGCGTGTGCGCTCTGCGCTCGGCTGCGGTGGTCAGCCGGCGGTTTCCGTCCGCTCCATCGACTGTGGTGGTGGTAACCCAGCGCTTTCAGTCGGCTTCCTACCTCGCCCTAATAATGATTACAGGTGCGCGCATCGAGATTACTGTTTCATACCGTATTCCGTTCCTTTGTTTGAATCTCGTCTGATTCGTTATTCGGTAGCAGCACCTGCACGGATTGGGCGAACATTAGTGACGGGCCGGCTGGCCTGATCGCTGAGTTCACCCTCGCCAGCGACGTGGCTGACTACGTCCGCTTCCGTGCCGTCTGCCGATCGTGGCGGAGGTGCTCGCCAGACCCGCGAGCCAGTGGCCTGGACAGCCGCTTCCTCCCCCGGCGGTGGATCATGCTCGACAATGCCCACGCTAGCTCCCGCCGCCACCGCTTCCTTAACGTGTCCACCGGCGAGTGCATCCAGACGGACCTCCCGGAGCTCGCCGGGCACACGTTGCTTGCGCTCACCCCCGAGGGCCTCCTGTTGCTGCTCCACGAGCCCACCCTCGTCGCCCGCCTGCTCAACCCGCTCACATGCCAGCTCATCGACCTGCCGCCGGTGACTGGTCTACTGAGTCCCGAGCACCATCGAGCTCGGCATTGTGGCATCGAACTGGGAAAACTACTTCTAGTGTATGGCACTGGCCTCGTTGCCGATGGATCCAAAGTGGCAGTTAGCTTCTGCAACCCCAGAGTTCTCGCCGTTGCTAAACCCGGTGACGAGAGCTGGACTCCAGTTGATGACACCGACACACACATGTATTCAGCCTTGCCTTTCGCAGGCCGTTTCTACTGTGTCTCCTACCGGGGTGTCATGGTGCTCAACTTCAGTTCAGATCAGCAGCAACCACCCCAGCTGCTCATGGTTGCCGAGCGGAGCAAGTTGTCGTATTTCTCTGTGATGGCTGACAGCCTTCACCTGGTGGACAACGGCAGAGAGCTGCTGCTGGTGCACCGAATGTACTGTGAATATGATCAAGATCACGAAGATGATGATGTTGAAAGCGATGGCGCCCTCACATACGTGAGGAGTTATGTGGTTTACAAAGTGGATTTGGACGCCGGTATCCTAATCCCAGCCAACGGCTTAAACGAGCGTGCCGTGTTCATGGGCATGAGCCGCTCAATCTCTGTATCGGCGTCAGATGCCTTCCCCTATGTTGCTCCTAACACCATCTATCTTGGGGTTGATTGTGACGGGGAGACTCGGGAGTACAATGTTGCTGATGGAAACATGGAACCTTGGCACTACTGTCCGTTAGGCCCGCATGCTGCTGTGGACTGTCTCCGCTTCTGCATCAAAGGCCACGGCGCCGAACTGCTTACCTGATTTCAGGGGATTTGCACTCCAGTTTCGAAGCTGTATCTTTTTCTTCAATGGATTTTCAGGTTTATTTTATCGTGTCATGAATCTTATGTACGCCAAATAATTTGAGAATATTTTTTGTTTGATATTTTGCCCTGTCTAACCATGTGCACTTGTGGGGGTCTCGCCCCTCAGGCATTTGTGTGCGCTCATGTACGTGGCTGATTTTATAAATGCACGAGGTAAGTGAGTGATTAAATTTTATCGTATATAGCCATGAGTTTGAAGCACTTTCAGGTTTAACAGCAAAAAAAAAGTAACTTTGAACAATTGGTAGTCACTTTGTATCACTACACTTATCTACACCAAGACCACAAAGACGACACAACTAATTAAACACTTTAAAATTTGGATAATAATAGTTTTCAATACTGCTTAGAGATAGATCAGTTTTCTACATTGTAAAGAATTCATGATTGTATCCGTGTGTAATCATGATTGTATCAAATGTGTCTATGTCTCGCAAGTAACCTCCAAACGTACAAAGTCCATACCTATAGAAGTATCCTTTATTCCTTTCAGCTGGACATGTAGTTTAGATGCTGATATTTTGTTTCTAAATGGTACCCTTTCTGTCCTATAAAATTTGTAACTCTAGAGTTCAAATTTGTTCAAGAAAAATGCAATTATAGGAGTACACAGGTCCTATCATGGTAGGCTAAAACTGAGACCCACAAAAGACCCTGTACTGCTGAGTGACGACCATCTGCCCTTCCTCACCGTGCACAAACTGGTGTAGGGCAAGCTTTGTTTATTTTGTTGTGTTCCAGAGTATTCTGGCCAAAACATGTGCCAATGTGTGTAATGACACGTGTAATACCTATAATTTCTACAGCAAGATTCTGGGCTTGTGCATTGATTATGAAAATACCAAATCAATTTATTGGGGGTATTGTGGTAATTCGCCATGTTGAATTGGTATCCCCTTCAGTCCTACAATTGCAAATTTTACGAGACGGATGGAAAACATTTTAGTGAAATAAAGAAATTAAACTGCTCGAGCTGCTAGCAGTTTGACAAAAATGAAGATGAATGAACCATAAAATTGTAAAATGACACGACTAATTGTATGCATATCATGTCATAAATTAATGTAATTAGAAATGAATTCAGGGAGACAATCTCTGAAAAATAGTAGCTTGGCAAGCATGCATCCATGTGCATCGTAGTGTTGCATACTTTATACCTTATCACATAAAATTGAAATAATAGAAGGTAAGAGAAGGACAACGTACAAATTCTCCACCATATGGGATGAAAAGAAGAAAGATGGACATAGCAGTTAGCTCAACAACAACATACCATGTTCAGGTTTGTGCAATTCCTATACTTCATATTGAAGAAAAACAGGGTGTGAACTTACAGGGAAGCAAGCAATCATTGGATTACCATATGAAACAATCAGGCAAGAGTTAGCTGGGATAATCATATATCAGTCTTTGCTCATCAGTAGCAATCTTTTTATCAGCCTCAAAGGTGAGGATAATGACGCATGGAGAAAGTGGTGGTGGCGGCCAGCTCCTGCAAAGTCAGAAACTGTGAAAATGCACTGGTGCTAGCTATCATCTTACAAATTCAAATTGATTATGGGAGAAATTCTGAACCAATATTCTTTTGTTTCGATAAAAAATATTGATATAATCTTCTTGCAGTAATGGAAAACAATACTGATAGCAAGAAGCTTTTACTTCTTCAATTGTTCGACTCAAACTCCCCAAGTGCTTGGCTGATATTGCTAGTTCTTGCACTGTCTGCACACATGTTAGGGCATGTCTGATAGTTATCTGAAAGGGAAAATTGGGCTAAAAGAAATATTTTTTCAATCAAAAAATAAATTGAAACAAAACAACAGCCCATGCAAATGCCCATGTGTGCTCCCATGCATGAGGGTTTGCTACACATGGTATGGTAGAAACAGATGGGGAATTGATAAAAACATATCAGATATGAACATAGCAAAATAAAAACTTGATGTAATGAAATAAAAAATAAAGTAAGTATAAAATGCGTAGGAAATCGGATATGAATAAGAAGTGTACCTGACCAAAGAATATGAGGAATAGATATCTAAAAAAAGTTTACTAGCAATACATATGCGGAGTGTTAATTTGGGAACCTCATGCTTGCAGGAATCTTGAGTTTTTTAGGATGACTTGAAGCAAATATTTATACAAGAAAAGGAGAACCAAATATCATGTAGGACTTATTGGTAATAGTAGATATGGCCACTTCCATTTTATTTATGCAGTAATCAGAATAGCTGGGAAGATGAAACATCAAGAACATGAACTTAGGTTGATATATGACCACTTCAATTCTTATTTCTGCAGTAATCAAAATAGCTGTAAGCGCTAACTGATTGGAGATTAGTGCCTGCAGTTTTGGGCTCTCAGCTATGTTGCCTTTTTCAATAAGAACCCATGGGAAACATGAAAAGGAAAAAGAATAAGAAATATGTTTAACCTCAATGCCTCATATCATGGAGAACATGTCTGCTTAGAGTAGGAATGGGCTGCTGGGATAACTGCATTGGCGTAGCCACTGTTGTAATCTAAGTTCATTGGCCTGCAAGGAATTGCAGCTTATTATTTCAATAGCAATAGGCATCTGATGTGTACTACCAAACCATGCAGTAACACAAATCGAAGCAGGGTGGTCGATCCTCTCAACAGCCATCAGGCTTTCTTGCTCCAGAACCTGTGTGTTCACAACATAGATTCATTTCAGTTAAAGTAACCTCCCAACCTGAGGTCACTTGACCATAAAGCGTCGCCAAAGATGTGGCATCACACTTTCATCAAAGTATTGTACTTGAACAAAACAATCTAATCCTTCCCATGAGTTAAGTGCAATTACAATAGGTTTCTGTTTTTTTTCTGTTTCATAATGCAAAACATGAATGCTTAAAACTTCCAAAGGTTCATGAGGACAAAACCAGAATAATACAATGATAACGATGACAACCATGATGATGTAGGGAGCTCAAGCACGAGAGAAGAAGGGTCTAAGAACAAGGATAACTAAAAAAGACTAGGAAATGCCAAGGACATTACCTCAACATAGCCAAGCTGGCCACCAGCTTCTTCAAGTGTCTGCACTATTTGATCTTTTATTTGTTCGCTATAATTGTTTCCATTCAGCGCAGCGGTTCTAGCATTCACCAGTGACCTACTGATGGATAATGCCTACATAGCAGATCATCACAACTGAAGAACAACTATTTTTTATTAAAAAAACAAAAAAAGGCATATGCAATTATCAACATTTGAAAGTAATGGATTCTTCTAGGAATTTGGCACACAACTCCCCTCATGTTGGAAGGATTCTTCCTGTCCATTGTATCAAAATTTGGCACACAACTCCCCTAAAAAAATAGTATTGCTCAACCTTGCCTATAGAGTCATAAGAACCACCTAAAAATTAAACAAACTGCTTGCTGTTCAAACCGAAAGAACAGCATGAAAAACACCGGTGGCAAACAATGCTTGCTGCAAGGCCGAAAATGTAATTTTATTAAACTTTTGCCTACTGCCAGTTCCAAACTGCAGAAGAAAGTTGGAAGCACGAAGCTTAATGTTGAAAAGTTGTAATGTGATACCCAACTAGATAAATCACTGAACAAAATGGACCACAATTTTGATGAATAAACAGGTTCAACTATAATAGGTGGATCCAGGAGAAGGATACACTGGAGTTTGTTGAACAAGCAGGCCCAACTATAACGGGTGAATCCAGGGGAAGGATACAATGGACAGGAAGACAATCCTAATGCTAAAGCACTGGAAGTAACTTATATGGTTGTCTTTCACCATATATTGCCAAAACAAAATCATTAAAAAAGCAATCTATCATTTTTTAAGAGAAAAAGAAGACGACAAACTTTATCCCTTTTCTCAGATGATATGTGTACAATGCGGGAGCTCATGGTAAGACCATCAGCTTCTAGCACTATTTCTGAGCCAATAATCTTAATGGCAAAATCAAGATAACGAACATGATGACAGCAAAAGCTTATCTCAGCAACATAAACCAACTATAAATGCTCTGAGCTCTCATATGTGCTAATGAGATACCAACAGGCAATACAACAAGCACTTGATGTGCATCAGAACTGAAGGGAAAAGAAAGGCATAAACGTGTGAGTTCCATAGCCAACTTGTAGCGCCAGGACCACCTTCAATCAGCTTTCTCAGCAAAAAAACGAAAACCTGCAACATGACCAAATCAAACCGCCTGCAACTGCAGCATGGGTTTACAAAACCGTGAGTGCAGCAAAACGAGGGGACTTGGGGTCTACCTCTGGAGAGAAGGGTGCTGTGAGAAGAACGCATTGGATGGGGTCAATGAGCAGCGCATCGTCGGAAATCAATTCTTCAGGGGATACTGCTACCTATAGAGGAGCTGAGAGGTGAAGATGGGGGACGCAATACTGGTTCCGGCCTTGCAGCAATGGAGATAGAGGAGCTGAGAGGTGAAGATGGGGGACGCAATACTGGTTCCGGCCTTGCGGCAACGGAGAGGAGGCGTTGTACGCCGACGGGGAACGGGGGACGGGAGCCCGCCGTGGAGGAGGCGGACGCAGTAGGGATCTGAAGAGGAGCTGGAATGCGGTTGCGTCGGCGTCTGCCTACACGCGCCGCCTCCTCTCGTGACGCCCCACCCCTGGTCATCCTCCTCCGGTCCTCCTCGCCCTCGCCAAGGCCAGGTCCGCCACCCGCCGCCTCTAGGCCACGCGGTCAACTGCCTCCCTGCCGACGGCAATAGCGGGCTCCACCGCCCTCGCCTCGACCTCGACTCTGCCTGGGACGTGGGGGCGGCGCGCGAGGAGGCGGAGGCGAGGCGGATGGTATGGAAATACACCAAATGGGATTAAATCAAGTGCCAATGTTTCAAGTCCTATATTTTTACGATGTCAATGTTTAGAATAGCAAAATTATGAAGCGCAACGATTAGAGTTCTAAATATGCAATTTTCTCCAGCTGCGGTAATGGCGTCGACAGTAGTGTAAAACGCGAGGCAACAAAAATGGTAAAGGAGCATCTCCAACAAATTAACTAAAAAATATAGGTAAAAAATAGGCAAAAATGCTGGGTACAACACCTTTACACCTTTCAGCTAGTGTAGATTATAGAAAAAAACACTATAGGTTAAAAAAACACTATAAATAAGTCCTCAAAGCGTGTTTTTTGATAGGAAGAAATAGTTGAATATTGAAAAGTTGGAATGAACAGCGGTTAATTTGAAATGTGAACATGGTCTAAAATAGCATGCTCATGGAGCTAATTAGACTGAAACATCTTAGTCACCTTTCTTTTCGTGCTGAATTGTTGATCGAGACAGATTTTCTTTCCTGAACTATGCTGAATTTTTAATAGTGCACCAATCTGTGCTTGTGTTGAATTTAGAGCTTCTTACCCTCGTTAGGGCCAAATAAAACAGAAGGAAAACAACACCAAATTTCTATGCATACTCTAGCGAGAATTGTTGAGAATCATTTGAAGTGAGTTCACCCCCCTACGTCGCCTCCCGAGGCGACTCGGGCGGAACGCCGCCGCCACCCCTCACCGCGCTTCTTCCTCGCCATCTCCCCTCGCCGCCACCGGAGCACTGCGTCGGAAGTCCGTGCCTGTGCAAGGAGGGTGGAGGCAGGGCGCCCCTGCTAGTCCCCCTCCCCCTCTCACGTTCTCTCCACTCTAGGTCGGCATCGGCCATGGTGCCGGCAGGGTCACAGATGGTCAGAACCCGTGCCTCGGGGACCAGATCCGGCCTCCCCGGTGCCGCATCTACGTGCGCCCATGGTGCTTCGGCGACGGGGAGCGGCTACCCCCTTGCTCCAGCAGGTGGGGATCGGAGGGACCTCTGCTGGTGGCGGCGCGGCTCACGTTGGGGAGTGCCCTGTGCCTCCGGCGGAAGGGCACCAAGCCCCTACCCTATGGGGTCGAGATGGTGACGGTGGCGTCCGCCATGGGCGCTAGTGGCCCCGTCGGGCTCGTTCCCTGCTCGCCGTGGAGGCCTTTCGACGCACTGCACAGGATGGACACTGCGACGACGCGTGCTTCTTATGCGGCAGCAGGTTAATCATTCGCTTCTGGTGGGACCTTTGGTGATTAGTGTGTGCTGGGTGAAAGCTCTGCCCGGTGTAACGCCGGTGACGGTGACGGCGACGGTGAAGTTGTTGGGCTTCATGTTCCTTCTTGGAGGCGTTGCCATAGCCACCCAAACACCAAGGTCCACCCTGAGGGATCCAGGGTGAAAACCCATTCAGATCTTCCTGTCATGCGATGGCGTCGTCTATTTGACATCATTCCCTTGATGAAGGCATCGTCTTTGGAGATCCCCTCACGCCGCCATTCACAAGGACCTCTGCTCTCGGTGACTCCGGGCGCCCCTGTTCTTTTGTGTATATTCTTTTAGAAAGTTGTTACAGGTCGTTGGCTTGCATCATTGCTTGGCGAGTGTCCCTCGTTTGGCTCCTCTGCTCCATCAACGCTCCTCTTCTGATGGGGTCATCAAATCTTATGTCAGGTGGTGTTTCATCTCTTCCTCCTTTCCCCCGTGAGGCATCCTTCCCTTGTATGGCATTGAATGGCGGTGGATGGAGCCTGGATATGCTACTAAAGGTGTTACCATCACCTCCAAGGAGGATCGTCATGTCCCATGAGTCTTGCCTTGTGTAGTCTCGCCATCTTTATTTCCTACTTCATTTGCGACTCTCAGATGGAGGGTGACAATGAAGCGGCGTAGCTACGAGGGATGGTATGGATATGCACCGGTCATAGCTCTCTGGCGAGTATGTTGTTCAATGGCAGCTCTAGTCAGCGTTTGGTGGTCGTCCTATGGCTTGTAACTAACCTTCTGCAAGTGTGTATGGTGTCAATGGTGTATCCGGGTGTATCATTTCCTTCGTTTTTATTGTTGTTCCTTCGTTTTTATTGATGAAATCTTCATTTTTATTGCTGAAAATCTTGTAATATTTTGACCTGCTCAAGGTCCTTCAATGAAATTCAGGTGGGGATTCTCTCCCCCCGGTGACCCTAAAAAAAGAATCATTTGAAGTGCATGAATTAAATAATTAGTTTTATCAGAAGAGATGATGAAGATGATTCGCTTAGAAATGATACATAGCACGGGTGAAAGTGGTATGGATATTATCCGGCCGGCCGGCCAACCAAAGGCCCTCAGGCCTTAAATGGTACATACCGTATCCGTCCAGATAATCAATATTCGTCTGTATCCGCATAACCAAAACTGAATATGTATCGTAGATATGTCATTTATATTGTCTATATCCGAATCCGATTCGACAAAAAAAAATATTTGTAGTCATGTCCTTGCATGTCTGTCCATATCCGATTCATTTTCATCCCTGCGTAGCACTTTCTTACCAGTTGCGTGCGTCTCATATTATATGAACCCTATTTATGACACAACTGAAAAATATGGAAGGCTAACCACTGATCATCTTTTTCCTATAAAGAAGATCTAATGCATGCCAACTCTAATAGTGTTGTATTTAATTTTTTACTTGTCTGGCCAATCCAGTTGTGTGGGTATTATATTGTTATATGATGTCTCTCTTTGTGTATGTTAATGCGTCGATAATTGCTCTTAGCTTGTTCTCAAGTTGTTCCCATGATGTTGGATAATTATTTGCTTTCAACCATATTTTAATTCCAATATTTAATAATGATTAGATAACTAGTGTGAGAGAGACAAGACATGTGCACGTGTTCAAAGTTTAACATAGATTCAAACAAGAACATGAACAACAAAAAAGGCAATAGAACGGACATTGGAATGTATCCAGGGGAGGGACCACTACCGGAGGCAGTGGTTGTTCCGTTACCAGCTAGAGGAGGAGTAGCGACATACTACTGTTCCTCGACTGGCCTTGTTTGATGTAGTTGTACGAATTCGTGTGCGCACAGAGACGGTGATGGGGATGCGTAAGGCAGCAGAGATAGAGGTCTGTGCATATATATGGGAGAGGGAAAGAGCCCTCAATGGGCGAGCGGGGAGAGAAGGGAATGCACTTGGACATGGCCAGTGATGGAAGGTATCATAAGGAAGCAATCAATTTCCTCCATTAGTTCCATCACGGCAAAACCTATCTCCTGCTGCAAGCACGTCATGTCTCGACCCGGCCTTGGCGAGGCGAGCGAGCGCGCGTGCGGTACGCCAATCTCCTCTTACTGGCTTCATAAGAGGTGTACAAATTGTCCATACTATAAGTCGGTTGAGATCCTCTTTAACTACCCATAGGGGAATAACCATAATATCACTGAAGGTAGGCTTTTAATCCTTTTAATTGAAAGAATATTGGGCGAAGCCAAAATATTCCAACACATGATTCTCTGCGCACATTTCTATTGATAAAATAGTTTCTTCTTTAATCCAATGATTGAACTACTTGAAACCCTTTGTTGTGCCCATTGCATTATGAAGTGGGTTTAAAATATTTTCAAACTCTACTCAGTATAACAGGAAACTATTATAAGCTCCATCGGTGCAATACGTAGTCTTATCTAATTTGTTCTTAATCCAACGGTGCAATAATATTTTTCTTATTTCTCAAGTATTTGGAACCAATTTTAATTTTCAGTTAGAATCAACAACCAACTAGTTATCAGTTCAGGTGGTTGAACTTGACCCAACGGATAATGATTGGTGCTATTTTTTTTAATGAAGGTTTCAAGCAGTGAGAAATAATCATTCCCTGATTTTTAATTTACTTATAATTAACTTATATGCATAGGTTATAACACAAAGTTATCTGTAGTTAGTAAGTTACTGATACCATGATATGCTCCATTTAGGAACTAGCTTCTGGTTACGGTGTTGATTGCATGTTCTTTATTAGTTATATGTTAATAATCTTAGTAACCTAGATATACGAAGTTGTTTCTCTGTTACTATCATGCATTATCTACACAACTGATACTATCAAATGTTGCAATGAACTATATGGACCGCGTCAAGTTCTCTTAAGAGATGGAATAAGTTTCAATTATATTCCCAAGCATTTCTCATTAAGATCGAGCTTAATGCGTCACAATTTACCGAGTTCAAAATGTTGCGCTTACTGATGCATGGGTAGTACTTCATCCGTTCCAAATTATAGTTTGTTTGACTTTTTGGATCCCAAGTTTGACCACTTGTTATTCAAAATTTTGTGCAAAATATCATTTTTTTTTGTTATGGCTTGCTTTATATTAATTAATATAAGCACTTCATTGAAGACCTAAATTTGACAATGTTCGTACAATATTTTTTTTTAATAAGACAAGCGGTCAATCTTGAGATAAAAAGTAAAACGAACTGTAATTTAGAAGAGAGATAGTATTAGTCAATTAACATTTTACCCTGAAACTGAAAGCCTGAAAGCTGAAAGATGCACCTGGACACAAGTTGCTAGTTCCCAATCTGGCTATCAAATAAATGGACAGTAGACTTCAGAGTTCAGATATGTTGCATACATAATTATTAATAAAAGCTAGGAGTAAAAAGTAGTAACTGATGTGAGCTGAAGCATTGAGCTAATAACATTATTGTCGGCTGCAAAAAAGTTCTACTACATCACTGAGCATGCATACGGGTTCTCCTCGCTGATGAATTCATTGGGGTGTGTGCAATGCAAGAACGACGTGTCACGGTATCCTTTGAGCTCCTCGTGCTTGTAGCTAACACCATACGGGTACCCACTGCCATATCCGTAATCCCCACCGCACGGCGAGCACCAGTCGCCACCGTAGTAGCCGCCATGGCGGTGCCACGGGTGTGAGTAGTCGAGGAATCGTGGGTGAGAGCAGGGGATGAAGTAGGGGGCGACAACCTCTTTCTTCTCCTTCTCCTCTTTCTTCTCCTCCTTCTTCTCCTCTTTCTTCTCATCCTTCTTCACCTCTTTCTTCTCCTCCTTCTTTACCTCGATCGTTTCCTTCTTGACGATCACCTTCTTGTCAACCTTATCGACCGTAGCCCCCTTGCGCGTTCTCTTGTAGATGTACTCGACGAGCTTCTTCTCGTCGAGGATGCCCTCGACGGTGCATGTGTTCTTGACATGGTCCATCTTAGCCTCGTAGATACCTTTGTTCAGTGTATATATATTACCGTGAACATGTGTACGTCATCTATGGGGTTATTATGGGAGTACATGTTTATGTGGATCAATATGTATGTAGAAGAAGTATCAGATAGAAAGACAATTACTCTTGTTCTCTAGCAGAATCTCTTTGACTTTGACTGCACAATCGCGGCAGTGCAAGGGAACCTTAACTGTTATGACCTTTAACTCCTGCATATATAACCAAGCAAAAATGTAAGAAACATTTGGCTAATGCTAGTATTTGTGCGGAAGTGGATGTCGTCTTTAATTACCTGCTCCTTGCTCTTGACCTCAGTGACTACGTCGTCCTTCTTGGGAGCGGGAGGAACAAACTCGACCTTCTTCCGGCAACCCTTCTGGACTTTGGCCCCGAGCTTCTTTTCGTCGAAGCCGAAGCCCTTCACCGTCACCTTCCCCGCCTTACGGTCCACCTTCACCTCTTCAACCCCTGTAGATCGATCGATCCAAGTGCCCCGCAGCCGGATTAATTCGCACCATAAGTCAGTCGGCGCCTCAATGCAATAAGCACATGAGAGACCATACAGAGACAAGAGCACGGCACACACCTTGGAACTCGGTGAACTCCGTCTCGATGTCCTTCGCGCACTTGCCACAGTGGATGTACACCTTGTACACGGCTGTCTTGACGATCTCCACCTTCTTCTCGTCCTTCTTCTCATCCTTCTTGATCTCCACCTTCTTCTCGTCCTTCTTTACCTCCACTTTCTTTTCCTCCACTTTCTTGACCTCCACCTTCTTCTCCTCCACCTTCTTCTTCTCAGGCTCTCCCATGCCGACGCCGATCACCCTGACCCGCGAGCTAGGTCGTTCTCTACTGCTCCCACTGCGTGCTTGTTGGACAGAGCGAGCAACTTATGTGCAAGGGACAAGGGGGTTACATAAATGGCCAATACTAATGGGGTGCATGCATGCATGCATGCTGCTTCGCATGCGGCTGGCGCGAGCAGGAAAGCTTTGGACCAGACACGGATGCGGTTTGTTGGAGAATTGTTGGAGGTCGTTCGCTGGTTCATGAGATGGTTGAGAAAATTGAGAAAAGCAGTGGGGCTGAGAACTGGTTGGTGAATGTTTTTTCCAAAATGGAGGTGCGATTCGTCAAACCAAACTCGTACTGCAAAGCAGTTAGCTCCGGAATTGGTTTGGTTTGTTGCAAATTGCAATTGACCGGTCGGTCAATCTGGGTGGAAGTAGAATGATCTGTATGTGTTTGTGTACTTGGGGTCCCAGTTCGTACTCGGTAAATAAATAAGTTGACGATGCCGAAGTCCACTATGGGATCAGCGTGCACGGAAGAGGTGAGGGATTGTTCAACGGGATTGCACCGGGAAGCAAACGGAATTCCGTGCAGGCTGACGGGCTGCCTGAGTGCATCCAGCAGGAAGGAAAAGAATGGTAATTGGTCATGTGTGTGTAGGAGGGGGGGGGGGGGGGTTGAGGGGGGCGACGCATGATAAAAGAAGGCCCAGGAAGAGCCCAAATAGATTTCAGATTAGGCCCATGTGACACGTCCAGCACAAGGCCCAGTGGCTCAGCCTGCCGCGGCAGCAGAGCTAGTCGCATCACTCCACATGGCGCGCCATCCCCGGCTTGCCCGGCCCCACACGTCGTCCCGAGCCGAGAGAGAGAGAAAGGCACGAGCTGCTCCGGGCCGGTGGGACCCGCGCGCTCCTCCGTGCCGCCGCGGGAGCAGAGGGGAGCAGCACGGCCGGTGCTCCGCGACAAACCGCACGGGGTACGGCCCAGGCAAGGCCGGCGGCAGTCGTCGTACGCGACGACGCGCGCGCCCGAGCGGTGAGGGGGGAACCGATCGATTCGTTCGTTCCGGCTGCCGATCTTGCTTGCTCGCAGTGCCGCGCGTGCCGAGTTGCTGCCGCGGTTGTCGCCGGAACCCCGCAGCACCATTGTGTAGTAGTTGTGTCGTGTCCGTGAGCCGTTGGGGCCAGGTCCGTGCCGTGCGTGGTCCCGTGCTGGCCGTGCGCGACGCTGATGGCTGCCCTGCCCCCAGTTGCCTTTCAATTTGCCGTGCCGTGTCGTGTCGTGTCGTGTCAACCGCGCGCGGTCGGCCTGGTTGGTCGCTCTCTTCTCTCGTGGCTTGTCTGGTACTCCGGTCCAATCGTCCATTCCATGACACACAAGAACCATGGGATGGGCTTCAGCGCGAGCAACCGATTTGACACATACCAGTAGTTTCGTAGATGAATCTCCCGACCACCTATCGTCACTCTCGAACAAACATACCTACGTGTCGTTGGAAAAATTCTAAAACATTTTTGTCAAGAGGTGTTCAGCTTACTCGCTCGTCAAGAGAAACCGGGGGCTACTATTTCTGTGAAGGAAATGAGACCGCAGCGGCAGCATTTACACAGGTGGATGCAACGATTTATTACCCGATATGTCGCGTCTTCTCGCCAGTTACGGATCTGATCGGAACCACTCGGGGCTCAGGAGAGGAGCCCTGGCACTCCCACACCTCGCCACCTCCCCCGTCTCTCCATTTCTCTCTCTCCCTCTCTCCTCTCCCCGCGCGGCAGGATTTTCCTCCGCTTTCCCCATTTTCTCCGTATTTTATTCGATTTCGAGGTCGGTTTTCGGGAGAGAGAGAGAGAGAGAGGTCACGTCCAACCGCCGCGGACCGCGCATGTGAGAACTGCGCCCGACGAGGAGCGCGGCTGCGGTGCGCCGAGGCGGCGGATTCGGGTCGGAGCTAGGGTTTCGCCGGCCCGCCGCGAGATGGACGGCCGGGACCAGCACCAGCACCAGAATCAGCAGCAACAACAGGCGCAGGCGCCGGTGGGGTCCCCGCCGCAGCCCGGTGGCGCCGCCGCCGGCGGAGTCATGATGCAGCACGCCGCGGCGTTCGGCGCCGCGGCCCAGCCCGGGATGACGCCGGGCTCCGCGAACGTTATGCACGGGATGCCCCCGCTCGCCTTCAACCCCATGGCGTCGCCGGGCGCATCGTCGCCCATGAAGCCCGCCGACGTGCCGCCGGGGGGCATGTACCGCCCCGATTCCAGCGCGCCGGGCATGCAGCCGCAGCAGCACCCTGGTTCCGGCGGCGGCGGCGCCGTGGCCGGCGGCAGCGGCGGGGAGCTCGTGAAGAAGAAGAGGGGCAGGCCGAGGAAGTACGGCCCGGATGGGACCATGGGCATGGGGCTCAAGCCAGCGCCCGCGACGGGCGCTGAGCCGGGCGCGCAGTCCGGCGGAGGCGGCTCCAACTCCAACCCCGACGGGAAGCGCCGAGGGCGCCCCCCTGGATCCGGCAAAAAGAAACAACTCGATGCTTTGGGTAATATATATACCTTGCACCACTTCTCTGCTATGCATTTGTGTCTTTCTCAAAAGCATGCGCTTGGCCCGTAGTTGTAGCCCTGGAAAATGTGATGCAAAGGCGTGGACGGATATGATGGGCTGATTTCTGGAATAAGTTTCCATGTCTTTTTTTTGTACATTTAACTAAAGGACTCGGCGCAAAAAAAAAACATTTTTTTAAAAGGATTCCCCCACATTCTGAAGGAATTAAAAACAGAACGGGATGGTGCAGGCATTTTAATAATTCAGGGAAGTACAACCATTGAGTAGCATCTGTTCAAACATGAGCCTAGTCTTTGAATAATTTTTTTTTTTTGTAATACGATTATATGTATGTGCCGTACCACCAAAGATGGATAACATTTCCCTTATATCTTGCTGCCGCACCTCAATTAATGATAACCTCCAGCGTTTTACCCTTTGCCAATGATAAGGGCAGTAAATATTTGCTTTTACATGGACATTTTTTACCACCATTGCTCATAATCAAGATGTTTATGGTATCATTTAACTGGTGTTCTTAGGTTGTTTAGTTCTTTTCTAGCTTAGTTAAATTTAATTATATTAATGTCGGAAAAGTAGAATACAAATCCATAGGGATGTAAAAATATCCTTGAGAAGCTCCTTTTTAAGTACTCACTGTCTCATTTTTTTGTGCTTCTCAGGATCGTCCGGGACATCATTTACTCCACACATAATAACTGTGAAGCCTAATGAGGTACTTGAAACATGCTCCCCCTCTGATGTCTTAGACACTAACATCCATCATGTCTATATTTCCATGGTCTCATTGTGCCTAAGTTACGGTCAGGCCATACTTCTGTATCTAGGATTGAGATTTTGAACATATGGTTTTTGTTGAAATGTTTCAATCTTCCCCTGCCCTGTGGTTACTCAGTATTCAGCCGATGTGGTAAATAATTATTAGAGTAACCATATTAAATTGAGAGCTAAGAAGACGATTTTGTGGCATTATCCTTCTAGAACAAGCTCAAAACAACATGCTGTGGCTCTTCCCAAGCATGTTTGTAACTCCTCTAGTCTTATACTTCTTTCCTTTGTCTTGTGTGAATTTTTTCAGCCTTTCCATGATCTTATCTATGCTATGACTTGATATTTAGTGCACTTATATTCAACATATTGTGGAACCAATGATTATAGGACATATTGATAGATAACTAAGCATGCTCTTGCTGTTTGCTCAATTTTAGGAGCAAGTAGTGGTCCCTTTGCTTTTGGCCATGCTCAGCCTGTCCAAGACGACAACAGCAGGCATTAGATTGTAGCAGGCAACAATAGCAAGTAGTGGGAGTATTTTCCCACAGTGGTACTAGTAGTAGTTGAGGTCTTGAGGAAATGAGGAGTACAGCAACTCCCTAGCATTTGACTTTGTAAAAGAAACACTCACATATGAAAGGCAAGCTACAGCCAGTGTGGTTTCAGTTCCGCAGCACCAAAATTCTTTGTTCTATTCTATCTGTTCACCTCTAGCAGTGTGTGTGTATGAGCTATGAGAGAGGGATTGCCAGGAGGTTTGGGCTAACACATATATCATAATAATCTCAGAGACACTATTATAAATTAGTAGACTATTTGTTCACTTGAATTTTTTGGAATCTTTCTTGTTTAGTTGTTTTACTTTGTAGCTTTATTATTTTTTTTTCTGCATGACTTGAAGTTTCTTGAGCCTGCTGGTTGTATTGGACCCCAGGCTAATGAACTTTGATGCACCAAACTCATCTTCTTTTTTTTTGCCTCAGGATGTTGCTTCAAAAATAATGGCCTTTTCACAACAAGGCCCACGCACTACATGTATAATTTCTGCAAATGGTGCTCTGAGCACAGCAACACTCCGTCAACCAGCAACCTCTGGTGGCATAGTGACATATGAGGTACATTCAGGTTCAACTTTCTCAGAGCACTGCAAATACTTTTGTTTTATCGCTGGATCTTTTGTGAAGTAGTAGCACACACGTTTAGAATTGAAATTTGATTTATGTTGGTTTGACTTATGTGCAATGGATCATTGATGGGGCTTGTAACTATCAGCAATATGTTTTCAGATGCATTGTGCTCTAGTAGGATTGCTCATAAGTAGTTAGTAAGAGAAATATAGCACTAATCAGCTTAATTCACATATTTCCATTCTTTCCCTTTTGCTATTACATTTGCATGCAGTATGTCAAACTTGGTTTTTGACAATGAAAAAAAAATGACTGCTATGTATTTTCAAGTTCTCATCTCGTCTAGGCAGGATAAAACAAGGAAACTGGGAACACATTTTTAATCTGCTTTTCGCTCTCTATGAAAGTTCATTGGTGTCTCTGAGCATTGACTGCAGAACTAAGTCACGACACTTTCGTTGTTATGTAGTATCAATCATGGAGCACCCATTCATTTAACTTGCATGTTTCCAATTTTCTCTTGGCATTCCTTTTGCTTTAGTATTTGTCAACCTGACCTCTGATGAGTGTGTAGTTTGAAATTACCATCTGTCCATCTCAGCTAGGCAACAATAACACAGGAAAAACAAAACAATTCACTGCAAAATAACCAGATATAATGCAACAGGTTTTTAGTATATCCATGAGGCCAGACAACAAATCCAATCCACAATACTTCATTGTTATTTTGAGAACATTATTACAAATTTTATTCATAGAGATCCTTTTTTTTTACTTGTCACAGGGCCACTTCGATATACTCTCTCTGTCAGGCTCATTCCTGCTTGCAGAGGATGGTGACACTCGCAGCCGAACAGGTGGTTTGAGTGTAGCACTTGCTGGAAGTGATGGACGCATAGTTGGAGGTTGTGTTGCTGGAATGCTGATGGCAGCAACACCTGTACAGGTTCTCTATTCATCTATGGCTATTTACCCTTTATTTCCATTTCATATGCCCCTAAATTTGAATTCTCAGGTCTCGTCTTACATTTGCTTACCCTTTTGTTTTTCAGGTTGTAGTTGGCAGTTTCATCGCTGAAGGTAAAAAGCCAAAGGAAGAGCAGCATCCAAAACGCGAGCCGGCTTCTGTGCCACTACACGCGCCTGGCTTTGGGGCTGCCTCGACTGCCAGTCCCCCATCTGACGGAACATCAAGTGAACACTCTGATGATCCAGGAAGCCCCATAGGACCTAACGGCAGTACCTTTGCCAACACTGGGCATCCGCTGCATTCCACATTTGCTCCGGTTGGCTGGTCGCTGTCCGGGAACCAAGGCCGCTACGATCCCGACTTGAAGATGATGACCGATTGATTCTCACTGCGGCCTTGTTAGCTGTTGACCTAGTTGAGTAGGGCTCGGGCCTTCCTGCGCTGGTCCCACCACCACCAGCGTCAGACAATAATCAGGAATGGTAAGGGTGGTCATGCCCGAGGAATGAGTAGATCACGAGTAATAAGTAGCACCGGTGCATGCCCTTTGCCTTGTTATTATGCAGTAGCTAGTTATTTGTATCTGTATGGATTCACTGTCATGACTCTGCCTTCTGGTTTCTATTTGTATCAGTGTAGCGCTATGTTTCTCTTATCCCTGGATTGATGTCTTTCCTCACATCGTTGTGATATTTTTTCAGCCGCACCTTCCGTTCTAAAATTTAAGATGTCTGATTTAGTGATTTGCATTACAAAGTAGCTCACAACATGAGAGCAATTTCAAATCCAATATTGTTTTGGATTTTGGATTTGTTAAAAAAAAATCCACCTGGTTTTCAATACCCACCTGCTGCCTGTACCGCCTGTCCCACCTGTATGTGTTTTCAGATTTCTTTCAGATACTCCTTGTACAACTTGGTCTGTAGATGTAGAATAATTATGCCAGTTAACTTGTCCGAGTAGGATAATAACTCAAGGCAACAATTGCACCGTAAGTAAAACAAAATGGGGTTGCTGGTGGATGCACTAAACTCAGGGGCAAAACATATATGCTTGTCCAGTTTTGTTAGAAACATATAAAACATATGTGGCGTCGTCTTCGTCGTGAGCCACAAAATCATTGGCCATGACAAGACACATGATACAAAGGCAGAGAGTACTACATGATATCAGGACAGAGGGATATGTGCGTGTTCTCTAAATCAGGACAGAAGAATATGTTTTTTTATCGGTCTCCAGTCTTATCATAAATTTATGCAATGTATTGTGATGAACTAGGGACTCTGATGAAATTAAAGTTGATCATCCCCAGTCCCAAAATAAAGATTCTTTTAAATTTTAAATGGAAAGATAAATGTTTCTTCATCCTAAAAAAATGCATTTCTACTATTTTAAATAGAGAGATCAATGTTAATTTCTAGATTTTAAATGGAGAGATCATTGTTAATTTTTAGATTTCAAATGAAGAGATCAATATGAGTTTCAAAATGTTACGAAAAATTGCATATATACCAAGATGTAATCATTACGCTCTGGAAAAAAAAGGAAAGCAAAACAATCAACAAATAGTTGGTTTTTCTTACATGTAAAATTACAATTATTTTGGAGCAAATTTTACTTCGAAATTATAAGACGAAGGGAATAGAAGCACTTATTATTCGACGAATTATTAGGACGGAGGGAGTGGAGGATTATGGGGACGGATGGAGTGGATCATGGAGGAAGTACTGTCGACTGTCCGAAGGGAAAAAAAAGACGGAACGACTACTGCGGCCTCGCACAAGCGGAAGGAAATGAAGCTTGCCAGAGCTAACAAAAAAAAAACATCGGAAGAAAAAAGATTATGAACCTTTCAAGTAGCACTACATAAAAACGGCACACAACACGTACATTGTACGACTAAAAACGAAGCTTCACTCAAGACTGCTGTCTGCTGGACTGCTGGTACACTTTTATTCCAGGACACGCGTGCACGTGCACACAGCAATGCACTCGCTACCCCACACTGATGATCGATCGATCACTTGGTCGCTACACAAAAACGCAAATGCGACCACACTGACGACCGATGATCTAGGACACGCAGCAGCGGCTGCTGATCTAGAGGTACTTGTCCGACGCCGCCGGGTACGTGGTGGTGCCGGTGGCGCCGTGGTGGCCGTGAGGGCCGGTGAGGGGCACGCCGGTGCCGTGGCGGCCGGTGGTGGCGTCGGCGCGGTGCTCGGCCTTCTCCTGGTGCTTCTCGGCGTTGGCCTGGTCCTTCTTGGCATGGGCCGACTCCTTGGCCATCTCCTTCTCGCCGTGCGTGGCCGCCGTCGCCTCGCCCGTCTTGCCCTGCATCTTGGCCGACCCTTCCTTCACCTTCTCCTTGGCCGAGCTCGCCATGTCCTTCGCCTTCACCTTCGCCGTCTGCATCCTGTCGAACTGAAGTTGCTGCTCAGCTAAGCTTACTGCTCTTGGGCTCTTCTTGCTTGGACTGAAACGGGTTGGATCGATATTTGGCAATTGGGGCATGAGCGATGGCTATATAAACTGGTGGGGCTTAAAGTGGCGGTGTTGGTGTTTGACTCCTGTAGAAGGCGAGGTGGCGGGCATGCGGTGGTTGGTGAGCAGCCGGAGCTGCACGTCGCACCGTGAGGTGGCAGCCTGGTAAGCAGCGCAGGCTCCACGGAGCGCCGGTGCGCCGCCGCGTGCCCAGTGTGGCAGAGGCCGGTGCGGTGCTCGTGCAAATCGGATCATGGTAGAATCACCTCGGGGAATGTGAGCCAAGGAGGATCATTGTCACGTCGCCTGGTTGCCGTGGTGTTTCGGCCTAGCTGCCGTACACGTGTACTGACGATCTCGTCCTGATCCGGTGATCCCTATCTTTTTTACCTGTTTTTTAAAAAAATAAACGTACTATTCATTGTTTTTTTAGCTATTGATGAACGATATGGACAATGGAATGGGCTTTGTCGGCCTAACACCAAGATGTGGGCTGCCTATAGCCCAATATGAACAGGCCCAACCATCGCTGCCGTCTTCGCTCTGTGCTGTGTTCCCCTAAAAGACAAAATGAAGCCACCTCTTTACTTTATTTCCTTTTCTGAAGGAAAATGTTCATTCATATGTACTATCAGTATCATGCGACTGGTTCCAACCTGACCAACTAGTTCATTGCAGTTACAGGGAGAGAAACAGATTAACAAAACTTCATCTAAAAATTTATTCACAGAACATGACGCATGTCCATCCTAAAGCACGACAGTCGACAGATACACCTGGTGCTGTGAAACATATGAAATGGAGTGGCAAGCAATGCAACAAGTATAAATGATCTATTGTACTCCGTATGAAATGCACGTCTATAGGCTGGTAGAACTGAAGAAGTGCAGAAACTTTGGTCCAAACTGGCAAACCAAAAACTCTGATCTTCAACCCGCTTATGCATGCATAATCTCCTGACCAAGCTGATAATGTTGAAGTGTCAATTCATCCAGCGTACCCACTGCTCCAACCGGAGCTGCTTCATCGGACGACCAACAAAGGGCTTGCCTTTGCTAGGACACTTCCATTTCTTGCTCACCCTTTGCGCCGAAGGTGCTACTGTTGCTACCCCTGAAAAATTAGTTCTATCTGCCAAGGGACGTCCAGTTTGCTCTTGGACTGAAACCTTTTGCTCTGAAACGACCTTGTTCTCTTGTAATTTTCCTTTTCCCTTCTCTCTCCCTGTTGGGTACCTAGGAATTTTATTCATTTTGCATTCGTCAGGACGATTCTCCTTTCTCTTGACAGCTATAAAACCATCTGATGCAACTATTTCTTGTGGCCTTTTACGGTCCAACTTGACCTTGCAGCACCGAGTCTCCTCTAGCGGAGAATTTTCTTCAGTGTCAACCAATATGAAATCGTTGTGACTAACAGGACGTATGCTGTGCTCCACACCATCTTGGGTATTTTCCTCAGTGCAAGCTAGATTGACACAGTTGGAATTGAGTGGAATTTGGTCGATGGCATCTACTGCAATTTCTGCAGTATCAACATTAGCCATGCGTGCATCATCACAATCTACAGACTGTTTACTGTACTCAACCTCCTGATCTGCAGGAGCAATTTCCTGAGTGTCCACTGAACTAATACCATCACAATCCTCCAGCACCTTGCTTTGCTCTGTTGAACCTTCCTGGCTTTGCTTCCTATCAGGTAAACTTGTTATGTAGTCTGACAGAGGCTGCAGTGCAATTCCCTGCACATGCAACAAGCTCTGACTTTCAGTTTCAGTAGTTTCCTCAGCCTCATCCTTATCAAGAAAACCCGCTCCAAACAGCGTCCGCAGGCTTTGCTTCCTTTTGGGAGCAGGCTTCGTTGAAGTCTTATCATCTGGAATCAAATATTTTCCAGCAAAAACCTCAGGCTCACATTGGTCTCGCAAACAATTTCCCCTCAAAGTAACAACATCATCCCGGTATGAATGTTTGAATAATGAATGTTGGGCACAGGGCAATGGAACCTATACAGTGAGTTGAGTAAATTGGTAGAATGATAGGGATATGAAGGAAGAGATGTAATGCATTCAAGACTAGTCTAAAAGAATTCAACAAGAAAAAAAATACCTCAAATGGATCTTGTGTCTCGCTGCCGTTGTCGACAGCGGGATCAGCTCTGGAGCCTCCGGTGACTCATACTCATAGCTTGGGAACTAGTTCTTGATGTCCGGCGGCTCTGACGAAGAAAAAGAACACCGAAATAAGTGTCAGCTCAGCCAAAGATTCAAACTTGACGCGCCAAGAAAACGCTAAGATTCGTGGCGTAGAGGTACGGAGGGGAACTCACGGGAAGGGAACGAAAGGGGGTAAGAATTGCACCAGTGCGCCTACAAGAACACAGAGCACGGGTGAGCGAGTGGCTGGAGGGCGATTACTCCGGCGAGGGTGCCGTACTTGTACTGAATCGCGAAGATACAACAGGGGCCAGGGAGCAGAGGAGAGGGAGGCGCAATCAGCGTACCTGGCTTTCTCCCGCGTCTTCGCCGGCGGCGCGGTCATCCATTTCGAAGCGGTGGTGAGATGTGGTAGGGGAGATTTGAGCGCCGACGAGCCGGTTTGGGCTCTCAAAATTCAGAATCCGAAGTAGCCGGGAACGAAGAAGAGAGTGCCCGCCAAATGAGGCATTTCGTTTTCGACTTACCCGCGAGGCGCGACTGGCCAAAATAGAATGGGCCAGGCCGGTTAAAGGTAATCGCTTTTTCCGATAACTGGGCCTGTCTATTTTGGGCTGGGCCTTATGGCTCCATGTTGGTCTTGTTCTCTGAATTGTCTGCATCGCTTCCCACTGGTAGAGATAAACCCTCCGTCCCAAAATAATCGCTTCGGTTGACTTTTGCTCCTGCTGAGAAAAGAGACTTCTCAGCTGAGAAAAGAGACTTCTCAGCAATTGTCTCCACTATACCCCGTATCTAAAAAAAGCAATTACCTACACTAATCATTATTGTGAAAAAAAACAATAATAGGTCGAACTTAATATCCCAACTATCCAGAAAATAACCTGACAGAAATTACGGCTGAACAAATCTCCCCGTTACCGAAATTTTAAACAAAAATGCACCTGCATCCAAGTCCCCTTTCTGAGCCTCATGAAATCAAGTCAAAGCTATACAACAGCTGCAGCCAAAATTACAGATCATGGATGGATCAAAATCCAAACAATCTAGCATTTTAAACTGTACAAACAATACACATACTCATGCTCAACGCATTCGAAACGATCTCTCTCTCTATACAGTTTTCCAATTCAACATGCAGAGGAACGATCAGGTCAGTTGAGGAATTTCAGGTAGTCCCTGAGGTCGGTGGGGAAGCACGGGTACTGCCTCCAGAACGCGCCGTGGGCCCGCAGCAGCTTCGCCGCCTTCTCCTTGGTCGACGGCGAGCTCTCCACCTGCAGCTGCGCCAGAAGCTTCCCCACGGCGCCGCTCATCACCATGTCGTCGAGCACCCTCTCCGCCGGCGCCACCGCGCACGCCACCAGCCACAGCACGCTCACGGCGAGCCTGGTGGCGATCCCCGACACGCGCAGCATCGTCCTCGCCACGGCGGCCACCGCCATCGGGTGCTCCGCGAAGGCGAGCCTCCCCTCGGGGCACTTGCACAACCGCTTCAGGAGGAGCAGCGCGCGCTCTACGACGCGGCGATCGGCGTCAGCTCTGGCGAGGAGCTCCACAAGCACGCACACCGCGCCGACCTCCACGGCCTTGCCGCGCCGCGCGCCGCGGGAGCGCGCCGCGACGTCGAGCAGCACGTCGAGCGCGCGCGAGGTCAGCCTCGGCGAGGCGCCGTCGGAGAGGAGCTCGAGGAGGGACTTGATCAGGTCGTCGACGTCGACGCCGGAGGTCCAGTCGCGGCCGCTGGCTCTGGAGACCTTGGAGACGATGGCCATGGCGTGGAGCCTCGCCTCGGCGCTGCCGCGCTGGACCAGGGCGACCACGGGCCTCATGCACTCCGTCTCGAGCACCAGCTCGACGGAGGCGTCGTCGGAGAGAGGGAGCGCGGCGAGGACGGAGGCGGCCTCCTCGCACGTCCGGAACGCCGAGAAGTCGCCGCCGGCGATGCTCTCCGCCAGCGCCTGCGTCATGACGCGGCCGAGCACCTGAATGCCGCCGCAGGCGACGAACTCCTCCTGCGCCGCCACGTCACCATCCACGCAGGCCTTGAGGTTCTTGAGAGCGGTCACCTTGAACGGCGTGGCCTCAATGCCGGCGAGCACAGACGGTAGCCTCTCCCGCCCCAGCTTCTTACACGTCGACGTGCTCGACGACGACGAGAGCCAGGAGGAGATGACGCTCTTGAGAGTGTGGTTGGGCGTGAGGTCGAAGGAAGAGAGCCTCTGCATGGTGGCTGGGCACGTCGTCTTGCCGTACTTGAAGAACCACCGCTCGATGCTGCGCCGGTCGTAGGTGACGCCGGTGGACACCGTGACAGGGTCCTCCATCAGCTCCATGGAGATAGGGCACAGGAACAGTTGAGGCGGCTCTTCCATGGCTATCGATCTGTGGCAAATCCAAGTAGCTGCAAACTGGCAACCAACGAAGTCTCAAGCAGGTTTCGTCTTGGCTTCTGGTCTGCGCGGACAACAATATAGCATGTCTGAGAGGGACGCTGGAGATAGGATCAGGGCCTAGGGGTATGGGTTTTATATCTGCACTTAGATAGGTGTACTGTATATGTCATGCTAGCGCGTCAAAGAAAACAAATTCAAAAGGGGGTAGACTAAGAAATTGACAGTAAACTATTGTGGTGGGCCGGGGGCAGAAAATTTTCAGGACAGTGGTTAGCACAATGTTACAGTGGAAACCATACATTATGCAGATGTTGTGGTTATATTGCAAACAAAAGGTCATTCTTCATTCTTCAGAACAGAAGTACACCATTTATCACAGTGGAAACAAAAGCCGTGATTTTTAGCTACGGTCTACAAGAAGAAGTTACAATAACAAATTGAAAAAGCACCGCTTGCAGTATTAGTCACGTTGCTTATTGATTTGTATGAACCATAAACAGTGCAACAAGCTGTGGTCAGAGGTCAGATGGCCACAAAAGTAAGCGATGCTTGTGCAAGGTTGGCAACTAAAAGAAAGCCAGGCCGACATCTCAATTGGCCGTGATCTGTAAACACGAGACTTTGTCTCTCATGTTTGTGCAAATTTTTTGTGTTTTGACCAAGGCATCATGACTCGAGTTACATGGATTCGATGGGCGTCGACCTGAGCAAAGAAGCAATCTTGTGGGCGTCGACTGGAGCAACCAAAGCAATCTGATGGGCGTCGATTGTTCAGAGCGAGGTGTCTGCTCGCCACTGGATTTTCAGGTTGACTTTGCAACTGCAAGGTCGATTGTAATGCCAAAAAAAAAAAAACTAGTATGAGAATGAGATGCAAATGCTAGCTGCTTGTCGTAAACAGAAGGTGAAGAGGAGAGGTTTAATCTCAAGACGTCAGATGCATCTTGGAGTAGTTAAATGGAGTTGTGGGAGGAGCTGGCCGGGGATGACGGTGGATAATGAATTCTTAATCTGGGCCCATTTCTTCGTCGCTTTTATTCTTTTTTTTTTGTCTTAGTTGTGGGCGGTTGAGCGTTTCCTTTGACTGTATTATCAGGTTGCATTTTCCTATTCCAAACTCCAGCCAAATTCTTATCCTTTTCTTCAATTCAAAACCAAATGATCCTTGCAAGCAACTAATAGCGTCATTTATTTTCATATATACAAGACACAATTGCTACTGTTAAACGTCTGTCACCACTGGTGACCAAGCCTGCTATCCATCTGCTTGTGTTCCTGGATGAAGAACTAGAGAATACGTGTGCACGAAGAGTAGAAGTCAATTGTATGATTTGTCGTGTGTTCCTCGTGGTTTAGGTAAGTGTCTGATATCATCTTGGAATCTTTGCTTGTCATGAACTGTTCGCACTCTCTTGACGCTATTAGAAACGATCCCATCCGAACAAGACGAGTACAGTGACAGTCAATCTCACCTAAACACTTGCTGACGCTCGTAAATGGACATGAGCTATCGAGATTCAGTTCGTCACGGCGGTTGTCTTTCTTGCACAAACCAATTATAGACTAGTAGAGTAGCTGGCCAATCAGTCATGGTTTACCTTATTTCACTAATATTTTTTTTCTTATTGTTATGGTTAGAATTGGAGAGGTAAAGCTTAATATATTAAGAACATGCATCATGGTTCATCAATGAAAGCATTACCTTGTTGTCTTGTTGATTAGTACTTGATTTGCTTCATCTCAAGCTGTCAGTTAGTGCACTACCATTTAGCAAAAAAAAAGATGCTCTTTTAAAACAAACAAGAAACTTCATACTTGCATGAAATATATGTTTACGAATTCTTGCGGGTATTCAGTAGTATAGTTGGTTTGCATATGTCCACTTGCCAAATTGGCGCGCCACACGTCGCCCAACGACTTTAAGCATTTGCCCAGCCACATTGTTTGACAAAATTAGGCGCTCCGTTCCGTCGAACAAACGCTCCCTGATGGATTTGACTATCGCGCTATTTTCTTTTCTTTGAAGACAAATGCAGCAATCAGCGCGGCTCATGATCCTCAAGGAACTCCGAAATCCGTTGACTAAGAAAACGTTAAAAGATGCATCCTGATCACAACCGCCACCGACTAATCGGCTTATAAAATTATCTTGAGATTGGAATCGTCCAGCGTAGGTTTCAGCTACGGATACTTTTTTTTTCCCACACAAGTTTTTCACCCTGAACTCAGTTTCCTGTGAACAGAAGCAACGATTCCATCCACCGCTGACAAAACCACATTGACAACGTACCTATTCAGACTTCAGACAGAGTCCTGTTCAGGAATCCTTCAGAGTTTACCATTGATTTGGCACCTTGCTTGAATTTGCATCCAGCTCAGAATGTTTGTGGGCAACATTTTCCCAAAGGCGTGAGTCAGATACTAGAAGATATCTAATCTGATGACTCATGACAGTTCACCAAATTAATAGGTTTCTACAAATTGGCACAGCTACCTAGACCTACATGACTCCTTTCAAGCATCGGCCTTGGGCCTTGGCATATTGCAAACTGCATAATGGAACTGATCCTGACAGTTTAGATTTGACCAGTCAAATCTATTTATGTTTACTTTCTTTAGTGAAAAAAAGGACATCTATAACAAGCTCCAGCTCCATTCCAGACTTCCGAGGTCCAGAACAGGATGGAATTGGCCAAATTCGATTAATTAGTTATACATAACAAAGTAACAAACTGATCAGCAAGTCAACATAATTTGCCAAAGGGCTTTGATGTAATGTCATTGCCATCAGCCAGATGAGTTGTAGAAATGCAAAAGAGCTGTATTGTGTTGTTCAAACTGTTTCCATATGCCATTGGCCGACACGTATTTGGTATTCTAGATCACTCAATACTCTCATGATAGACATTGAGGACATAGCTGTTGAGGAGGTCACCAAATGTCTTCGTGGAGAATTTTTGCACCACATGGTCCCGTGCTTGCCGACCCATCCTGAGCGCAAGATCACGGTCACAAACAAGTTTCAGCATGGCTTTTGAGAATTCTGCAGGAGAGGGATCACAAAGAAATCCGGTAACTTCATTCACAACTGTTTCCACTGGGCCACCGCTGTTGCATGCAATGACGGGCTTATGGGCCGCCATTGCTTCAAGAGGGACAATGCCAAAATGCTCATCCTAGACAAGTATCAGATACAAGCCTGTTAAAGTTATTTTTTTTAAAAAAAATGCTTAACTTAGTCCTAGCACAGCTAGACACATACCTTTGGAGTGTACAAAACACAAAGGCAGTTGGAGAGAAGCTCATTTCTTTCAGATGTTGAACATGATGTTACAAATTTAACCTGTCCAGACACCCCTTCTGTCACCGCCAATCTTTTCAGCTCTTCAAGATATTCAACATTTTCCTTGAGACGCTCATCATAGCCACCTAACAATGGGCACAAAATCAGCATATTAAAAATCTGGCATCGTTAACCCACGATGTAGTAACATTGAGCCTGCAGCTAAATTGGACAAAATCACCTGCTACTGTTAAAGTTGCATCTTGCAGAGCATCACCAGGTAGTGAAGAAGCAATAGAACGGAGCAAAGCAAATGCTGAAATTGCTAGATCAAGATTCTTTTTCCTCTCAAAACGGTTAATTGATAGGAAATTCAACCTGTACAGAAATGGCAGTTTATTTTTTTCTACAACTGAACATGATGAAGTTGAAAATATCTGCTTAGGGTTGCTAAAATTTGAATAAGTGAAGCCTAAGTCAGTTATAGAGAGATATACAAGGATGAAGTTACTTATAAGCATGGGGTTCATGAAACTGCTCAACTGAGACAGCTGGATATAGAACACCAGGTTCAATTCCTCTAGCATGTAAGTCACGAAAAGTCCTCGCAAAGGTTGCTGCAGTGAACTTGCTGTTCACCAAAATCAAGTCTGCCATACCTGATATATGTAGAAGGAATAACCACTGCAGTTAGAAGCTGATGGAAGTCAGAATTTATAGCTAAGCAAAGGGAAAGAGAAGATAAGAAACATAGCAGATACAAATCTAGATGCTGATACGATACCAGTAGTTGCCTCCTCAATCATGTCAATTGGCTTGCGGTATAACCTCCGAAGCATGGTAGTATGTTGTGCAAGCAAGAGATCAGGGAAATGACAATAAAACACTATCTGGAGTTGCAAGAAACAAACTGTTAACATGACAGACGAAATTAGAGAGCATTAAGAACTCCAAACAAGGGATTGATACCTTGGATGCTGCCTTTAATTTGAGCAGTGGGATCACAACAGAAACTTGGTCTATCAATATGACGTCAAAGAAGGGCCACCAGAGTAGCACGCAGAGTGCTACAAAAATGCAGCGAAGATAAGCACAGACCGCATGAAAGCGGTAAAGCACATGGCGGGGCAAGAAATCTCCATATACAGTAACTGGAAAAGGACCTGGAAAACGATCATAGGAAACCATGTAAAGATTATATTGCATAAGCTAAATTTGACCATACAAATGGTTTTGTGATATTTGTCAAGAACTGAATTCACAACATAATGCCTTCTGGCTTGAACACAATATCCAGATAACAAAATCCACAACGTGTGGATTTGAACACAAGCAAAACAGGAAGGCAATGGAAAGATTAAACAAACGAGATTACCCGGAATAGGGTATCTGCAAAATACAAGCAGGAGAAATTCAGAGGTTTACCAGAAACAGTCTCCTCAAAGCAACGGTTTTTATCATGATGTGATGTGAAAACATGAACATCATGTCCATGGGCAGCAAGCTGGCAAGCCGCATCAACAATCAATCTCTCAGCGCCACCTTTAAAAAAGAAAAAAAAATTGAGAAGTGATGCAAATGTGGTTATAGTTTGGTTATCCTGAACTGCTGTAGCAAGTTTACTGAAATGGCTCTGTAAATTTTCAAGTGTGTGCTGTCACACATCATATTGGCAAAACTGTTTCCTGCAGCAAGCCAATTGAATGGCCTCGCCACTCCACTACAAGTGCCAATTAGTTACAGTACATACTAAGTGCATAACTTGATCTTCCATCAAGAATTCAAGTTAGGGAGACAACCAGAGCTTGCGCAAAATTGAGAATCACCAATATCTTTAAACACAGTTTGCTCTCTTGCAGTAGTAGTCAGAAGTGTCTCTTCCTGGAAGGTAGCCCGATCCATAAAAGTAATTCTATCTAACGCGAGATCTTAGCCTCAAACTGGACAGCGAGAGGCTGGAACCAAGGATCAGAGGGGCTCGACTGGGAGAAAGAGAGGGGGAGGGCTCACCGATTCCAAGATCCGGATGGATGACGGCGATTTTAAGCTTTTTTGTCTTCGTCCCCGACGGCGACGAGCCGCCGTCACCTCCCGCGGCCGCCATCTCCGGCTCACCGCCCGACTCGTGCAAGTCCGTGCGCTATTGCTGAGGACCAGGACCAGTGATTTTACACACACGAGAAAAAATGGGAGAGAAAAGGGATGAGCCCAACCCAAGTTTCCATCACCGTTAATGGGCCCCTTTATTGATGGGCCACAGATGAGCTTTGTCCGTTGACTGGGCGGTGGTGGTGTTTGCTCGCGCGGGCGAATAGGAGGATTTGGGCTTGAGGCCGAGCCCAGCCAGTAATGTTTGGACGCGCCGGATCGGGGCTCCTAAGTCAAAATTGAGGGATGGTCCGTTTCGATTCATCTGGTCCATTGCGAGGTGTTATTTACGCAAAAAATATTGGTTGTGGTTTGATACAGCATGCTTGTGGACTGTTTGGCCTGCGATGGATTGATGTTGGTGTTTTGTCAAATCTTAGACACTGCAACATGTTGGTAGATAGATGGTAGCTACAAGGGTTAGGTGTTTCTAATTTCGAAACAATATCAGGGTTGGGTCAGATAGCATAACCGTACCACCTTTTTATCTACTGTACCTGAGTACAAAGGCCTTTCGTATTAGTAGCAGTATAAGGGATATTGCGGTTGAAGTTGAACTCACATTAAAGACACAATATGTTGTTTTTGAGATGGTGTGTGTTAAAAGTCTGATAGGCTGTGGTGACTGAGAGAGGTAGTTGCTCTTTACTCTTTAGTACTGAAAAAAGCTCTTTTTCCGCACAAATAAAAAGTAGAATTACTCCGGTTAGAAGAGGAACCCTTTTTTCAAGGATAAAAACATGTGTGCTCGCTTGTTTTGCAGAGTGCGAGGATGCGGAATTAATTCATGTTAATTGACAAGCTGAAGATTAGACTCTACCATCTCATCCATAATTCATCGTCGTCACTTAGAGCTTCTCAATCTTCATCGTTATCATATCAAAATATCGTGAATCCACTAAGAATCTAGGGTGCGTATAGATTACAAAAGTTTCCCAAGAAAAACAATATATTCATTCTTCATCCTATTCCACTCACTCACAGGACACGATTCTCAGCACGAACTACAATGCATTTCTAGATCTATAATGTTTTTTTCTCCAATCTAAACACACCCTAGATCACTCACCTCTATGAAAAAGCCCCCTTTTGTATCTCGCCCTTCTTCATCAGGGTAGCTAGCAGCTAGCTAACAAAGAGCCGTGTGACGCACGGGCAGTAGCTCAGCTTTGCATGTGTTGGGACGAAGAAGAGGATGAAAAAGAAGGGGAAGGGCCGAAGAGGCTAGGGCAGGGACAGTGATCTCTTGAAGCTAGCTGCAGCAGGGAGCGAGGAGGCCGTCAAGCAGCCGTGGGCAGCTGCAGCCATTGACAGAAGCGCAACAGCATCGGCAATTCGGCACAACCACATGTCCACAACACAGGCCACCGGCTGGAGGCACATGGCAGTTGGCTGACCATGGTAGGCACAACGGGTGGAACTCAAGCAAACAAGGATCAAAGGAGTCGTCAATGAGTCATTGCAGTTGCGAACCTCCAGGCAAAGGTCGAGGTAACATGACAACTCCACACTTACACACATGCAGTGTTCCATTTGGCATTTGAAGCCGATTATTGGGGCCAAGTGTCCTAGGCCACTAGATTAGCAACTGCGACACACGCACACGGGTGTACAACGACGACTATAGGCACCAAATCAAATTGCACAATGTTGTTAGGCGGCGGCGTTCTTGGGAGGGCAAGGCGCAGGCCGGGCGTCGACAGGCGACTGGTTGGAGATGGAGATGAGCTTGTTCCTGTACCTCTGCTCTGCCCCGTCGTCGCGCTCGCTCTCCATGCCGCCGCCGCTCGGCGGCCTGGCGACGACGGCCGCCTCGATCTCCGGGACCGACTGCGAGATCGCGATCAGGGACTGGCGCGCGGCTTCCACAGTCGTGAACTCCGACGCCGGCGCTGCTGCGGGTGAGGCCATCAACCGAGTGCTGCTGTTCATGTGCACGAGGAAGCTAGGTGAGACACCGGGTCCTTAATGCAGTGCAGATCTGAATACTCTGAATTAGAGGAAGGAGTATCAGATATTCAATTGGAAACATGTTTCAGATCTGAATACTCTGAATTAGAGGAAGGACCGAAGGAGTATCAAATGGATCAAGCACAGGGCAATTGCTTTCACATTTTTTTTCTGTAAATAATGGGCTTATGTAATGTGGAATTGTGGACATGAAAAAAAAATGGCAGCCTATCATATGGATCAAGCACAGAGCAATTGCTTTCACAGTTTTTTTGTAAACATTTTTTTCAACAATCCACGTGACAAACTTTTATGTCCTTAAAAAGGAAATTTAACTAAATCTGAGAATACCATACAAAGTTCAGTTTGAGTGGAGGTGGAGTTATAAAACTGAATATACAGATTAATTGTCGTTGAAGATGCACCTCTACTCCATCTAGAAGCATGGACTTTGGCTACAAACCTGATGATGCACAATTTCGTATCAAAGAAAATAAGAAACTAAAATTGCCATCCTAGTTGGTATCGTGGTTACAACTAGTGAAACACAGGAAAGTTCAAGTGAAACACAGATCATTCATTTATTTCAAAAAAAAAACACAGATCATTCAAGGAGCTTATCTTTGTACATCATATGTACACTATGGGTTTTTTTTAAGCGAAACTGTACACTAGAAAGAACTAAGAACGGCAGTGTATACCAACTGCCCAACTGAGAGCTACTTGATGCCATTGATACAAGCACAGTGCAGTTTCGCAGACTCACTAATAGTCTTCTACAGTTAATTAATCCATTGACGCTGGAACACATCACACAAAAAAAAATATCAACTACATGAAGTCATAGTACAAGCTCTTGATCAGCACCTTGGTGAATCAAGGCCTCAACACCATATGTTTATAACCGCAAAAACACATAAATAGCTTGCAGCAGAGACAACATAGCTGCGAGCTTGGCCTCCTGAAGGCCGCACCGAGGAGGTGCCTTTCAAAAGCAAACATAGCGGCGAGCTAAACCACCACGTTCTTAGCAGATCGAATAAAAGCTAGCTAGTGCCTAGTGGCTTCCAGTTTGAAAAGTTTCAGTCTAAACAGTCAGTAAGAATCTCAGATTATTTAAAAGTTTAAAGCATGGGTCCTAGAAATGCTCTTGGGTAGGTGAGAACAGCACGATTGAGCCATGCTGGCCGATAGATCCAAAGAGGTAAGAACACAACCCAATAGCACACGGAGATAGAGATACTAAAGACACCCGGTTGCTCAAGCCATGGCTTCAGCACATCCCTAACCCAGTGCAAGAACAGAGCTGAAAAGCTGGGGTTAAGAGCGCTTACCGGAGACGAAGCTGGAGAGGAACCGACGGAGCTTTCTTCAGTCTTTCACTCTTCAGCTCTGGGTCGACCGAGACGATAGGTAGGAGAGACCGGGGTGACCCAATTTCTTATAGCTAACGTTTATCCCGACGAGGCAAGCGCGTGGACCGCGCGTGCGCCGCCGCGTCGTCCGCCGTCCGTCGGCGCGAGAACGGCCAGCGATCGGCTCCACACATGGATCAGGTCCGGGGCTCCAAGACTCCAAATTGGACACGAGCTGCAGATAAAGCAACGGCGGGTTTTGCTTGCACACGCGAGTCCGCGTCACCGGGCACATGACGACGAGGGGGTCCGCCAGTCGGTGAGCTGGGAGCTGGCTTCTGGGGATTTGGCAGGCACGGCCTTGTTGTGGCCGAGTGCCAGACAGGCAACAGCAGCGGCGTTCTGGCGGAGTCCAGAACCGTCAGGTCTGCACCGTCCGACGTGTAAAGTGGATGCGTTCGTATGGACCGTCGACGGCCGGGCCGAGAGGAAGCAGCAGAGGCTTCCTAGCAACAATTGAAGCCTTGTACTCGCTGGGCCAAGGCCCAAGGGCAGGATTGCGCTGCCTGTAATCGTTTCAAAAAGGAAAAAGTCCTATTTACCCCCTTCAACTATAGGCAGAGTTCACGTTTCCACCTTGAATTCCAAAACCGGGTAAATCACACCCTCAACTTTTAAAACCGTGCGTTTTACCTCCCTGGTCAGCTTAAAAGAGGTTTTGATGGCGGTTTTTGTATTTTTCTTTTTTATTTATTTTGGCTGAAGCTTTAAAAATTATAGTAAATCATAAAAAAATCATAAAATAGAAAAAATATTTTTGTTGGACTCCGCATGAGTATGTAAACATAACAAATATATAATATGGTATATTTTAGTACAAAATTTTAACTGTAAATTTAGATCTATTCATTTTTGTGATTAATCAGAATAATTTATAACGGTTGTTTCTATGATCCAATTGTGGTGACATTTTTATGGAGGTCTTATTATTGTATGAATCAACTATAGTAAAAACATTTATACTCATTGGATTAGGTATAAATTAGTTATAGAAAGTAAGTTATAGTGACATAAATAAATATATAACTAAGTTATACATGATCAAATGAGTATAATTTTTTTAATAAAAATCCATCATAAAATAATTAGGCCACTATAAAAATTTAGCCACAATTGAACATAAAAACTAGAGTTATAAATTATTTCTTTTAATTACAGAAATGAATAGATCTAAACTTACAATAAAAATATTATGCTAAAATATATTATATTATATTATATATTTACTGTGTATATATAATCATGTGGAGTCCAACAAAAATGAGTTTTCTATTTTATGAATTTTCTATGATTTACTATGAATTTTTAAAGCTTCAGCCAAAATAAATAAAAAAGAAAAAACACAAAACCACCATCAAAACCGCTTTTAACCCGACCAGGGAGGTAAAACGCACGGTTTTAAAAGTTGAGGATGTGATTTACCCGGTTTTAGAGTTTAAGGTGGAAACGTAAACTCTGTCTATAGTTGAAGGAGGTAAATAGGACTTTTTCCTTTAAAAAAAAGCCCAAGAGCACGACTGCACGAGCGGAACACCTAAGCTCTATGGCCCGCCGCCTATGGACGTGGTCTGAAGAACTACCCTCAGCCAGACAGCCAGGGAGCGAGTCTTCTTGCTACGGCATGATGCATCAGCATGACCACAGCAAGGAAAGGATACGGCTTGAGCTTATCAACGCCGAGATCGACCAGGTCCGGCACACCACCACGTGTCCACAGCCATGGAGGATCGAGCCTTATCATGTTGGATGCCTGCTCCTGCTATCGGTTCGTTAAGTATTCCTCAAACACGTTCCTTCCTCATCTTATACTATAAGTCTATAATCGTATGTATATATACGACGACTCCCAACCCAATCAGGGACTAACAGTTTGAGAACACTAAATATAAATGATCTTTACATGAGACGATGCTCGCCTACTAGTTTAAAGATCTCCAAGCATTTATTTTCTTCAAGATTCTTATTTGGACATGATAATTTTAGATAGATGCTACCTCCGATCCGGTTTGCAAAAGACTTGTCCTGTCTGCATACCGAGAAGGTACAAAAGCAAAGATAACTTCTACAAATTGAATCGTTCTTGTCCATATTAGATAGTGTTGTATTAATTGTTCTAACTCAAACACAAATTTGATAAGTAATAATAATAGTAGTAGTATTACGTGTTATTATATTGTTATATAAGCCACCTAGGTTTGCCGAACAAACAAAATATTAATTTTTAAGTGGTGGGATAATATCTCGCATATAAAACAAAATGAGCCCTATCATGTTGTGTACCCAACTACCCACTTGTTCAAATATTTTATTTGTTTGATACGGCTCATTTAATTTGAACATGTGGAATATTCAGTGGATTCTTTGACATTTATAACTGGAACCAGACCCAGATATATATATTATTTTCATATGTTATAAATAGAAGGTATGTTCCAAACAAGCATCAATATTCATCATTTGTTGCTAGGCAGCATCGTAGAGCAATACTTGGGCTCTGTAATGCCACCACCATACGTCCATACTAATCATATGGGGATGGCTACAAGAGTAATGATGCAACTCCTAATTCTTGTTTTAGTTTCTACCATATTTTCAACATATCAAGTTTTGGGTGAGAGAGACTGTTACGCAGAGAAAAATTTGGTTAAGCAGTTTTGCATACTAACCCTAGCAAAAGGGTATAACTACTTCCCACCAATTACAACCTGCCGTCAAGTTGTGTATCAATCTGACACGGTTTGCATCTGTCGTGTACTCACCCGTGAAGACGAGGCCACGATAAATGCAGCTAAGCTTGTTCGTCTTGTACGTGAGTGTGGCAAGCCAGTGCCGCCAGTGGGAGAGAAATGTGGAAGTAAGTACTCAACACATTATTGTTTTAAATAAAATTTAAAAGTTATTGTAGCATGACATCTTTACGAGGTCAATTGGCAATGCTCAAACTTCCTTTCACACAATATTGATCATGTAATGCTAATAATATAATTTAATATTTGTTTCCTAGGTTATACTATCGTGGCACCGAGTTTATGAACACCATGATGCGAGCAAGGACGACTGGTGAAAGAATAAGCATGTGCTTGCTCGAACCTTATCTCATGCATGTGGTGACGACAAGTTAAGAAATAACAAAAACATTATGATAAAACATGTGATTGGAGCCATTGGATACAATTACAGCTTACATGGTTATGATCAGTGTTTGAGCCAGGATAAAAATATAATTGTAATGAACATAAGACTACTAATTTGTATAAAAAAAATATATGCAACAAGATGTCACAATATAATGAAACATCGATATAATAATCAATCAAATATACTAAACATATTTGAGAGATCAACTCGTTAGTCATATTGCTATATGAAAATATCAAATATTGGCGGGTGGATGATCGACAAATGGTAGGTATATATGACGCCATATACTGTGCCAGTGGTTACACCGCATCATGATTGCTCCGCGATACGTCATATCGTGCTAGTTAGTGTGCTTCTATCTTTTCATCACTTGAATTTGTGTATCGGGAACCACGTCGACTGGCTGGCTCCGTCTAGCACTCCAGATCTCATCGCAACTTTGTGATAACAAACAAAAATCACATTTTTCTTGGCGAGCAAGAAGTGCGTTCAAGATCATGTCAAGAGCTCGATCATGAATCGTGATACCATGGGCATAACAAGGAGGCATGGGGGAGCCAGCTATGGTGCCCAGGTATTCCCAGGAATGAAAAATTAGTATATATCATATATATTTTAGCTAAGTTGATTATTTGTTTCTTGGTCCGTCTAACAAACTTACCTTACAAACCTATAGCCAAATCAATAAACACTACTTCTTCCGTCTCAAAAAATAGCCATCCTATGATTTATATTTTGTTAAAAAATCATCTTACCCCTATTTGCATGTCCATGCAAAAATCAATTAATTCCAAATATGACTACTAAATAGGGTTGAGGTCATTTTATCTTTTCCTAATCTGTCCTAAAATTTCTAAAGTGACTTATTTTTGTGATGAAGAAAGTAGATGCCTAGCAAACTCGCTCAATCATGATTTGAAGTGGTTAGCCAAGCATATGTTTTCTCTGATATCATTCATGTTCTCTTCTCTTTTCGGCCCCTCGATTTATCAACAACCCCTATCTTCACGAATGCATGCTCAAAGTTGAAGCACAACATACATCACACGTCACATGAAATTTGCTTTATCAAATACAACAACTGGTGATGACATTTAGTACAAGGTAAATCAATACATATAGTATAGACTTGTGTGTGCAATATGTAACACAGATCGTAGAGCTTTGCTAAATGTAGAAACACCAATCTATTTATTCAAATTATTTGTTGAAGAGGGGCTTGAAGACACAATTTGTTTATTCATTGTAGCTTCTTAGCAAGGAAAAAAAGTTTGAGATGCATTAACTAATTTAGATACTTTATTTTTACGGTACATACTTTATGTCATATAGTTGTAATGCCTTTTCCGTTTATTGCTGGATGGATTTTTTTTAGGAATACCCAACTCTTAAATCCTGGCTCCGCCACTGCAAGGAGGGTAACATTTTGGGTTAACCCCGCTTATTTTTTAGTTATATGAAGATGTGATACAACACATATAACCTCAAAGTACAAACCACCAGCAACCGGTGGCCCGCGTGTTCCACCACCAGCAGCCTTTTGGCGAAGGCCCGTGCATGCCCAGAGAAAGATCAGAAGCAGCCTGTGGCTGTGGGTACGACGGAGGTGGATTATACTCGGGGAAACTGAAGCTCACTTCTGCCACCGGCATCCCTTGCGTTCCGCTCGAAGCTCCTCCTTTAGGATTTGTTCGATTCCATTGGATTGGTTCCTGGCAGGAATGGTTCCCAAGGCATGGATGTAACAAGAAATTTATGATAGATAGAATAAGAGGTAGGGATTCATTCCGAGCAAAAAAAACTAATAATTTACTCATGGCACATATGACAAGAGACCGGGAATCAATCCGTTAGTCAATAGGTGGAGAATCAATTCCGGACTCCTATCATCTTTTAATCTTTATCATGAGCAAATTAGTGTTCGATCCAGAATGAATCCATGCCTCTTATTGTATGTATCACAAATTTATTGATATAACTATGCCTTAGCAACCATTCCGGCCCGGCCAGTGGGAGTTGTGCACTCGTTTCCAGTCTCGGTCCCTGCATGCCACTGGAAGAAGCTTCGGTAGGCGGGTGCGGTGGCGACGACGCAATATGGTGTTTTAGACTATAATAAAAGAATGAAAAGCTAACAAATTATGTTGCTTTTTTATTAATGTCACAATTTTACACTAATATACATCTATGTATCCCATTTATACATTTATTTAAACTTTTTCGTGAATCTCATACCATAAAATACATTGGGTAAATAAAAATTTTAATTTTTTGAAGAAATATGATGGTAATTGTTCAAATATGCCATAAAAAATTGTCTAATTTTTAAATTCCGCTACCGCTATAGCACCCACTATCTGTGATCCGCTACACGAACGTTGATCCGCTACCACACCGCTAAACGCTATTTAGTACTTTGCATATTGGTAGAGACTCAACTCTCTCTCTCTCTATTTAGGAGAGGTGGGGTTGATTATTGGAATGTCGCAATAACTTTCGGGAAAAAAAGAAATGTATTGAAAGATTGCTGGAGGATTGTTTTTCATAACTTCTCCCAATATGGTAGTTGGATCGGAAAAAAAGAACTGCTGTAGATGCTCCAACTCGTTGGAAACAAATTGCAACTGCTCTCACACTCAATCCATACAAATTGCAGTGATCAAACAGCGTTACAGCAGCCTTGCCGACCGGTTGCTTTCCGAGGGCCGAGGCAGAGGGGCCGCAGAGCCCTCTCAGCTCTGCGCATCGCATCACCACTTCACCAGTACACCACAGTAAAATTTTTTCATTTTGGCCCTTTTCTCGTAAGATATTTACATATGGACCCCTGGGCGAAAGATTTTGAAAAATGGACCCGAAGCTGGGCGCCAGGTCCCTTAGCGCCCAGATTTAATGGGTGGGCGCCAGGGGACATGGCGCCCACCTTTGCCACGTGGGTTCCAACGTGGCTGAAACCCTAGATCGGCCGCGGGAGCTGGGCGCTAAGTGACCTGGCGCCCAGTTTCGAGACTTAAAGACCGCGCGCGGCCGCCGCCCCAGCCGCCCTCTTCTTCTTCCTCTGTTCAAACAGAACAGAGGGGCGTCCAGCGCCTCCTCCTCCCGCCCCCCTCCAAATCCCCCACTCCGGGAGGTCCACTTGTCGGTGTTGGCCTCCACCACGACGTTGGAGAAGGTAAGGTCACTCTCCTCCCTTCATTTTGGTTTAGTTTTTTTGCTTGTCAATTGAAAATCATGAAACCCTAGGTCTAGAAATTTTGTTGAAAATTGCATAGTGTATGTGGTTTTAGGAGAAGTGAAGCGTCTAGAATGTCAACGTATGTGGTGGGAAATATGTGTGTGACTACTTGTGCTACATTGATAGGTACAAAAGTGATAGGTATAGTTGTGAAAAATGAGAGCCTAATATGTTTTTTTTTGTTTTTATACACGTTAGTTATGGATGACTTGTGGCGTCAGAAGAAGTGGAAGGACCGTGCTCAAAAGAACTATCCCGATGTGTCTTCCAAGGATGCCCCAGTCCCTCCCGCTCTCCCTAGTCCGCAATGTGAGTGTGGTAAGCCCGCGCGGGTGACTCAATCGATGCATCCCGACACTGCTGCTCGAGCGTACTACAAGTGCGGTGATCATCGTGTAAGTAGTTGCCATCCTAGATTCATACTTGTGGATACAATATTCTCAACACATTCGGTAACTTATTTACGTTTGTTGCAGGACTGGGAGCAATGCAACTTCTTTCAGTGGATCGATGGTCCTGAGAAGGTGGATGAACGCATCCTTCTCTTTCGGCCATCTTCGTCGAAGAATTACGAGTCTTTTCAGCGATGGCTCCCTCCGCCTCCTAACCCACCACCTATGACTAATGAGGAGAAGAAAGAAGCCATTGCGAGACGTCTGAAAACAGCACCATTATGCCATTGTGGTGATCCTGCTCAGATTCATCGCACCGTGAAGAATTGTTCTTTCACACCAACGTTTGAGTGTCGCAACAGAACAAAAGTGAGTTAACTTAAACTTTGGTTACGATGCCTTGATAGATTGGCATGGATGTTTCTTCATTTGTTTGTATTTCTCAAAGCAGAGTGGATATCCGTTATGTTCTTTTTCTGAATATGATTATGGCCCGAAGTCATATTGGCCTGTGGATGAGGAAGGTAGCAAGAAAAAGGAGAAAGAGAGGTGCATCGCACCGGATAGACTATGTTATTGTGGGATCAAAGCTAACTATGGTGTAGTGCCATCAGAGCTTGGAATTGGTGATTATTGCGGTCACATGGTTGGGGATGATTTGGTGAGTTTTGTGTTCTATTTCTGTATGTTTCATACACTCCTTCATTTCTTTGACACGTCTAAGGTACAAACTTTATGTTTTTGCTTGTAGCAAACTCGAAAGTGTCAGTTTGAATTTTATGTTGAGAAGCCAACAGTGGACACTCAGATTTGGTTGAAAAAGAACAAGGGAACATCCTGAGGTGTTAAACAGCTATGTCAGGCATCGTAAAAAAGATACAATTGAGGAAGCGAGAAGAAGGGGACTATGGCCTAGATCTAATGGTACAAAGGATAGCACTGGCCATAACAATGTTCGGAGGAGGTCAAATTAAGATATTCTTAGGAGTTTGGATCCACGTAACAGGGAGGTGGAGAACAACAAGAAGAGAAGGGAAGATGCATCAACACAAAAATTTCAAGAAGAGTTAATGAAGTCACTTGTTGCTAACCTACCTAGGCCTGATGAAGAATGAATGTGGCACTATGTGTCAGCTATATATTCAAACTTTGTATTCGGATTATGTGTGAGCTACGTGTGAACTATGTTTTTGAACCATGTTTCCGAGTTGTGTAACTTTGTATTCGGATTATGCGAGCTATGTTTGAACTATGTGTGAACAAGTTATGTACCTCTATGTTCTGTATTTGCAGTGGTTAACAAATGTGTCCAAAATGTTTGGGATCCTTTACCATTCCAATTTGTTGTGACAAGGGTTTAAATTTTCTAGATGGAAAAACCCGGGCGCCAAAGACCACGGCGCCCAGTTTAGGCATGTAGGGGCCAACTTCTGTGGCGCCCAACTTAGAGACGCCTCAGTTCTTAAACATGGGCGCCAAAGACCATGGCGCCCAGGTTATACACTTAGGCGCCAACTCCTTTAGCGCCCAAAATAGAACCATGGTAGGCGCCTCAGTTGTTAACCCTAGACGCCAGAGACCGTGGCGCCTTGGTTATGCGCGTAGGCGCTAAAGGTTATGGCGCCCAGTGGTGGGCGCCAAAGGTTATGGCGCCCAGTGGTGGGCGCCAAAGGCTATGGCGCCCTGGTTATGCATCTAGGCGCCAATGCTAATGGCGCCCAGGTTGCAGACAGCAACACAGAGTTTACAGTCACAGAGTTTACAATCACACAAAAACAGAAAAACAGAGTTCACAAACACAGAAAAACAGAGTTCACATTGACACATAAACAAAGTCACATAAAGTTCATACAGCATAAAAGGCACATAGGATCCATACAAATTAAAGTCACATAAACTCCATACAAGTCACAAGCCCAACACATACGGAGTCGAGTACAAACACAAGAAAGTCACTTCGACCGACGCTTGCCTAGTGCGTCGGTCCCCGGCATGTGGCGTGGAGGAGGTCGACGAGTGCGGCGAGGGCGCTGTGACGGCTGCATGGTTGGTGGAGCACCGGAAAGCTGGGACGAGCCAAGCTCGCCGTAGTCCTGCTCCTCCTCCTCCTCCTGGTCCTGGTCCTCCTCCTCCTCCTCCTCCTCCGAGTCTTCGTTCTCCTCACGTTGAGAGGTGAAGGTGGTTGCACATGAGGATGACGCCCCTTGCCTACTTCTTGTCGTTGTCCTGTGGGATGATGCGGAAGCAGACGGCTGCAAGTTGTACGGTATGTGGACATCCCCAGGCCGAGTCCGACAACCGACACGAGCAGCTGCTCGACTCAAACGGGACCGTAACTTCTGCAAAATATCAAAATATCAAACGGGGCCGTAACTTCTGCAAAATATCAAGTGGAGAGGATATTGCAAACACGATGTATACCTATAGCAATGCCTTCATGCGGCCTTCAGTTTCCGGGTGACCAGGAGGGGACTGAAGTACCGCATCGATGTCACGAACCGATGAGCTCATAGAAGTTCCCTGCAATTACAATATAATGACAATGTATTTACCATATTATATTCATGCATGACTATAATTTGCTGGAAAATTGACATACCACTCTGTCAAGGATGGGGCCTAGCTCCACTGCTCTTCCGGCATGTCCTCGCAAGTCGTAAGCTGTGTCCTCATCATTAGATGAGGCAATCTCCGCGTAGTCATCCCGTGTCCAAGCCGTTCGGAGCCTGTACCGAGTAGCAGAGTGGTACCACGCCAAGTAAGCTCTGAAGATAGCATTGGTATGCGGGCCCGGCGGGGGCAGAACATTGTCGTCCATCCTGTTCCACCACTCGATCCTCTCATGGTGGTAGTCAAGGAAATCTGTCACCTTCTTCTGCCGGACACGATCGAACCTGCACAATGAATACCGTAAGAAATGGAAAGTTTTCATCAACTTATATCCTAGTTTTCAGTTTTATCTTACTTATGCAGCTCGATTGACGTGGAGACCTCGTCCGGTGGAAAAGCTGTGCAAACCCAAACTGTCGCTCAACGCGGTGTGGTAGGTGAATCTCCACCGCGTAGAAACAAATCAGAGGGCACCGCATCCTCCAAAGATCTTGGTCACGCTTGCACATAACGTTCAAAGGCATGGCGAGGACTTCTTCCTTGTTGTATGGTTCCCAAATGACCTGTGAAAAGAAACACATCATTGTTGAATTTAATAATCACACGAATCACCAGTCAATGTAGGGAGTACTCACAGAGGAAGGGACTAGGGCATCCAGCTTGTTCTGGTAGTCGAGATACGCTCTCCAGTGAGTGGCATAAGGGGTAGACACCCTGTCCCAAAGGTACGCGACCGTAGGTCTAAGGTCTGGCACTCCCAAGTCCCAAGCTCGAGGCGGGAAAACCTCAGGTCTGCCAACTGGAAGCCGGGACCACATCCACAGCTGGAGGAGGAAAGTACACCCACCAACACTCGAGGAATTTGCAAGCCGCCGACACGCCTCGCAAAGCTGACGGTAAAGGAACGCAAGTACTCCTGACCCCCAGCTGTATGTGCCTGCATGAAGTTATAATACCGTGAGACCAACAATTGGAAGTACCAACAAATATTATACAAATAGTTCGAAAATAGTAAATGAGACAAACATTTCTAAGTATCTGCATCGTCTCAGTCCTGGAGACAGTGGATGTACATCCAAGAAGCTGAATCTCCGGTGCTGTCCGGGAAAAGAACGGAGCCGAACATGTTCAACACCCAAGCCCGGCAGTAGTAGGTGACTGTCAGCTCGTCTGCATCGTCTGGGCACACGGCGAAAGTCCCTCTAAGCCAACGTAACGGGATGCCAGCTGACCGTGTACGTCTCGACTGTTCGTCGTCCCCCATATCGGGGGTGGGTGGTGGTGTGCCCAAGAACGCCTCCACGCGTGCCCTCCATCCAGCAGAGACAGCTGATCCACAAACTGGCCGCCCTCTGATGCCCAACCCCAACAACATAGCTGTATCCTGCAACGTGACCATCATCTCACCGCACGGCAGGTGGAAAGTGTGAGTCTCTGGCCTCCACCTATCGATCAGCACAGTCAGGGCAGTTGGATTGAACGGCGGCAGACCTCTCCTCACAATTGAGGAGATAACATGTAGGACAGCACGCTGGAGGAGTGGCGTGTGGCGGTGGTCGTAGTGTATGACTCCGATGCCCTCATGCGTTCGGGGCCGAAGGATTGGAAGGGCCTGAAAGCAAGGTGTACATGAGGAATCAGTATATTTAACATGATTACATATATTGCATACTTAGTTTTTTTTTCCATACCTGGTCTAGGTTGGCCTCGATGCGCCTCGCGCGGTGCTTCTGGTCGTAGTGCTCGTCCAGGAGCCGAAACTGAGCCGCCATCCTGCATAGGAAAAATGTCAGTTAGAAGGAGTTTGGAAAATATACGAAAAGTACAAAGACATAAAACAAAACATTAACTTGTCGTCGTTCACAAGTTCTCATGTTGTGACCGAGACCACCACACTTCCCACATTGTGTTTCCACAGGGTTGACTACAAAGGGATTCCCTTTTCCCCTACGAGTTTTCCCTGGAATCCGATCCATTTGCATCTTGTATCTTGTTCTTTTGTGCGTTCCCCTGCCCTGCCACTTGTGTGTCTCGTCGACTATGTACTTTGGCCCATCGTATGGTGGCCACTCGCTTTCGTCAAACCAACGAGCAGACCAAGTGTCCAAGTAACATTGGGCGGAGAAAACATGAGGGATCTTCGACTCTACAGACACCCGACGTGCTCTGCAAGCAGCAACCATGTGCCCACAAGGGAAATGAAACTATTGTGGCCGTCCACATGTGCATGTATTACTCAAGATGACAACGGTGTGCTTCTGACCCTCTGTCGCCTCGCCAGCTTCATTTATTCCACTTAGCTCAGTAACCTCATATGTCCCGGACTGGTGATGGAATAGACTGCATTCAAAATCGTTGACTGCTAACTTGGCATTGTCCAGATAATGTTTGGATTTCGGTGTCAAGGTTTCACCCTTGCTCAACAAATTTCTAGCCTGCCCTTCATGCTTGGCAAACCATTCTACAGACTTGTAAAACGTAAACGCAAGTATGGCGGTCACTGGCAACTGCCTGGAGCCTTTGAGCAAACCATTGAAACACTCGGCCATGTTGCTTGTTTGAAAATTATACCTCCAACCACCATCATGTGCCCTAGACCATTTCTCCACGTCAGTCAGCAATCCTCGTAGCCAATCTCTTCCTTCTGCGTTCGTTTTTGGTTTCAAATCCTCTAGTTTCTTTTCAAATGACTTAATAGTCAGTTGCCTTGCAACATCCCTCAAACAATTCAAAGTTCTCTTTTACATGATCCTTCTCAACCAAATTGTCAGCAAGATGCCGACTACACCAACGATGCACAACCTTTGAATGCCCTGGAATCGATCCAGTCACGGCGTTCAAGATACCGGCGTGTCTATCTGACAGCACACAAACAGGCCTCCCAGGACCTACAACATGGATCCGAACCAAACGTAGAAACCATGACCAACTACCCTTATTCTCCTTCTCAACCAGACCAAAGGCCAAAGGAAGGAGGTGATTGTCTCCATCAATCGCGATAGCGACAAGGAGTGTCCCCGTATACTTGCCTGTTAAAAATATGCCGTCAATAGAAAAAACAGGCCTGCAGTGCCTAAATGCCTCCACACACTGACCAAAGCACCAGAATGCACGCTGAAAGATCTGTCGGCCATTTTTCATGACATTTGGAATGGGGTCATACTCATAGTGCATACCGGGATTGGCAGCTTTCATTGCATTCAGCATCACAGGCAATCGCTCATAGGCCTCCTCCCAAGAACCATATATCATTCTCAAAGCCCTTTGATGAGCCCTCCAGGCCTTACCGTATTTGATTTTGTATTTCCACTTCAAATTGACAATCCCAATCACCGCATTAATGGGCAACTGAGGTTGAAGCTTAACAACAGGTAACATGCGATTGGCAATGAACTTTGAAGTCAATTGACGATGCTTCTGATTTATCTCCGCCGAACCACAAGTGTGAGGTCCAACAACAGTAGTGATCTTGAATTGTGGAGAGTCTTTAATCTTTCTAGCACACACTTTCCATGCACAATTACTATCCTCGCACTGAAGGGTGTACCGACGATCGGCTTGAGAGTTCTTCACACGGTGTGGCCTGTTATGCACGATAGCGTACTCCTTCAACCACATCTTAAGTGCATCAATATTCGGAAATACATGCCCCTTCCGAATCATTGTGGTAGACTCCGGCATCGGAATGACAGATTCAACTACCCCTCCATCAGCTACAGCTCTGTGTGAATCTCTGAGATCACAGAAATCGGGAACAAGAGGGTCACGGTCACGAAGGAATTGTCTCATTATTTGAGCAGTTCGTGGTGACACAGGAGGCACCGCACGGTCATCATCAGAATCAAGGGCACGTGCGGTCTCATAAGTCTCGTCATCGCCAGTCACTGAGATATTGCAACGATTCAAAGTGCTAGCATTTTCTGAAATTATCAAAGCTGGAGCCACAGGCACGTGTGTTGGCAATGCTAATTGGATAAGGTCTTCAGCACCTCTTGCTCCATCAAAGCCACCTCTTCTTTCATCTAAACCGCCTTCCCTTTCATAATCCGTACCACCATCGCCTCTGAGCTCATCCGCAATGTCACCTACCACATCATCAGCAAAGCCACCTCCTATATCATCAGCAAAATCACCAGCATCATGATCACAACCACCACCTCCCATATTATGATCACAACCACCACCTCCCACATCATCTTCTTCCGGTACTTGCGTCACCGCAACCTCATAAGGACCTAGATCAGCCACCAAGCCTCGAGATAATTGTCTCACCACCTTCCCCACAATCAAATCCAACGCTCGAACTTCACTATTCATCACAAGAGTTACATAATTGTTCCGATCCACTTCACCAGCAATTGGGATCAGTCGTTTGTTATTTCTCCCATTCAACCCGACATCAATGACTCCTTGAACCTCAACATCAACACCAGACTCTGACCATAGCAAACTATCCTTTATTCGTCGCACAAGCACACCATACGACGGTCTAGCATTGAAAAACAATGAAACCACTTCCATCTTCTCAAATTCAAAATCCCCCATACGATTTGTCCTCACGTTACCACCATAACGCAATGTGACTAATTTATCCATCTATTGCAACAAAGACAACAAAGACAATTTAATTGCATCGCGAATATTGCATGAACCTCAAATCAAACTTACAATTTGAAATTCCTGTATATTTCCAATAAACATAGGGGATTTCATATTTATTTTCCTAAACAACACACCAAATATCCTAGAAATTGAAAAAATTGCTAGCAAAATGGTCACACACATCCACGTTGTCCATCTACACAGCTAATTCAACTTAATCCCCGCAATAATCAAAGATTCAACTCATCATATATTCAAAACCTAGGGTTTCATTTTCAACTTCAAATACAACAAGAAACTGATAAAAAAGAAGAGGAGAGGGAGGCTACCTTGCTCCTTGACGAGGCCGGCGGAGGAGGAGGCCGCCGGCGGCGGCGCTGGGGGCGCCGACGGCGGCCCTGGGCGGCTCTGGTGAGGAAAGAAAGAGAGGAGATGAAGAAAGGAGAGGGGGCGGCCGTGGTCTTTAAGTCTCGAAGCTGGGCGCCAGGTCCCTTAGCGCCCAGGTTACACAGGTGGGCGCCAGGGGACCTGGCGCCCAGCTCCCACGGCCGATCTAGGGTTTCAGCCACACTGGAACCCACGTGGCAAAGATGGGCGCCATGTCTCCTGGCGCCCACCCGTTAAGTCTGGGCGCTAAGGGACCTGACGTCCAGCTTCGGGTCCATTTTTCAAAATATTTCGCCCAGAGGTCCATATGTAAATATCTTACGGAAAAAAGGGCCAAAATGAAAAAAATTTACTACACCACACGTCCACACCCTCCTCGATTAGCCGCCCAGTTCTCGCCCCCGCCGTCTGACTTTCGCGGCCGACTTGCTATTCGGATCTGGGGCACGGCGGGGAGCAGCAGTGGGGCGTGGGCGCGTCACGCGCGGGTTTCCCCTCCTCTGCTATGCCTGGATCCACCCCATGCCCCCAAATCAGTCTGGATCTCCGCGGCGGCTGCTCAGGAACTCCATCTCGTCGGTCTGGAAAGCGGCCGCCACTCGTACGGTGTGCGGTGCGCCTCCCAGACACGGGGTGTGCGCAGCGACAACCGCCGGTGTGGGTGGGTCGGAGGGAGGCCGCTGCTATGGCGTGGCAGGCGTGCCGCATGGTGCGCACGTCCTTCGGCGGCCCCGGCTTCCATGGCGGCATGGCCTTCCGCCGCCGAACTGCGAAGGCCCCTCACCCGCTTCACTGCTTGGAGAAGCGGCGCTTCCAAAGCCCAGCCCAGCCCATTACCCATCATGGAATGGTGTGGGTTGGGCCGGAATTCCTCACCTCGGTTGGTCATTTTCCGGCCCATCATTAGAATTTTTTTATATCGGCCCATCTTAGAATTGGCTAAGCGCACGACGGGACAAGTAAACAAAAGACCCCGAGGCCCGAGGCCCCTAACGCTGAGCAGGAAAGGATCAAAGGAGTTTGACCAAAGTCTCGCGGGGTCGGCCTCTCCGCTCCGGGTCCCTTGCTGACGCGGAATGGACAGCGGCGTCCAAGCTCCGGCGGACGGCGTTTCTACGGCCGGTGGGTTCACCGCCTACACCATCGTGAGCGGTAGGCTCTCCTCTCCGGGCTGCATTATCTTTGTTTGCTGCAGTTCGGTTGCAAAAATTTCCGTTGGGTTCTTGCGTTCTTGGCGTTTAACCAAGTATTCATCTTCTTGGTTTCTTGAAGCCGGCGGTGGGAAAAAGATGATTCAAGACGGTGGCACGAAGGCGACCCCTGCAGGGGCGGCGACGTCGCCCTCGCACGGGAAGGACTCCAGCGAGAGGAACACTATGATGCTCCCTGCATGTGCAGGGGTGTTGACAGCGCACTCGCCAGGGAAAGACTCTTCGTGCGAGAGGAGCCTGACGAACTTGGACGCGAAAGCTAAACACTCCTCTTGCGACTGGGAAGGTGGGTGCCAGCACGACTCTTTCACGTTCCTGCGAATGTAATGCCTTTGGTGATCTCAATTTCTTGCCGCTGACATACGATTCTTTCACGTTCTTGCGAATGTTCTGCCTTTGATGATCCCAGTTTCTTGCAGCTGACAGACGATTATTCACGTTCTTGGGAATGTAATGTCTTGGTGATCTCAATTTCTTGCAGCTTACAGACGATTCTTTCACGTTCTTGCGAATGTTCTGCCTTTGGTTATCCCAATTTCTTGAAGCTGACAGACGATTTTTTCAAGTTCTTGCGGATGTAATGCCTTTGGTGATCTCAAATTCTTGCAGCTGACAGACAATTCTTTCACGTTCTTGCCAATGTTTGCCTTTGGTGATCCCAATTTATTGCAGTTGTCAGACGATTTTTTCAAGTTCTTGCGAATGTAATGGCTTTGATGATCTCAATTTCTTGCAGCTGACGACGGGGGAAGCAGGGTTTCCTTTCTGCCGAGTTTGAAGGCCCCAAGTGCATGTGATGACTATGAGCTTCCGGCAGGGAAGCACCAGTGCATGGATGGTAATCTTGCACAGCAGGGAGGGGTAAGACCCAATGATGATGAATCATGTGATGACCTCTGCCATAAGGCTGGCTTAGAGGTAACCCACATTCGGTCCATTTTAGGACTCTTTCAGCAGTATGTTAGTAATTTCTGTGCTAGGATATGTAGTGAAGATCAATTCTATAAGAAAATGAAATTAACAACGTTTGTGAGAATTTTGATTCCTTCTCACTTTACACTGCCTTAGGTCCCATCAGTTTCCAGGAGAATCTCTTTTCCCAACTTAAACAAGGATGCTCTTATGGAGATCTTTAGCAGGCTAGACCATGATGACTTATTGCGCACAGCAACAGCCTCCCGTTTCTTCAGAAATATCATCATATTGCCTGATTTTCGACACCATTACCGTGCAACTCATAAGGGGACAATGCTGGGATTCTTTGTGAAATTAAAGGCCCGTGATCTTGAGAAGTATCCATATGTTGGATGTGATGGTCTTTCGGCACCTTTATCACAAGCTTCAAGCTCTGTCAGTGATCTATGGACTTCGGAGAACACTCGTCCAAACAGTCATTGGCCGTACTTTGAGCTGTTAGACTCGAGGGATGGGAAGTTGTTGCTTTTTGCTGGCAACTCCCGTCGAGAGCAAGATATGTTTGTGTTTTATCCCCATGCAAGGTACAGCAGATCCCCAAAAGCAATTTTTAAACTATCTTCTCATGTCTTATTTGTGCCTACTCTTTAATTCAACTCCGGTCCTGCTTACCTATAGCTTTAATCATGTTTCCTGTTGTGGCTTGATTTTTACTGTACCTATTCTTGAATTGAACTCTAGTTTGTTCTTGTTCTAACTAAAGCTTTAAATTATATTGTTTAAGTCTGTTTGCCTACTCTTGTATTGAACTCTAGCTTGTGCTAATTATGTAATCCTCAGGAAGAATCGGCACCACCAAATACCACAACTACGTCTTTTTCAGGACATTCGCTTTGTCGCCGCTTCTTTACTTCCAGATGAAAGTACTCATCAGTACCGTGTGATTACTCTAGCAAGACGTGGGGTCTCTGATTCTAAGATGACACTGAACATTCCACTGTCTGAGGTAGTGGTAGCATGCTTTAGCTCTTCAGCAGGCAGATGGGTTAAGGCAAAGACTATTCAATCATTCGCAATGCCAGCCAAGCAGATGCTTCGCATCGGATCAGTACTCGTAAATGACATCATATATTTCTTACACCCTGGAAGAAAAGTAATCACTGTTGATATTTCAAGCCTAGAACTTGGTAACCAACATTTCTTTGTGTTCTGTCATTTGAGATCTCTACTAGGTTGATCTCTCCATATATATAAACAAAGGGCAGTTTCCATTGAATTTGTTCTTTATACGCTCACTGAACCTTGGTTTGACTTTCTGTTTAGCAACAATTGAACTCCCTGAGATTGGAGATACCAGAAAGATAACATCAAGGATGAGTCATATTCTATGTCGAGGACCAGGCGAAGGCAGCCAGTTATTCTTAGTTGCAGTTTCTGGAAGAAACATTTGCATGTACACATACAGCAAGCCTTCAATGTCTTGGGAAAAGAAATCAAACTGGTTGGCACCAGGCTGTTCAAAAGACAAAGCTGTCAAGGTGATTGGAACGTCTGAGAGTGAGGACTTAATACTGGTGAAAACTAGCACACAGGATGTTGTCTCTATCAAAATGGAGACAGGCTTAGCGAAGCTAGTTGGCAGTTGCGAATCTGACGAGGTTTTGGTGTACGAACAAGAGTGCCCTGCCATTTCCCAAATGCTTTAGACTATGTGATCATGAACAATAGATGAAAACCTGTGCAAGATCACAGTGATTTGCTGATTTGTACTGGAGGTTTGACAGAGAAAAATATTGTTGTATGATAACTTCAATCTGTAACCGTCTATGATTTGTATAAGATGGCTACTGCTATACTGGCTTATAATTTTTCTCTGATGTGATTACCAGTACAATGTAGTGGAAGCTATACACAAGCTTCAGCCACTATGTGACATGCATTTGTAAAGCCTGTCGGCCTTCTGAATAGTCATGATTCATCATTAGCATTTGGTTGTAATGTTTGTTCAAGGAATCAGATTATGAATTAATATATTGGATAATGCAAGTTTCTCTCTGAGTTCGTCCTATTTCCTGCGAAAGGTTTAGGATGAAAGCTCAGCTGTGGTGATTGGTGAATAACTGGACCTAAAGGCCTGGGCGAGCTGCTTACATAGTTACATGAGCGGGAGACTATTTTTCTTTTGTATGTTTTCCCCTCCCCGCATCATGACTTCATACTGTGCTTGTATCTTTTCATCACTTCGATTCGTTTACCATGGAAACCACATCCTGACTGCCTGGCCCTCGGATCCCTTGTCCCGTTCCGGGTCGGATCGGATCAAGAGCTCGATCGATCCTGATATAAACACAGGCGGATCCCTTGTGCCGTCGTGCGTTCCTGACTGCCTGGCTCGGATCCCTTGTCCCGTTCCGGATCTGATCGGATCAAGAGCTCGATCGATCCTGATATAAACACAGGCGGATCCCTTGTGCCGTCGTGCGTTCTGGTTTCCAGGTCGAACGCCTGCAAGATGGCATCCTCCAAGAGGAGCAAGAACACGCCGACCTCAGCGGCGGGGTGCCTGCCAGACGAGATCGTAGAGCAGATCCTGCTGCGCCTGCCGGCTTCTTCCACGGTGCGCTTGCGCGCCGTCTGCCGCGCGTGGGCGGCGCTGCTATCGTCTCCCAGCTTCGCCGACGCGTACGCCGCCGCCGTCGAGCGCAGCAGCAGGGCGAGCGTGTTCGTCCTCTTCGCGCCGTCGCCCGCGTCGCCCAACGGCGCCACGGCCGTGTACTCGAGCCGCGCCGGCGCGGCGGCCGAGCGGCCACTCTTCACCATCGATCGCCTGCGCCCCGGCTTCCTGGTCGCTTCAACCAAGCCGTGCAACGGCTTGGTCCTTCTGACGGACACCCGATCCTTCGCCTACTGGGTGTGCAACCCCAGCACCGGGGAGTTCAGGCGCCTCCCGCAGCAGCGCCGCCGCCGCGGCGGCCTCTCGAGCGCCGGCCTGGCCTACGACGACCGGACCAAGGAGCACAGGGTGGTCCACCTCTTCTGCCACGAGGAGGACGCCGAGTCGTCCACGACGGGCTGTGAGGTTTACACGCTATGCAAGCCGAGCCGGCCATGGAGGCCGGTCTCCGTCCCACGGCGTCTCGTTGATGCCGCGACATGTGCCCTTGTGTTTGAGAGCGCGGTGACCAAGGTGCCTCCCGTGTTTGCAAACGGGCGCTTGCACTGGCAGATATACCCCAGCATGGATATGGATGATCCTCGCGGTCTCTTTCCCGAGTCGATAGCGTACCCGTACTACACTGTCTCGGTGCTCTGCTTCTCGGTCGCCGACGAGACTTTCGGCCTGGTCGCAGGGCCTGCCGTCGACGACATGTGCTGTGGATTGGATGATAGATATCCGGCTGTCCCTTTGCACCTGGTCGAGCTGCAGGGCTCCCTGTGCATGGTCCGTGACCTTCGCCATCACCCGGCCCATGGAGAAAGCTTGATGGAAATCTGGGCCTTGAGAGATTACTGCACCAGCACCTGGTCGATCCTCCATCGTGTCGCCATGACACCGCATGTAGCAAGTGGCACGCGCAGCCCACGGTTCCTGACCGTCCTTGGCTACTGCTACCTTGGAAGAGACGGGGCGAGCTCCGACAAGAAGATACTGATCGCTACCTCTCAGCACAAGGTGCACGCGTACGACCCGGCAACAGGGGACGTCGAAACAATGCTGATCACAAATAAGGAGGACGAAGAAGCTGTGGCCGGTGTTAGGATTGGTCTGTACGAGGACAGCCTTGCCCGTACAGGCGGCGAAAATCGTCGCCAGATGGAAGTGGCGTCGGCACTGACCGAGATCCTAGTGCGGCTGCCCGTCAGATGTATCGCCCAATGCATGCTTGTTTGCAAGCAGTGGCACACGCTGATCGAGAGCGAGAGCTTCACCACGTCACACCTGCTGTTGAAGAGGCAACAACCAAGGAAGAAGCTTGCGTTGGTCACCAGCGGCCGTGCCCGGAAGAGTTTCTTAGGTTTCATGCCAATGGAGGCCCGGGTTGGGCATCCAGCAGCAGCATGCCTTGACTCTCTGCTTGTTGGCGGCGACGACGACATCGTTGTCTGCTCCAAGCCGTGCCACGGACTCAACCTGATAAGCACCATCACCGACGACTACCTGTGCAACCCCTGCACCGGCTCCGTACGGTGCCTTGGAATCCACGGCAAGTTTCGCCGCAACAATCCACAAGCTGGCAACGTTCACCCTCCCCCGGCCGACCACCGGCGCCACGGTTTGGCGGTCGCCGGTGGCAGGAACGTCGGGCTGGGCTTCGACAGGCTAACACGGGAGCATGTCGTGGTCGAGATAAGCCGCTTGGAGAGCGGGGGTCTAGCGTGCATGCTCAAGGCGAGCTGCACAGAGTATTGGAGCCGTGCAGGCGAGCCGCCGAGGCCAGTGACCGGCATGCCTCCTGCACACGTCGACGGGACTCTGTACTGGATGAGCGAGCCTAAAGACGGAGACCGCTTCGTGGTGGCGTTTGACATCCCGGCTCGGGTCTTCAGCCTCGTGCCATGCCAGCCGTGCAACGGCGGCGCTGGCAGTAGCAGCGATCCGTTCCTCGTGGAGCTGGAAGGCGCGCTGTCCGTCGTCGTCGCCGACGTGGAGGGAAATATGCTGCGGATATGGAGGATGCTGGAGCACGGGTCCTGGGTCAACGCGTACAGCATTTTCCTGCAGGATAGTAATAGGCACCCGGGATTTTCACTCAGGACGGGAACAGTAGTGCCAATGGAGGTCGCCGGCGGAAAAGATGGCCGCAATAAGAAGATCCTGCTCAACACAGGCCGAGCTCTGGGCTACTACGACACAAGGACACGAGCGATTGATGCCTTGTACTCGCTGGACCCCAGCAGCAGCCTGCTGCAGGCCGCCTTCCCCATGCTGTACGAGGAGAGCTTGGTGTGCATCCAAGACGATGAGCAGCCCGATCACGTGGCGCCGCCGGTCTGGGACGAAGCATCAGCAGGCTGGGAGTCGGAGCAGCCGAGCCACTACATATTCCGGTGGTGCGAGAGGAGCGGGTGCCACGAACCGGCGGCGACGTTCGCGGCGAGCTGCTGCAGGAGAGCGCTTTGCCGGGGGTGCGGCGACCGGTGCCGCGACCACGGCGGCGCCGAGGGCTTCCACGCCGAGATCCCACCGGGCACGCCGAGCTCGGTGGCGGGGATACGTGAGCACCTGCAGCTGCCTCTGGAGCACCCGTCCGTGCCGGGCCCCGAGTACTGCTACTACTACTCGATGCGGGACGAGGACGAGGACGACGTCGGGCGGCACGTGTTCGTGGCGCTCAAGGACCTCGTGCGCGGCAGGCAGCCGCGCCGCCTGGTCGAGTGCGGGTACAGGACGGCGGACGGCGGGAAGGTCATTTTGGAGACGTGGGTTCGCAGATACCGTGCCCACGACGAGGGTAACTTTTAGGGTGCACGTATGTACGCGCACTTATGTTGAGTGTTTGTGTCGTCGCAATGATTAGTCTTTGTATAGGCGTGCACGGGACTGTCTGTTCGGCGGTGAGCGGCAGCGCGTGTCGATTGGGCTTTGCGCCTTTGCCGTCCTGCGCGATTCCGGCATGCTCCTCCTCGGCGAGGAGAAACGGCCTCCACCTCCAGGCCAGCAATTCCTCGGCAGTCAGCACACGTGATTATCAGCTGCCTCCGTGCAATCACAGCAGCCTCCCAAACTGACCCAAAAACTCACTTGTTACTTCTCCATCGGAATACCACAAGGTGGCCACGTAGACGTCATCGTCGTCTGCTTTGCCATCGTCAAGGCTGCAGCCGCCAGCCAGCTTCTATACAAGAAGGTGAGCAACGTGGTGTATCGCAACAAGCAGCAGCTGCTGACCAAATTTTCCTCTGAAGCGGTTCTCGCGGTCACGTTGGTCGGGACTATCGCCATCTACATCCACGCCAGCTACGGCGAGGTGGCACTATTAAACAGCTGGGCCTGTTCGCGGCCGTGCTGGGCCAGGAGAAAGAGACGAGCGTCCCCAAAGGCCCAAATGCCTTGGCAGAGACAAGAACGGAGGTGGCAGCTACCTCAGTCATAGCCAAGTGGAACTTACAAGGTTTTTTTTTGGCAGTTTTGGACCTCGATGACACACTTACAAGTTTAGGTACTTGAATCTGCAGTTTTAAAGTTTGCGGGACCAAACTACTAAATCTGTAAAAATTAAACTTGATGACACAAAATGCATCTTATAATTGTCCATACCATCTATGATTTATTATAGCATAACAAGGATTTTCCCGAACTTGCATCAATTATGAATGAAATCTTCAATCTCAAAGATGGATCCCTTCTGTGCCGCCACGGGCACCGAACAGATTAACAGAAACATCCGCTGGGCGAGCCGGAGACTCGGCAGTCGGACATACGGATTAGTAACTAAACCGGCGTGCCATACGGCAACCTCATGGGGCTCGGCGGGGTCGGGGCTCCACGCGCCACGCCGGCGTCACGCCGCGCGCCACCAGGAACCGCCGGCGCGCGCGTTCCACGAGCAGCCTTTGGCGAAGCCCCGCGCGTGCCCGGAGAAAGATCAGGAACAGCCTGTGCCTGTGGGTACGGAGGCGGCGGATCATACTCGGGGAAACTGTAGCTAATTTCCGCCACCGGCGTCCCTTGCGTTCCGCTCGAAGCTCCTCCTGTAGGCGCGCGCGGTGGAGGGGAGCGCGCACTCGTCACCGGCGGCGCGCCACCGGCCCCACCGGAAGCCCTGGGGCCAGTTCCAAGCTTCGGTGGCCGGGTCACGACGTCGCCGGTGGCCACCGCCGCCGGGCGAGCGCACTGCGCCAGCGGGCCGTGCGCGAGGAGCGAGCCGACGAGGTCGCTGGTGAGAGCCCCGCAGTGGTGGTACACCTCGTCCGCCGCGTGGCAGCACGCGGACGGGACGGGGCTCCCCGTGAAGGAGGACGCCAGGAGGTCGTGCTTGCACTGGCCTAGCGTCAGCAGCGCCTCCCAGCACCTGTCCCAGTCGGAGCGCGGCCCGGCCGGGAACACGTCGGCGTTCATCGACCCGCGCGCCGCGGCGGAGGAGTCGGCGCCGCGCGCGAGGCTCGCCGCGGTGGCGACCAGGAGCGCGAGGAAGAGCAGTGAGGACCTCATGATTGCTTAGCTTGGGTTTGGGATTCGTTGCAGTGGCTCAAGGGTTCATTTATAGGTTGCGTTGCGCGAACTTCTTGGGATCGTTCGATCGCTTCGCATGGTGACAGTTTGTAGCTTAATGCTACCAGCAGTAAATTACAGAGGATAGTAACTACGGATGTTATTGTCTGTGTTTGATGTTTCTTTGACAATGCCCTGAACTGTTACAGTGTTACTCGTATTTTAACGAACGCAGTGTTACTCGTAGTTGGAACTGCAACTTTTTGTAACTTCTCGTAAATTTATGAACTTGCAAAGGAAAAGAAAAACCATTGATGCACAATAAGGCCATGATGGACCGAAAGACCAAGGACGGAGCAGCCCGGCCCATATCTCGTCGTTGTTGCACGGATAACAGACAACTCTGCTGGAAGGAGTGACGAACAGTCCAGAAACCACTTGCCCTCCATTGTACTGCTACTCGAAGCAGCAGCCATTGGCCAGTCGCCGCCCATGCCTGCGGCGCCGGGGACCGGCCCCGGCTGCCTGGGGCCGCCGGCGCAGGCCCCCGCGGGCTCCCTCGCCGGGGTTCAAGGCGCCCCGCGGCGGCCTTGGATCGTCCGCACCGAGGTAGCTTGGCTCTTTCCCTCTGTCTTGTTCGTCTCTGTTCCCGCGTCCGCAATTCGTCGAACACCTGGTAGGAAGGTGGAAGGGACGTCTTTGTTTCAGTAGCTTTGCTTTTACTCTGTTGCATGAAGACGTTGTAGAGAAGGCATTTCTTGGTTTGACCTTTTGCCTAGGAATCCAAAATTGCATTCCGATAGCCGACAGGTGGAGGAGGAGAGGACATAATGTTAGGGTAGCCGATCCAGAGCAGGGTAACTTGAGAAGGAAGAAGAAGAACAGAGGAGAGCGGAGAGACGATGAATGATTTCAGTTTTTGGAATAGTGTTTTTGTTCGCCGTCGTTCCCCCATTGCTCTCCAGCGTTACAAGATATCCTCTCCCTGCACTAGGCTTGGAACCACTAGCTAATACATCAAGCCCATTCTTCACCGTGGACCCTGCGATTGGGCCGTCGACTCCTGGAACTCCGGCGCGGCCCATCAGTGGTCTCTTCATCACGTACAGATGCAGCTGAGTTGCTAACATCCCCCCCTCCAACAGATACTGCTTGCCCCCAAGCAGTTGCTTTAGGAAACCGCCGTTTGACGTCAGCTAAGTTCTCCCAGGTAGCCAGAGACACAGGCAGACGAGACCACTGAATTAAGACTTCTTCATGAGACCCCTCAGCCGACAGTCGACGCTGCAAAATACGAACAGGTACCTGAGTAGTATCCACCATATCAGGTATGTCTTTAGTAATATGATGAGTAGGAGGCACGGCTTTCTTCAACTGCGACACATGAAACACTGGATGAAGTGAAGAAGAAGCAGGAAGCAGCAATTTGTAGGCCACAGATCCAATCTTTTCGATGATCTTGAAAGGTCCAAAGAATTTGAAGGCCAACTTCTGATTAGCTCTTGGCGCCAACGATGATTGTACGTATGGCTGGAGCTTCAAGAAAACCAATTCACCAACAGCAAACTGACGTTCCGAACGCCTTTTGTCAGCTTGACGTTTCATACGGTCTTGAGCACGAGCAAGATGTTGTTGAACCAACCGTTGCACCACTTCACGCTCAAGTAACCAAGAATTGAGCTCCTGGACAGGACAAGCATCAGCTGCTTCAATACCCAAGGCACGAGGAGCTCGGCCATAGAGCACCTCAAAAGGGGAGCGACCCAAAGCAGAGTGCCAGCTAGAGTTATACCAAAACTCAGCTAGATGAATCCAGATTACCCACTGCTTCGGGCAAGAATGGAGAAAACAGCGAAGAAAGGTCTCCATACATTGGTTCACACGCTCAGTTTGACCATCCGTCTGTGGGTGATAGGAAGAGCTCATTTGCAACTTGACACCAGCACGCGAGAACAACTCTTGCCAAAGCTTGCTAGTGAAAATTCGATCACGATCAGAAATCAGAGCCTGAGGCATGCCATGAAGTCTATATATGTTTGTCATATAAGATTGTGCCACTGAAGCTGCAGTATAGGGATGACTCAATGGAACAAAGTGACTGAACTTGGAAAACTTGTCAACTACCACCATAATAGAATTCTTACCCCTGGACAGCGGTAGCCCTTCAACGAAGTCCAAAGAAACAACTTGCCAGGCACTGTCAGGAATGGGAAGTGGCTGAAGCAATCCTGGGTATTTTGCGCGATCAGGCTTAGCTTGCTGACAGATCTGACAAGATCTCACAAAAGTCTGCACAGTTTTGTTTAAACCCTTCCACGCAAAGTATTTCTTGAGTCTACTAATGGTGACAGGAATTCCAGAATGCCCTCCCAACGCAGAGTCATGTAATGAACTAATCAGAGTACGCTGCAGCACATCATCAGCACCAATCCAGATACGATTCTTGAATCTGAGAAGTCCATCTCGAAGGGAAAAATTTGGAACACTATCTGGAACAATGGACAGCTGGGAAATGAGTTTCTTAGCAAATTCATCATGGTCATAGCTCCTAACAACATCAGTTATCCACTTCGGTGTTGCCATAGACAGGGACAACAACTGGTCTGACTCATGATGTCTTCTCGAGAGAGCATCAGCAACAGAATTCTCACAGCCCTTCTTATAGACAAGCTTGTACTGAAGACCGAGGAGTTTGGAGAAAACCTTTTGCTGCCAGGGTGTATTCAACCGTTGCTCGTTCAGATGCACCAAACTTTTATGATCCGTATAAATAACAAACTCGGCATGTTGCAAATACTGTCTCCAGTGCTCCACCGCAATGAGAATGGCAAGATACTCCTTCTCATATGTAGACAATCCCTTAGTCTTGGGTCCCAGTGGTTTGCTGATAAAGGCTAAAGGATGTCCATCCTGTAATAACACAGCCCCCACTCCCACATTGGATGCATCAGTCTCAATGCAAAAAGTCTTAGTGAAATCTGGCATAGCCAGTACTGGAGCAGATATTAGAGCAGCTTTTAACACAGCAAAGGCTTCATCATGTTCCGAAGTCCACACAAACTGACAATGCTTTTTCAAAAGGTTCGTCAGAGGCTTAGTAATGATGGCAAAGTGTCTCACAAACTTCCTGTAATAGCCGGCAAGACCAAGAAAACTACGTAGCTCCTTGACATTATGTGGTTGCGGCCAAGCCTTGACGGCCTCCACCTTAGCTGGGTCAGTAGCCACACCAGCAGCAGAAATGATGTGACCCAAATATTTAATTTCCTGCTGAGCAAATGTGCACTTAGATAACTTGACCTTCCATTGATCCTTGGCTAACAGTTGAAGCACTTGCTGTAGATGAATCAAATGTTCTTCAAAAGTAGCACTGTAAATAAGGATATCATCAAAGAAAACCAAAACACACTTTCGAAGCAAGGGTGCCAAAGTAGAATTCATTGCTCCCTGAAAAGTGCCAGGGGCTCCGCACAGACCAAAAGCCATCACTCTGAACTCATAGTGGCCAAAATGCGTTTGAAAAGCTGTTTTAAATTCCTCTCCAGGTTTCAACCGAATTTGATGATATCCTGAGTCCAAGTCAAGAGATGAGAACCATTTGGCTTTAGCTAACTCATCCATAAGTTCATCAAAGACTGGGATAGGAAATCTGCTTTTAGCTGTCAAGGCATTCAAATATCTATAGTCAACACAGAATCTCCAGGAGCCATCTTTCTTTCTTACAAGAAGTACTGGAGAAGAAAAAGCACTAGCGCTTGGCTGAATAATGCCCTGAGCCAACATAGACTGCACTTGTTTCTCTATCTCATCCTTCAGGGCTGGGGGATATCGATAAGGCCTGATATGAACTGGCTTGGCTCCAGGCAGCAAGGGAATAACATGATCACAATCCCTGGGTGGAGGCAGTTGGGACAACGGTTGAAAGACTATAGCAAAGTCATCCAAAATAACAGAAACAGCAGGATCCAACTGTGCAGGAAGTATAGGAGATGCAGCAATGGAACAAACATGGACTAACAACTCATCAGGAGTAACAGGCAAAATTCCCTGAATAAAAGCAGTAGATCCTTGATAAGGCACAGCCATCCATTTATGCTTCCAGTGAACTTTCATTGGACTGAACTCCTCCAACCAGTCCATACCCAAAATCATATCAAAATGCTGCAATGGAAGTACCTTGAGATGAGAGGAGAATGTATATCCATCAACAGACCACTGAGCCGCAGGAATTGCAGTGGAACAACTTAGTAAGGCACCATTAGCAACCTGAACTTGAATCATGGTCTTAAGCTGACTGACTCCCAACAATGACTGAGCTACATCTTGACTCACAAAGGTATGGGAACTGCCAGAGTCCACAAGTATCACTATAGGTCTGCCCTGAATGGTTCCATTTAATCGCATGGTCCTTGGCCCTTCTTTCCCCGTCACTGCTTCTTGAGAGATAGCAAGAAACAACTGATCTGTAGGAGCAGAATCTTGATGTATTTCTTCCAACTCCTCCAAGTTGAACAACTCCAAAAGATCCTGTACCACTTGCAGTTGGACTTGAGCCGAACATTTATGGCTGCGGCTCCATTTTTCAGCACAGCGAACACACAATCCCTTGGCACGCCGAAAGGCTTTCAGAGCCGCCCACTTTTCTTCAGTAGTTTTGCCTTCACACAGTCTCAATTCTTCCGTCAGAACAGGGGCATGACACTTGTCAAGAACAGGAGGGGCAGGTAGCGGGTGGGGACCGCGGGCAAAGGCAGAAGAACCTCTGTTGGAAGGTGCAAACTCCAGCTTCTTGACTTCCCGGGTTTTAGTAGAAACTTCTTCCTGCAACAACGCAAGAGAGGCGGCAGTATCGAAGGTAGTGGGACGATGCAAAGACACTACAGCTTTAATGTCATCCTTCAGCCCATCAACAAAACGAATAGCATAATAAACAGGTTCAGTAAGATGGCCGTAAGCAGTAAGTTGATCCACCAACTGAGCAAACCTCTCTACATAATCAGTAACAGAACTTGTCTGGCGCATGTGAAATAATTGCCTTATGAGCAATTCCTTCTCATCACGCCCAAATCTATCCATCACAGCTTCAGCAAATTCTGACCAGGAAGCATGTTTCATCTTATGTTCTACTGACTGGTACCAGCGAGCAGCAGCACCATCAAAGGGCATGGTGGCTACTTGGATCCAACGATGTGGTTCCAACTGATACATCTCAAAATAAGATTCACAACGAGACAACCACAATTTGGGATTATCACCGACAAACACAGGAAAAGGCAACTTGGGAATCTTCCCCATGCATGATCCCTGGTGAAACGAATTTCCCCAACGAGACCCCGAGTGCTCCTGATTATGCGGAAATTGAGGCGATATGGAAGGAGAACCAGACATACCCTTGACCGGGACATGGGTTGGGATCATTACCGATCCAAAACCAACGTCCCGGTGATGTTGGTCGACGCGGTGCCCAGCGGGGCCGACGACGATGGAATCCGGAGCAGATGGGCGCTCCGTCGTCGTCTTGGGGTTGGGGATCAGGCCGGGATCAGACGCCGATAGATCGCGCACCGAACGCTCCCAGTGACGATTGAGCTTCTTCAACTCTATCTTCACATCATCCACAGAAGCTTCGAGTCGGGGACGCAATTCCTCGAACGCCTGAGCTGCGGACTCCAACTTGTCCAGGCGTGCGCCGGTACGAAGCTCAGAATCGACGATGCGCTGTTCCAGCTTGGTGTCACGATCGGCGATGCGCTTGTCGATCTTCGCGTCGCGGTCGGCAAGGAGCCGAGCGAGCTCATCGGAGATGCGCTGTTGGACTTCATCGAGAAGGATCTTGGTGTCGACGTCCATGGCAGTGGCGAGGCGAGATCGAAGACGAGTATTGTGGTGGTGGTGCGGAAGGGAAGCCAGGATAATGAATCTGATACCAAGTGTTAGGGTAGCCGATCCAGAGCAGGGTAACTTGAGAAGGAAGAAGAAGAACAGAGGAGAGCGGAGAGACGATGAATGATTTCAGTTTTTGGAATAGTGTTTTTGTTCGCCGTCGTTCCCCCATTGCTCTCCAGCGTTACAAGATATCCTCTCCCTGCACTAGGCTTGGAACCACTAGCTAATACATCAAGCCCATTCTTCACCGTGGACCCTGCGATTGGGCCGTCGACTCCTGGAACTCCGGCGCGGCCCATCAGTGGTCTCTTCATCACGTACAGATGCAGCTGAGTTGCTAACACATAAACATTGCAAGAAGCTCAAAAAACTCATATGTAGGTGTTGCAACTTTGTTATTGCAAGTAGAAGCCCATTTTAGCAAAGTTTCGGGAGTGTTCAGGGTTAACACAAGTCTGAAACTCTCTGCAATAGATGCTGCCCAAATTGATTGTAGGTCTGTAACTAATTTACTTGTGCATTTCATGCCCAATTGCGCACTGTGAATTCCTTTGAAAATAAATGCTACGTGCACCTTTACATCTGATGCTACACCTGTTTTTTACAGCTATAGAATTCTGACACTTCGATTTTTGTTGCAATGTTTCTTTTGCCTGAACATAACAATGTTATGTTCGCTGAATAAAGATTAAACAGTTACATAATAGAGGGACAGCCTTGACAGGCTACATGAAATCAAATTGTAAAAAGAGTATAGAAATGCAGAGGCTTCTTTATATTCATCTTCTTTTAACCTGTCATGTATTCAACTCTATAGTTTAGTTAGTTTAACTCCAGCACACATTGGTTCGTCAGGTTTTGATGAATTCTGCAGTACTGCTCTGAATTATTTTGTTCTTTAGGAGGAAGTATTGTGTACCAAATTAACCTCTGCACCTAAGGGCCTTTTTCTTATTTACCAAATAATTGAGGTGATGAAATGTCTCATGCTCTTCCCCAGCCATTGCCTGTAAACCCCTTAACTCCCTCTGTCTTTCTGCTCAAATTTGGTGACCTTCAGCATGTCAGAGACTGATGAAGCACCGGAAATATGAGATTATTGAGTGTATATTAGGTCATTTTTCTCTCTTCTCAGCAGCGGAGACACGGGGGGGGGGGGGACTGATGAAGCCCCCCCACCCCCCCTACTGGCTGCATTCTTCATTAAAATCAAAGGAAATGTAGGGAAAATATTAGGAGAAAAGAAGAAAATAAAGAGGAAATGTGAGAGACAAGAGGTGGAACAAGAAATCAGCCCCCCCCCCTATGATTTGTTACTGAATCCGCCACTGTCTCTTCTGCACTTGGTTTCTGATGTGCAAACTGTAACTATGCTTGCAGTCAAACGTGAGGAGGGAGAGGCCAAAGCGACCTGATCCTCCTTGCACCATCTGCAAAGGCACGGGGAGAATAGATTGCCGAAACTGTTTTGGCCGAGGTCTCTCCTTAACTACATCTCCATATTATCTTGTGATATGATGCTACTCCATTGGTACAGTGTGTTTTCGGATCAACCTTTTTTTTCTTTTTGTCTGGAATTTACAGGCAGAACGAATCATGCTGAACTTGCCGTGCTCCCGAAGGGTGAATGGCCACAATGGTGAGGCACAGGCTCTGTAAGTCTGAATTTGTCCTCCATGATGATGCTAACCGCTAATCAACACTACTGTTTCTTCAGGTGCCGAATTTGTGGTGGCAGTGGACTAGACTACTGCTTCCGGTGTCATGGAACAGGTGAATTTCGAGAACCAATGGGCTTCCACTTCACTGTCGGAAGCAAGTGAACTTCGGTTCTACAACTCCAAGTCTCTAACTGACAAGTCGGGTAAAAATGCATCAATACGCTGTGCAGTTGTACTGTACCAATCATGGGAAATTGTACTGTTACTCTGTAAAGCATGCTGCACATCTCCACTCTCCCCCTCTCTATCTGTGGAAATTTAAATGCAGTTCAAAGCTGTGGCACTTGTGCTTCACAGAAGGAATAGTGCAATGGAAAATCAGGGTCACGAAAGTAAGGACAAGGCATTGCGCACTGTCCTTTGAATTTTGATATATTGTCTTGTGATGAGGTGGTATATTGAATTGCTGCACTGACGATTAATCAGGATCCTTATATAAATATAAAAAAGATCCATATATTGTCACGTAGCTGGATAGGACTCGTGTTTCATTATAGTCCTGACGGGGTGTGACGATGGACATATGCGTTTCTGCAGCACAAACGTACGGTTCAACTGAAGCAGATGTTGCTCACACGAATTGTGCTCGTTCACGTCCGCAACCGTGAGTCCTGCCCAGATACGCCATGGACATGCCCTGAACCTTCATTTATAAACGCTGAATGCATGCCCCTGGTCTCTGAAGAAAGCGAGCTGGTTGCTGCCGTTGGCGAGGTCGACCGATCGGCAGTACAGATGGCGACGACGACGACGCCACCACCGTGGGGATACGATCTCTTCTACGGGCCTCACGGCGAACGCTACGTCGCCGAGTGGCTGACCGGGCTGGACCTGCTGCGGAGGAAGCAGCTGAGGCGGCGTGAGGCCATGAGGCCGCAGGGCCCGTCGGCCGCGGCGTCGAACGAGGCCCTGGCGAACGTCCTCCGGCGGCTTCCACCCAAGGCCGCCGCCGCCTGCCGCGCCGTGTGCCTCCGGTGGTACGTGCTGCTCTCCTCGCCCCGCCTCGCCGGCGGCGACCCCGTCGGCTGCTTCACGTGCTTCGATGGCCCCGACGGTATCAGCGCAGCAGGAAGCCAGGTCCGGCACCGACGGCGGCGCGGCGACGACACCATGCCAGCGGCAGCGAGGGCGAGGACTTTGTTCGCGCCGCTGCCCAAGCATCAGTACAGGCGAACTAAGAAGAAGCAAGGGTACCGGCGCATGTTCTGAGAATCTGAGTGTCGCGCTACGACCTGTTGGCCAGTTGTTGTAATGTAAATGTGTGATGGTGTTGCTATGACTTCTGTGCTGTGTGTATCCGCGTCTGCCAATGCAATGCAAATACGTGATGCTCGTAAATGTAACGTTTGTTTTGTACAAGCTATGCTAAAGTACTCCATTCACCTCCTAAGAGGTAATACCTCAAATAAATCTCAGCCATCGATTTTTAAAATAAATGAAACATTTTAATAATTAATATATAGAGAGAAAAGAAAAAAAATCCTATAATATCTAACACCTTCCTTAACTAGTCTTCTTAACCTCATGTTCTTTCCTTCTCACATCCTTCTCTCCCTCCCTTCGCTAGGCATGGACGCATGGTCTCCACTTTCCTTCTCAGACACCGTTCTCTCCCTTCCTTCCTCAGGCACGGACGCACGATTTTATGAAACGTTCAGTGGCCATGAAACGTTACAAAAAAAAAAGTTACAAGATAGCTGGACCTCACGTACTATCACGTTTCATGGCCATGGCACAAAGACGACTTCTACCAGGCACCGAACGTGATAAGATAGTGAGGTCAATATTAGTCCAACTCTGTGACACAAAAGGCAAAGAAGGAAAGGAAAATCTAACTCAATCAAATTAGATATAATAATAAGATATTTTCTCAGATTTAAAAATATAAATAATAAACATTAAACCTATTACCTAGTCCTCAAACTTTCCTTTTATAGACATTTGGGAGTACCTTAGCAAAAGCCTTGCTTTGTACATTGATGGTTTAGGCAAGTCACGACTCTTTATCTTTGTCCCTCTGGAAGCTGCATAGAGGTTTTTTTGTTGCTCCGAAAATCCGAATCAGTCGCGGTTGGAATCGAACCGTCGAGGGGAGACGTGCACGAGCACGGAGCACCCCACACGTCGAGGTGAAGTTGATCTCGAGTCCGGTCCGGTCCCGGCGGCGAAGGAGTCCATCCAGGAAGGTTGGCCCTTACCTCTCGAACAGGGTGTCGTGCACGTATTGGGGGACAGGGAAAAGCTCGAGTCGGCCATGGGATGACGGACGCTGCCGCCGTCCCGTTTGCAGCTAGCAGGAACAAGTACGGGCCGAGGGCTCGCCTTGTCGGAAACCTCGACGTCGGCGGCAGGTGCTCCCTGGCCTGGACAGCGGCAACAATTGACAATGGCAGCCGAGCGAGACTGCCGAGTCGTCGCCAGCAGGGTTTGAATCCATGTACACAAGACCGGAGGGAACCCATGAGCAGTGAAAACTGAATGGAACGCTTAGGCGAAATCTACAATTCAGGACCAGAGTGGGGGCAACGGCGACAATGGCAGCATTGAACCAGCTCGATTGCAGGTAGGGCCACAGGAAATGAATTAACAAGAAATTAGCAAGATGGAGCCTTTCCATCTCATATTCCCCAGCTCTGCACATTTGAAACATGTAGTGCACACTCCGAACAACCTGTTATCCGGATTCTGATCTTTAAACACAGCCTAAAAAAAAATCTGAACAACACAAAACTGGCATGCCATTGTGAAGTTCTGATGCCAGCATGCCACAGAAGAAGTTCAGGGCATGAAGCATCGGAACTCCAGAGCTTAGATCCCCATGGTTGCTTGCAGTTGTAGGCGCTAGAATGGATGCGGATAGCTGTCTTTTTTTCAATTACATTTGTGGGCTTCCGTAGATTAATTCTATTGACTGATTCAGTGTATGTTTAGACTTTAGATTGGCCGCTACGGAACTCGCGATCGGAGGCGGCGCTCCCCCCCCCCCCCCACCCCACCCTGCACGACGATGGGGACAACTGCTGGACGAGAAGGTGCAGAACTGTGGGGGAAGAGACGGAGTAGGGGGCGACGCAGCAGGAGAGATCCGGAGATAAAGCGAAGGGGGAGAGCAGGAGAGCCCGTGGGGCCTGGGGCGGTGGCTAGTTCGCCGCGACGAGCGGCCGCGCCCACCATTGGAGCGGAAGGGGAAGAGAGCACTGAGAGATAGAACTGCCGGAAAGAAGAGACTACTGTTGCAAAATATCAGGGTGTTTTGTGTAATTATTTGGATCGCGGTTATTAATCGCGATCCATTGGGTTATTTGAAAATATTTGGATCGCGATTAATAGTCGCGATCTGTTTTAAGGGTTTATTTAAAAATATTTGGATCGCGATTAATAGTTACGATCCGTTTCGAGGGATTTTTTTGCGAAATATCTCCGACTCCGTAGCCACACCTCTCTGATTTTTTTGCGAAACATCTCCGACTCCGTAGCCACACCTCTCTGCCATGGCGGCTCCGGTGGTTACCCCGAGCCTGCTTCCAGGCCCCGCCTCTGCTCTCAGACTGCATACGCACCCCAATAGACTGAGATTTTCTTTTCTTCATCTCGTGAGCTCTGCTTCGAACCCGAAGGAAAGCGGCCGCCGCGGCTGCCATGGAACTCCAATGCTGCCCAGCGGAACGGACGGCGTCTGTGCGAACGTCACCAACAACTCTGTACCTGCCTCTCATCGCCTTGGCCGTGGAGGTTTGAATGGTGAAGCTGCGGGCGCGGTTGCGCAGGCGCCGACGTAGGCACGACACTGGCACGCCACCAGCTCATGCACCGGTAGACCAGGCGTTCGAGGGAATTCCGCTGTGGTGTTGGAAGTCATACATTGGAAGTCATACTGCTAAATTGATCAATAGTCAACCTGTGCCATATAAATGCATAACAATGCATGCTTATTGTTGTTTTTTTTGAGGGAATGCATGCTTATTGTTACTTGTCTCATCTTTTTTTTTCAGCAGATGGCCTATCGGAACAATTACTGACAACAATCAATATTGAGATGCAGCATGTAGTAGATCTAATTAAAAGATATATTGCCTATTTTATTATTACATCCTACATTAGGTAATAAGCGGTAAAAGCCATCTTGATCAATGGTCCATGGTTATTTTGGAGTACCTTAGCAAATCCCTTATTCACTATATTTTTCAAGCATTACTTGTGCTGTCTTTCTGCATTTTTGTAGGGGTGACAAACACAGAATCATTACTCGGTGACTTTAATGGAGATGCAATATACCTTATACCTTGCATCAGAGCAACATACCCAAAATAGTGCATTTTGCATTATGTGTGCCTTCCCTTTTACCTTTTTACTGACCTAATTTACATTTATATCACACAATTTTGCTCACTCGCAACAGAATAGGGTTTTGAAGTTTAGTGTGGAAAGCGTATTTCTCATTCTCAAATTAGCTGTCTTATGGTGGAACTTCGAAGGTTAGAGTGTTTATTGTTTCTGCATGAATATTAACTGAACACGTCGGTTTCAGTTGACCTTGCTGTGGTCATCAGCATGCATTGTTATGCATTGCTTCAGCAGCTCAATAGGAAACAGATGATACGCTAAAAATGGTCAAATTAGTCCAACAAAGCTACACAAAATCAGAATTTGTTCTTTATACTTTGTTCTTCTTAATTCTGGTGTCTGAAACTTTGATGCTAACATTCAGGTACTTTAACCATTTTTCTACATTACAGCTGTATCAGAGTTCTGCGTTTTAATCAAACTTCGTGATATTTCCTGCAATCATGCATAGATGTGCACTATAATTTGTCGAATGATCCCCCCACAAGTTGAGTTTATAATTTGTGCAATGGTGAGTTAAGGAAAACTTGGAGTTTTTTCTAATGACAAATATGTTTTTATTTTTCTTCTTTCTTCAGCTGCGTTGCAGAATATGTTCGTGGCCAAGAAGTTGGATTATGTAACTGCAATACTGGCCAAGCTCATTCCGGAGAATTCCAAATCCGTAATGCCAACATGATGGTGCTCTGGTGGCGGATTGATCGTTACAACCACGCCCACTACACCTGTCTCATGTACATTGTACAGCCAGTTTGTACCAATCTTCTCTACTTTCTAACCCTGCTAAACGAAGAAGTGTGATGTGCTCCATAGTTCATACTCAAATTCAGTTTTGATGCCATGTAAATGTCCGAATATGTTTCTTTGACAATGGGTAATGTAAATACTCTGCAGTATGCAGCTAGTGTACATTAGTGGCTATATGATGGTGTTGGCTCATAGATGCTGCCTCGCCAAATGATTTTCTTCCATTTAGGTCATTGTTTTCTGAATTCTGATGTGCTCGTCTTTGCAAATATTCTGATGTGCTCGTCTTTGCAAATGATTGTACCAAGGTGCACGTGAAAGTGTCTTGATAAAACCACAGATAGTACATAGGGAGTATGCTGAATGGGAATGCAGGATAATACGCTGATAAGTAGGAGTATTATCGAAAAGGAAAAAGAAATAAATAATTTGAAATGGCATTACAAGGGCGTGAAGACGTGCCTAGAGAACCTTACGGCTCAAGGAAGCATCAAAATATCTCTGACACACTCTGCCCTGTGACAGGCTGACAGCTCGACGCAACAGAAAACCCAAGAGCGAACCACTTTCCACTCATGCTTTTCTTCCTCCTCCAAGCAGAGCAAAACTGCAAAAGCAACCGCCCAAAACTCACCTAAAACCCTGGGCGCCCGCGCCGAGGAGATCAATTCCCCACACAATCCCACCTCCCCACCAATCCAACCCGCCGCGATGGACGACTCCATGGCCAGGGCTTCAGCTTCACCACCACCCGCTCCTGCTCCTGGTAACCTTCAAGGCTTCAATTCAATTCGCCCCTTTGCTCGCGTCGCATACATCAATCCGTCCATCCTGCATCTGCATCAGTAAACTGATTTGCTTTTCTCTCGCGTTGCTCCAGATCCTGGCGCTGTGGGGGAGAAGAAGATGGACCCTGATCAAGAGACACGAGTCCTTCATGGTAAGCATGCTCAATCTTCCATCCTTGGTGCGAAAAACTTTTATTCTTCTGCATCGATCATGGGGATTTGCTTGACGAAATACCCGCATTTTCCCGTGTCGTGATGTTCGTTTCGTTGCGCGGCGCGCAGGTAGCGCCGGCTCTTCGTCGTCCGGCCTGGTTATGGAGGAATTCGTGATGGGCGACCACGCGCGGCTGGTGGCCTCCATGCGGCTCGCCATGGAGCTGGCCGCGTCGTCCAGGTTCTTCGCAAAGCTCTCCGATCTCTTCGCCTCGGACGCCGCGTTCGGCGAAGCCCTGGCGCGCGTCCGCGGCAGCAGCACCGAGCGGCTCCGCGTCGTGGCCTACGGGCTCGGCGGGGCGGAGTACAGCTGGGCGCCGCGGTTCCGCCTCGCCGTCCTGCTCCTCCTGCGCGACGCGTTCCCGGAGACGGTCGGCACCGTCGAGGTGGTGTGCCCGACCGCGTCCCCCGTGGAGCGCCGCGCCATGGAGGACCTGGGCTGCGTCGTCACCGCGTCGGTCCAGCAGTGCCGCCCGGTGCGTGACCCGACGCTCATCTTCACGCCGTATGCGGACCGTGTCTTCTTCGAGAACCTGCTCACCCTGAACTGGAGCGCGGACCAGCTCGGCAAGATCGTCTTGCTTGGGCTCAGCTTCAGCGCCATGGTCAAGATGCTTGAGCTCAATATGTCCAAGCAGGAGAAGTTTGGTGTCACCGAGCAGAGGTAGAAAGCGAAGAGGATAATTGCAATTCAGCAATATGTGCGTGAGATTGATCTGTGCTCAGACATTGGAGGTTTGTTCGATAGCCCTCTCTGGGGAGATGGCCCTGATCCTTTCCAGAAAATAGATGAGTGTCCTGATCATAAGTCCAAAAGTTCAAAGGACGACTGTGTATGCATGCACTGCGTTGCTCATATAGAGAGATATGCCATGATTAGTGATCTTCCCATCACCTTCTCGGTTAATGTATTTCATCTTGATTCTGAAATTGACATGGAACATCTTGTGCCAGGTTGTTCTGCCACACAATTCCTATTTCTTCTGCAGGAAATATTTGTCTGTGATTTTTATGGAGGTGGAGTCTGATGTCTTTGGTGCAGGTAATGATTCTATGAGGGTCTGGAGCACAGTGAATGTCCAGATGAATTATGATGCCCAGCTAGTAGGGTAAGGCACATAAATGTTGAACATATTCTTCCAATCCACGCCCCCTCCCCCCCCCCCCCCCCACACACACACCGTCTGGTACATTTTAGGTCTCTGCAGTGAAATGTGCCGTTTTTGTCTAGTTGCCACGCTGCTCCTGATCATCTATGTTTGCTCTGCCTCTGGTTTCTCGATATTTAGTTATTGGTTTCCTCATTTGTTACTGACCGTTGAGTGATATTTGCTTCATCCATCATGATATTTCTGCAGCACAACTTCTTATTTTCCTCAGTAATGTAGTTAAGCTTCTTTCACCTTTTGTTTGATCACTGGAATCCATGCAAGAATATGGTACATTTTAGGTTTATGGAATGAGAAATGCTGTTTTGTGTGATAGTAGCTGAGATGATTCTTGTCATCAGTGTTTTTTTTTTCATTGTGTGCCCCCTCTTGATATGGTTAGATTTTTGCCTTTCTCTTCTGTTATTGAACTTTGATTAAGAATTGCTTCACCATTCATAATGTTGTTGCAGCACATGTTCTTATTTCATTAACGATTTAGGTAATGGTTTGAAAAAGAGAAAATAAAAATAACCTGAAAGCTTATATCTATAGGATATTTGATTTCTCCGTTTGATTTGCATGTTAAATATGAGGCATATAAATATTGTTTTAGAGAGAGCATAGAGCACTGCTGTAATAGTAAATATGTCTTATCTGGTATTGTAAGTTTAATTTTACTTATTATTTGTTGTTAACAATCTCATTGACTAATTTCTGTTCTATTTTTTTTCATTGAACTAGATGGCATTTGAATCCTACTGATGCATACATTGAGGGTAAGGACATAAAGGAAGCTGCAAGCATAGTCAAAGAAGTGCGTGAAACTATGCGAGATGTTAAAAGTTCTTCACTGTACACAAAGTTCATTGATCAGCTTAATGAAAACCCAAGCATTGGAGATCACATCTCTAGCATATTGGAAGCTAATGAATGCATGGGATTGGTTATTTATGGCATTGGGAGCTTTGAATTTAACGTGAATTCCCAGTATCAGCTTGCTTTCGCTCTTCTTCTAAAGGAAGATAAGGTATTTCCAGTTGGCGACATTGAAATCTATGACCCAGCACTCTCCCCAGCTGATGTCAAGGCTTGCTTCGACTTGGGAGTAAGAGTTCTTCTGGTTAATGAGCAGTGCCAAAGAAGTGTTGAGAAGCCGACACTTTTCTATGTTCCAGGACTGAAATACGTGGGAATCTCATGGAAGCAAACTTCTCTCCTAAGCAGTTAAATATGATGATTTTAGTTTCCTACGGGTTTAAGGACAGTGGGGAAAGTATATCTGGTGCACTTGAGAACTGGAACTGTGGATGTACGAGTGTCAGGGGTTCCCTTGGTTTGGAAAGGGACAGATTCCTGTGGGCAACCAAAGATTACATTCACGAAATTCTTTCTACTGAAAAATCTCATCAGGAATTAACTAATGGTATTTCTCAATTGAAGTTGGAGGTTCTTGAAGTAGATGATGCTATGGACATATACTCAAAACTGCCAAGTATGTGTTCTGCCTCTGAATTCTTTTTTTAGGATAACCTTCTTAACTTCTACTTACTTGGGTCCTTCTAGTATATTTGTTTAATGGTGAATTCGAATATACAGGACTGACACTCAAGGAAAAATTTTATCGTAACTTCGAGTTGGAGCTGGAATATGTATCGTACCTTGCTTTTGAGTAAGATTTCTGAAGGCTTGAGGCTAATATCTAGCTATTAACATTAGTTCTCTTTGAGTGTACTGCATCATGAATGAAAATTTTAGACCTGGGAGCTTAATCATTTTTGTGGAGACATCACTGATTGTTCTTCTCTCAAAACTTTCAGTCATGTGGCTTCTCTCCTTATGCAATCAGAAGAGCGGATATCACGCCCATTCAGAGAAGATCACTGTGATCACAAGGATGATGGTACTCCTTTCTGGGGGGATGTTTTCCGTCATCGTCTCCCAGCTATGAAACGGATGACATGGTCCCCTCCTCCCAAGGGTTGGATCAAGCTCAACTTCCATGGAATTGGCTGTTCCAAAGGTCGTCCTGCCTGCATCGGTGGCATACTCCACGACGACAAAGGCGAGGTGCTCTCCTACTATGCTGGTCAAGTAGGAAAAGTGGATAAGACTGTGGCCAGTGCCCTGGCACTTGAGATGGGGCTCCAAAAGATGATTGATCTCCATGAACCAGTTTTCAAACTGATAATTGAGGGGGACAATCTTGCAGTGATACGCTGGTGCAACAGAATCTCTCACCCTCCTGAAAGAGCTTTTGAATCATTTTCACGTAGCTATTGGTACATGGATTTGAGGCAAACTGAGGCACCTGCGCCTGACGATCAACCTGGGAAGTGCAACGAGGAAACTGGTGAAGACAAAGATGGTGGTTCGAAAGATGGAGATGTCGATGATGGTTCAAGCGACAAAGAGGACGAAGATGGATCTTCACCAAGTTCAGATTTGGAGTTTGTTATCCCTCCTGGATGGGCTCAAAGAGAGTACATAGCTTGGCACGTGGAAGAGGCTAATCGGGTGACGATCCGTCTGGCACGTGTGGGAGTTCATCTACCTGGGGTCATTCTACACCAATCAACCATGTGTGACTGTGGAAATGGAATGGACATGGAGAATGACAAGTCGGACGTTACATGGTAAGTGCCTATTGAAGTAGCTAGTCCATCCTGATGAGCTGCAAGTGTACATTCTTCCGTGATGCTAACAGCGCACATTTGTTGCAGGTTCCTTCATGGCTTTGACGAGGATGATGATATTGTGAAAAAGATCAAACAAGTGAAAATTTGAACTAGAGGGTTTATGTAACCTGATAATGAGGAGCTTGCTGCTGAGCTGACTGCTGTTGCTAATGGATTATTTTTCCATGTGTTGTCATTGGGAAGACCATCTATTCTGAAGAAAGTCGTGTCGCCTGTTCTGATGAAATCCTCTGCATGATAGGTCTTCGACGTCTTCTATTTTGCTCGTCTGTAGTTCAGTTTTGCTTCGATTTGATACATATGGTCTTCCTCCTAATTCGTATGTAATCAGATATTTGTCACCGTGACCCTGAGGAGCGCTTTGGGTGCATTTATGAACAGGTTGCTGTTCATAGGGTGCAATGAGAATGAATGCTAATTCTGAGCTCATTTGTTTGTCTGCTGGCTCTGAAAATGTTGCGTCCTTCCAGTTCCACACTTGCATTTGCGATCGCGCCGATTATCTGTCTTGATGTTTTTGAATACCAAAGAGGCAAACTAATTTGAGCAAAGCAAATCTGAAACACTGTCCATCCTTTTGCCGGGATCACCGCCCAGGATTGACGCGCCACTTGTTCGATGGAATGTCTGATCGGACGCATGGCGTGGAAGTTGCCTTCCCTCTGTTCGCCGTGCATGGTCGGCGCAGAGCCCTGGCCTCCTTGAGCCGCGTTGGAAAGGTGCTGGCAGTGGCAGTGGCGAGGTCAGTGGCTCGCCGCCGGCGCGAGAAGAGATGCCCCTGTGCGCGGAGCGGGGAAACCTCGTGAGCGTGCACCGAGAGTAGACCATCCTCGATGAGCTATTGAGCTCGCCTGGTTTCTCCTTAAGTGAGCGTGCCATGCGCAGCCTCTTCGCGCTGGAGATCCACAGGGCACCGAGATCGGCCGCCGCCGCGGAATCGCCGGACGGCCGGAGCATTTGCGGGCGGCAACTGTGTGCGATGAGTCTGATGACCCAGTATGTACAGCACACCACGGCACCACGCCCCTTGGATTGATTATGTCACAGACACAGTAATAATCCATCAATATGATCTGATCTGATCCGATTAGGTTGCGGCGTCGGGGATTCGGCCAAGGCCAGGAATCCATCACCGACTCCAATCTCGCACTTCGATTCCGGTTCATGTAAGTGATGCAGCCATTGCAAGTTATCTTCCTCGCCTCGTCCTAAGCAATCGATAGATCGGTTGAGTCAACTAAACTGCGGCGCGCTCTTTCTTCAGTTCTAGGATCAGAGATTCTTGCTCCATCTTCAGGCGTTCTAAAGATCAAAGATTCTTCAGTCGTAGGATCAGAGGTTAAGGCACATGGATACGGGGAAGTTGTCCAGCCGCAGCGTTTGTGCGCCCTACCTCGCCTTGAAGCACGCGGCAGGTTCAGATGAACCTATGTTCTTCAGCTTCTTGGACAAGAAGGCCATTGGCATCGAAGGCGAGCTCACGAACAACAATTGCTGGGCAACTCCGCAAGGCTGGATACTTGTTCGTGATGCATCTTCGTCGACAACGTATCTCCTCGATCCTCACATCCATACCGATCGAAGAAGGATTCCGTTGCCGCATCTACTGCAGGAGAACCAGTCGACGTATTGCACTTGTCGGCTATCCGAGTACCCTGATCCTGCCCACCCCAACTGCTGCATTGTGCTTCTTATCGAGACGGATGCCCCTATCATTTGGTACTGTCGTATCGGCGACACTGAATGGACGAGACATGAATATGACATCGGAACCTTGGATCTACCAGATTTGGGAGAAGGGTACAGTGAGAAAATAGTTATATCTCCAGTCACCGCATGCCAGGGCAAGTTTTACTTCAACGGCAGCTACAAGGAACTCTGCACGCTTGAGTTCAGCCCTGCACCTGTCTTCGGTTCCATCCCTATCCTCGGAGGTATTACTCCTACACCCACGGGCTACCGTAAAGTGTTCATGGTTGAGTCAAAGCAAGAGCTGTACATGGTGTGCTTTCTAGTTGACCGAATCACTGTTCACAAGATGGATTTCTCAAAGCAAGAGTGGTGTGAAGTAGATGACATTGGTGGCCAAGTTTTTCTGTTGTCATCGTGGTGCTTTGGGGCTTCACGCTCGGCAGATGAGTGCAGGCTGGAGCCAAATTGTGTCTATATGATCTATCCATGGAACAAACGCTTGATTATATTTTCCTTAGCCGGTGGTACCACGAAGGTGCACGATCTTGAGGAAATGACGGCATCTGATCAAGCACTGTGGATGCTGCCTACCCACCCATAATCGTCTGTGTTTTCTATATTTTGTAACCTACTATATTCTAGATAGTGTTTAATCAGCCTTTACATTTGTAAGAAGTGCTCTTGAGCGGCTGTTCCAGCACTGTCAATGAAGCATACGTCTTCACACTGAATACAAATAGTATTTACCTCCCTTATTTTTTCTTCCCAGAGTTTGTTTTCCTCTCTTTGTTCGTTGATCTGAGTTTTTTTTTCCTGTTATATATTACAATATTATTGTCTATGATGAACTTAGTAATACCAATTATTTGTTTTATAAATTATGTAACTTTTTGTTATGTTTTGTAAGGTCAGAGTTAAATGAAGTTTCTATGGTTCAGGTCGAGTGCATGAAGTTGTAAATTGATGAGAACCAGCAAACTACTCTCCCCAACTCCGTAATATTTGATGTTGTTTAGTTGATTTTTGAACTGACCGACGTCAAATAGAAGGCTGCTGACCGAAGTAGCTGAGCCTGAAAATAAAACTTTACAACAAAACCCTGAATAAGAAAAGCCTCTGCAAATGTTTTCTTCGTTTGGATCAGTCACCTCTTATAGTGCCCCACTGTTTATACGGAGCCGAACTGTCACGGTTCAAAAATACATTTCCAATGCCCCACTATGGTCAGGTTGCACTTGATGTTAATTTGAAAAAAAATCTCTCAGGTTTAAGATTATGCAAGAAATCTCAAGCATTGCTTTGCACCTAAACATTAGGTGCAATTTTACTTGGTGGCACATGGACTCCTGATACTCATAGATGAGCACAAATGACAATCACTGTTACCCAAATTTGTTTGCAGAGGTTGCTGTGATCTTTAACTTTTTGCAACATGGAATAAATTGTTAGTTTCATACATTTACAAAATCACGGATGACCTTGCTATTTCTATTCATCTTGCTAATGTGTCAGGTTGATCTGGAACATATTTTGATATGAATAGTTCACGCATGCTTTCTACATTCAGAATTTGACAACTAATGCATTCATGTTTACCTTGGCTTCTTTTTTTTTGTGTGAAGGAGATCAACTCTGCTTTTAAGAAAGCCAATAGTGCGGTACAGGGCTGGGGTTGCCAGCGAACATCAAAACAGAGAAGGATAAAACGGGCTATTCCTATTACATGCTTGGAAATTTAGAGTTCAAACACATCTGACAGAAGCACATTAGACGGAGTGAAGCTTTGGAACCAGTTCATCACTTGACGCCCCATTCGTTCCAGCTTGCCTTGGCTTCTCAATTCTATCTCATCATTTCCGTTTAATTTCCAGTTCATGGTTATTGGTTACGTTTATAACAAATGGGGGTGGTGTAAGCAGTTCCATTTTCAATCAAGTCTACTAACAGAGGTGGGTTTTTACTGCAGGTTTGGAGCCAAGAGATGGAAATACATCACCAAGATGATTTACTATCTTTGCTCCAGATTATAGTCCTTTTGCATTGAGGATGAAAATTCTTTTGCGCCTATATTATAACTCTACCCTCCAAGTCTCCAACGTGTCTCCCGAGAGGCGCTGAAGAGCAACATGATTTTTTTGTTTTTGCATTGAGGATCAAAATTAATTCTGAGCTTCAAAGATAATTGAGCTGAATCGCCTGCTGCCTTCTTTTTTTAACGAAATGCCGGGGGAATCGTCTGCCGGCTTCAGAGCATGTTGTGTCCTTGCAGTCACCAATTCATCATGAGATTCCTTTTTCCATAGTTACGGCTTCTGAGCTCTGATCATGTTTGCGTCCATGAGATTCCGACCAATACACCATGAGATTCCGTTTTCCATAGTTACGGCTTTTGAGTTCTGACCATGTTGCGTCCATGAGCCGGCGCTCGCTGTCCACGCCGGCGAGGATGAGGCCCACAAGGACGCGCCGAGCTCGACCGGCCGTCGCGGCCATAAACCTCCCCGGCGATCAGCGCGAACGAATCAACGAAGAAATACAAACCGATGGAAACGGAGGCCACGCCGGCGAAGCCGCCGGAGCATTTGCATGTAGCCAGCATGGCACACTACTGCCCCTGTTTCAGTTGCGGCGCGATCACGAACGCTTCGGAGCCCAAGGACAATCTGCCGCCGTCCTGTTACCAAGGCGCCGCCGCCGGCGTGTTCAGTAATAAACTTCCCGCTGGAGATCGTGGAGAAGCCGAAGACATGCCCCAGCCGGCCAGCCCATAGCAGAGCTCCTCTGGCCCGCTCCTCCCCTCTGCGCTCCGGAGATGCGACATGTGAGGCGGACATGGCGGAGGCGGCGGCCGCTCGGTCGCGGCACGCTCTATCCACTATCAATTAGGCGAGGGAGCGACCCGGAAACGCGCTGCCGTCTCGCGGTCGACGAGGCTTGCGGCGACAGGCGGCCGGCGAAGACCGAAGAGCCACCAAAGTAGGGGGTTATTTGAAAACAATTGGATCGCAGTTAATAGTCGCGATCCAAAAATAGGGGTGTATATGTAAAAACTTGGATCGCGATTAATAGTCGCGATCCAAAATAGGGGCGTATTTGTAAAAATTTGGATCGCGATTAATAGTCGCGATCCAAATTAGGGGGTTATATGTAAAAGTTTGGACTGCTTTGTAAATCTCGGTTACGGCGGGTGCGCGCCGCTGCAGCGCTGCTTCGAGACGAGGGGCTCCGGCGGCGGCGCTCCCCAGGGCTGAGGGCTCAGGCAAGTGGAGGAGCGTGGAGCCGTGGACCAGACCCAATCCTCCTCTCTACGCGCGTCCCTTCCCGGGGTCGCGCGCGCATGGGGCATCTGCGGCGGAGGAGCGCGTGCGGAGGCGAGGATTGGAACGGCGAGCGGCCAACGTGGATGTGTGGTGTGCAGCGCTGGCGCCGCATCCCGCCCCCATCTAGCTCCTGTCCGATGCTTCCTCTCTGTTTGGTGTAGCTCCGCGTGCAGGCATGGCTTGGAGCGTGCGCGGTCCACCACAAGCTCGATGGGTGCGTTTCCCAATCGCCCAGTGCTCTGGATGTAAGTGCCCCCACTAAACTAATCCTTGTCCAATGTCCATTCAGTTACGCGTGAACTGTTTCAACTTCGTGGTTAATTTTCAGCACACAATAGTACATTACATGACCCCCATAATCAGCACGGAATAGATGCCGATTTATTGTTTCCCTTTTTCAAACATTTCCTTAATCAGCAGTAAACTATACGACTATAGTACATTACATGACTCCCATTCTCTGAATCATCTTAACCTAACAGCTAGTAGGGCAGCGTCAACCCTCGTAATTTGTAAACGGCGCCTGTGTAGTTTTGGGGTGGACTTGTCGCATTTAGAGATAATGTGTGATGATCGGTCGACGTTCCTATCGAGCTTGACCATCTTTGATTCATGTTCTTTTTTTGTCCCTGTTCAACTGAAGCCATGGGATCGCCTTGAGTACTCTTTTATGAGTCTGGAGAATTCAGAGCCCTCGTTCTCCAATAATTTTGATGGTGTGTCGAATTCTATAATTCTTCCTGCTCATCATGATAATTCATTAGAGCGCACATATGTTAGTAAACCCAGCAGCTAGTCTGATAACATGTAGAGAACTGGTACTTCATATCACAAGGCTTACCTTCGCTGAAAACAAGAATTAGATCGCTATCAATTACAGTGTGGATTCTGTGAGCTATTGTCAAGACCGTGAAATTCCCGAATTCCTCGCGGATTGTTTCTTGGATAATTGCATCTGTAGAGGAGTCAACTGAAGCTGTTGCCTCATCGAGCACGAGAACGTTGCTTCGTTTTAGCAGAACCCTTCCAAGGCAAAACAGCTGCCTCTGTCCAACACTCCAGTTTTCCCCATTCTCGACAACTGCAGGAGATATCTCATGTGACCATCCCAATGAATGTATTGTTACGAACTGAGTATAGTATCAACAAACTAGAATTTCGTATCCCGTATCTTTTTTTTTTAATTATTATTTTTACATTTGGCTACTGTACTCAGAGTGCATTACCTGTGGAGTCCAGTTTCTTTGGGCTTTGCCGAACTATATCACCAAGCTGGCATTTGTCCAAGATCTGTGCAAAACAAGGGGGAAACAGATTTCTGATCATATGCTTCAGAAACTAAAACCTCATCCCTAGTGAGCATGTTTTTCAATATGTTTACCATTCTGTTTTTTTTTTTGTTTACAGATTGAATTTTGATCAAGTTATGATTATAATGAACATCAAAATTGCTACAAGTTTTAAATGTTACTAAGTTACCTCCCACACGCGATGATCAGGGTACTCGTTCAGGGGATCTAGATTCCCTCTGACTGTTCCTTCAAACATAGTTGGATCCTGCGGGATGATGCTAAGTCTGCCACGTAAATCATGCAGACCTATTTTGCAGATGTCAACATTGTCGATTTCAATTGTTCCTTGCCTTGGTTCAACGATCCTGAAAAGTGCTTGGATAAAAGTTGACTTTCCGCTACCAGTACGTCCTACAATTCCCACCTTCTTCCTTCCTGGAATTGTGCATGATATGTTTCTCAAAACAGATGGGAGATGCTCTGCATAACGAACCTGTAAAAGCAAAGAACAACATTAGGTAATTCCAATTCAAAAGTGCATGTATGAGGGTAAATGAAATCTTAAGTTTCCCTTATGAAATTAAAAAAAAAGGGAAAAAAAACACTTACACTCTCATAATAGAGAAAACACAGCTAACAGATGCTATATGGCATCGGTATCTTGTCTTATTAAATCTTCATTTTTTATATTCTGTGCTGTGGCACTCCCCTTAGCTTATTTAATCATATAATTACTTTTATTCATGAAAAGTATGCTCTTTATTTTTTCTCATACTTTAAATATGTGCATATTATCCTCTTCAGTAAAATATCATCAATTATGGAGATTCGCTCTGCAGCATTTTCTGCAGGTCTTTCCACCTTTGGTTGAGCATATAACTGTTCAAATTCAGACATAATTCCTAAATATCAATTTTGCAGTCTAGCTATCCACCTTGAGATATTTGTTGGGTTTTGCTATGACTGTACACAGTCACACTTGATTACTCACACCTATAGTGGGTCAGAACTCATTGTAATATTACACATACCTCCAAGGACCTTATATTGATAGTTCCAGCTTCTGGCCAGATGTTTGGTGGGCGGTAGTGGTCAACTATGAGAGGAGCCTCGCTAGGGATCCTTGAGTATTGCATTATTCTTTCAACCGATATCATTTTGTTTTCTGTGTTGCAAATGTTCCAAATTATGGATGCCAGCTGTGAGTTGAGATTCAATGCATAAGTCACCGCAAGTCCAGCAATGCCTGTATGTAAAATCATATTAGTTTGACAATAACCAAATGTAAGATAACATGAGGCTTGTATAGTCTGCATGAGCTTATGTGTATATAGAGCTTACTTGGGTTTATAAAACCTTCAGGAAGGCTCACTAGCAGAGTCAAAGAAAAGGCAAAGACAAAGTTGGATAGCATGTTTAGCCTGAAAGAAAGCCACTCCATCGAAGAGATGTTATGAAACCATGGCCTGGAGTGGTTGTCAATAAGACCAATGTTTGCTTTTCTGAAACGATCTTTCTGCCCATATGCTCTAATACTTGATGCTCCTGCTAGCGATTCTGCAAAATGGTGTAGGATTGGAGCCCTCTGAATTTGCGATAATCGGGCCAACTCTCTTGCTGTTGGTATGTAGTAGCGCTGCACACATGCAGTACAGGTTCAGCATTTTGTGAAATGAGTACAATCAAAAGAGAGGAACTGCTAGGAAACTTCCTGGAATTCATGGCACACAAAACAAAAGTAATAGCAAAAGGCTAATTATAAATAGGAGATTATTTTTGAGAGTTCATACTTGACACAGGAAACAGACCACCGTCACTGGAACAAAGATAGCAAAAACTGGCCATGCAACTTGTGACATAACACCAATGGTCCCCAGAATTTGTATGATTGAAAACACACACCAGCCAAGCTTGTTTGCTATTTCCAGATCTAGAACACTTTGATCATTAGAGGCCTGTTCCACACAAAAACAAACATTAATTAGTTTAGCTGGTGTTTTAGTATGTGACAGAGGATGAAATATTCATAAAATTAAAGCAGCACTGACCCTGTTCAAAATTCTGCCAGTGGGTGTGGAGTCAAAGAAGGACATTGGGGCACGCATGATGCACTGGAGCATGTTCTTGAAGAACTTTTCTGATGTTAGTAGACCAATCAGAGACACAAGCAAGGACCGAGCCAAGACACACAAGGCACTTCCCATAGATAGTGCTATATATACAGAGAAGAGCAGGCCTAATCCAACCATTGGAGTGGTTGCAGATGTCGAGGGAGATGCCCATGCCATCCAATAGTTGCTTGCTACCTGAAATATTTGGAAGAATGACTGTGCGGCTATCGTTATTGGCACTAAGGCTCCACCATGAACTGCCCTCAGGTATGCCCAGTAGACCTTCTTGCCAATGCCTCCCTTTTCTCGTTCTTCTTCTTGTGTCAACCTCCCCTTCTCACTGATGTCTTGTGAAACATCATGTGCAGACTCTTGCTTTGTTATGCCCTGAAGTTGATCGTCCATTTCATTTTCTGTATCAAGCTCATCCTCACTATCTGCTGATTTTTGGTTGTCTGACAGTACTCTGCTCGAATTCTCAGCATTCATGACAGATTCAAGAGCCTGGCTATGGGCTCCTACTATAGCTTCAAATCCTATGTTCTGTTGAAGGAGCTCATCAAATTTCCCTTTCTGCACGATTTTTCCATCTTGCATGACCTATTGTTTTGAATCCATGTGGCTAGTTACTTGACATCTTTAAACTTTGGACTTTGGACATGATGGGTTGAAGTAATAGTAATTTTAGACACTTACCAGTATAAGGTCTGCGGCTGGAAGGAATTCAACTTGATGAGTTACATACAATACTGTTTTGTCTTTAAGAATTCCCATTACACAGTCCTGCAGGATCAAAATATTTTATTTTCTTAGATATGAATCAATTATTTTGTCCACTTCTGAATCGGCATTGTGCCTCAAACTGTCAAATTGTCACATTACTATTAAAAGTTTAACATATTTGTGCATTTATCAGAAATACAGAACGAACCTTGAAAAGTTGGCTTCCAGTGTGGGCATCAACTGCACTAAAGGGATCATCAAAGAGGTAAATATCTGCATCTTCATACAATGATCTTGCAATTTGAATCCTCTGTTTCTGTCCACCACTCATGTTAATTCCTCTTTCACCAATCTCAGTCAAATCACCATTTGCAAACAGCTCAAGGTCTTTTGTCAGTGCACAGGCTTCTATGATTTTTTCATACTTCTCCTTGTCATATGGTTTTCCAAACAGAATGTTTTCCCTGATGTTTCCAGACAGGATCCAAGCAGTTTGAGGAACATATGCTTTGCTCCCACTGACCTTGACAATACCATCTATCTTTGGCATCTCCCCTAGTATGCAAGATAATAGACTGGACTTTCCAGAGCCGACCATTCCACAGATAGCTACTTTCATGCCTCTCTTTACTTTTAACTCTACATCTGTTAGAGTTGGAGAAGTTGTCTCTAGTTCCCAGCTGAATATTCCACGATCAATCTCCACATCATAATCTGTGTCATTTCTTGGTACTTCTATAATTGCATCACAATTCAATTCTTCTTCCTCGAGGTATTTTGCCACTCTATCAGCTGAAACTTTTCCCTGAGCAAACACCGAAAGCAGGTCAGGAAGTGTGAAAATTGGATCTTGTAGCATACGGAATGTTGCAAGAGCTGACAAAACAGTTCCAGCCGTCAGAGGAATCCCCATCAATATACATGAGCCGAATGTTATGGAGGAAATGAATGCAGGTGATCCCCAAAATATGAATGTTGTTAGAGCTGTCAACCTCACAGATCTCCATAGCCAATTGTACTCCTCACCTCTTAAAGCTTCTAACTTCTGAAGGTACTTCATATCCCATGCTTGAAGTTTCAGTATTTTCATGCTTCTAAGAACTTCTGTTGTTGCCTTCATTCTATTGTCTTTGGCAACCATGATCTTGCTTTGCAACCTCTTTTGCATTCTGGTTAGTGGAATATTGCATGCCATTATTGCCAATGTTGCCGCTAAACCAGCCCAGGCCCCAACCCCTAAGTTTTGATGGAGAACATATACAGCTAACGAAAGCTGAATGGGTAGCATCCAGATGTAGTTTGTATACCATACCACATCAGTTATCCTTTGTATATCTACACTCATGTAGTTTATGATCTCTCCGCTAGTATGTTTCTGCCTTGAACTGCAAGATAAGCGGAGCCCCTTTTGATAGATGTGGGATATCAAGGCGGCTCGTAGGCGCATCCCGAGCTGTCGTGCTCCAAAAACCCACTGCCTCTGAGCTATGGTCTCCACGACTTTGGCACTTAGAAAAGCAACAGCGAGGATGTAACCTCTTCTGATTCCATATTTCCTCTCTCCCCCAAGGAACTTCACCAAGTCGTTAATCAGTGACGGTCCGACATAGGATGCACTGGCACTTAATACTGCAAATCCTGCATTGATCATTGCTTTCCGTCTCATAAATAGAAACATTGCTCTATAGATCGATGAAGTACTTAAACCATGCCTGCGTTCAACATCATCTATGATCTTTTTGAATGAATCGGACAGAAACTCGGCGGAGTCTTTGCCATCAACATCTGGCACATCATTCTTCTCTAGAGGTTTTTTGTATCCAATAGCAAAGACAGGGTTCATCCATGAGAATGTTACAAGTCCAAGAATGCTTGCTCTTCCATATGGACATGGCCTTTTGGCTTCAGCCTGCTGTTCTACAGATGGACTCAATAGTGGCTCTGTTATGTTGCTATCTGTAAATGTGATTCCTGTTTTCCCTCTGGCTGAAATTGCAAACAGATAAGCACAAAAACCAAGCACGAACAGATCGATCCCTTCTTCTAGTCCTATATCTTCATTAACTGTCAAAATTGACCTAAGATCAAATAGCACAATGGCAACTGATTGCAGAAAGTTAAATATCCACCAGGACCGAATTATCAGTGGAAGTTTTGCTGATTTTGTTTTCTGAAAATTGAATACTGCTAGTGACAATATTATCCATGATAGCACCTGCAAACCTTCACAAAGAATTAAGGGGGGATACTTGCAATCACTTATTTTTTCATGTAACTGTGGAAATACTGCCCTCACAACATGAGTGGCTAATATAAGCAGGCAGCAAGCTTTGCATGCTTTATATGAGATACCCAGCTTTATATCTGTAATCTTGTCTTCCTGATGTTGTTTATTGCTTTCAGGAGTTGCAGTCTTCAATCTCTCTCTCCACCATCTGATTTTCTTGAACAGAAATTGAGACAAAATACTCATGATGAATAGCAATTGTATCAATGCAAAAGTGCACATCCAGAAGCAAGGTGAGTATAGATCCTGCCACTCCTGCATATAGGATAATATAGTTGAACCTGTAAAGATACATTGCAAATTTCATGTCAAAGCCAAATGGTAGAATACATAATTGGATTATAAAGAAGAAACGGACATGATCTTTTAGGGCTAAATTTGTAAACATTATTCGAAACCAAATATAATATGCTAACATTGGCCAAACATGTTTTTTTTCAAACAACGACAAGAGAGAGAGAGAGAGAAAAACAAAAACAGGAGTTTGAAAGATAAATAAAGGAAGGAGAGGGACCCAACTAGGAGCTGTGCCAAAGCTTGCAAAAAACAATATGAAGGACATTGACCTAGCTGATTAATGCTGATCATTGTTCTCATGTTTGATGACTTTCAATGAAGATAAAGTGGTAAACTGTATTACGTTAAGCCATAGTTGTAGGATGAGAGAGTTTCATCCAGTCTCATTCTGATATAAACATGTCAAGATTGATTAGATAATGCATTTTATTTTCTACCTTTTTTACGAGCTTTCATCAGCTTTTTATTTTAGAAAGGGAAATATAATTCAATATCTCAGCCTCTGCATGTTGCTGTACAAATAGTTCATTGTTACAACCCGAAAAACTAAAACAAGCTCAGGCTCACTGAAAGACAAGATTTCATCAGCTTAATTATAGCTGCTTAATTAAGTTTGAGACATTAACCCCAATTGCCAATTCTTTTGTACTGGAGTTCTCCTTTTAACTGACATTCTGCTCCGATGAACCAAAACTAGTCAACCACTAATATTTATCGACTTCCAGCCAAAATGATAGATATTGCAGAAACTAGAACCTGATCTGCTGACAGAAGCATTCTCCAACTGTGTTATAAATGTTTACTTGTTCGGCGGTTTTTCCCTGCTATGATACTTTGTAATGTTATATGATGCTAGAAGAGAAGTGGTTCGGTAATTAGGTCTTCAACTCCTAGAGATGGAGAGACCTGGACACTAATCAGCTATTCAGAGGGTACCGAGTTTGCTATGTTTTCCTTGAAGGACTTGCTTAAAACTTTAGACTGTGGATACGTATATCTCACTAAATCACTAGAGCTATATGTATCAAATTTATGGACCACTTTTTGTAACTCGGTACTGCTTCATTAATTTGTTTCTGTTCGACTGGTGTTGATCTTTGCAAACATTGCAGGACCAGGGAAGCAAAATGGAAAAAGGAAGGCAGGTGAAGGAGAACGGTGTGCGGTGTAATTCCGTCATGGATGTCTTCAGATGAGAGAAGAACCAGACGTATGCATGAACCTATCGTCGCCTGCAACCTGCATGCAGATGCAGGGATGGATTAATCCCGGACGAAGCCTTACCTGACGGACCATCGAGCAAGCCCCCGTGGATAAACATCTTTGGGATCCTGGCGAGAACCGGGAGGCCCAGCCTCCCTCTCTCCATCTTGTCTCCCCAATGAGACAGCCAGCGAACGAGAGACAGAGAGAAACTAAACAAGAGGGAACTGGAGGGAGAGAGAAGTGGGAGAGGGCCAGAGGCGATGGTGGTGAACTGGTGACGGTGATATAGTGGAGGCGGAGGAGAGTGGAGACGCCTGACAAATACGGAGACACCCCTGATAGTTGCGCTTTTGGCGTGGCGTGGTACCCGCTGTTCGCAGATCCCGTTCATGCCGTTTTCAGTTTTTCACCGGATGCGCCCGGCACCGCCCGTGGAAAAAACCCACCGCTGCCCATCCCATCATCAGTTGGCCTGGTGCTCTCTGTTCTGCACTCTTTGATTTTGCTAAGAATTTTTTACGGTACACAAACTCACTCAGTTGGATTACACACTCAATTTTTACATGATCAGTTCAGTAAATTACTGGTGCAATATTAGCCTTGTTTATTACTGTTGATTTGTTAGAGTTTTTATATCCAACTGTGTGGAGCTTCTTGCAAAAACACCCACTGTTTTGTGTTGAGGTAGTCCTGTGGAGTGACTGAATGAGAAGTGGTGGTCTATATACGTAGCCATGGCCACAAGGGTGCGAAACGACTTGCAGCACACGGAAAGGGAGCCAAGCCATGGGACGAAATCGGGGAGGCACGAACTGGTAATCAATATATTCCCATCATTGTCCCAATGATTTGTTCCGATCAGTCACTTACCCACGGCCCGACCGATCGCGTTCGCGCGCAAAACTTTACGGTAGAAAGCCCGGGCACGGAAGCATATACACATTCTTTACTTTACAGGAGGTCATGACTTTGACACTTACGTGGTGCGGGTCTATATTTTGGGGTGGGGCAAATTTTGAACGCTCGTAGTAAATAGTAATATTTTGCGATGGAGGGGATAAATCTAACAAAATTAGTCTACAAAGAGGGTACACATTTATAACAATTTATCCTCTATCTACCTGTGACAATTTCTTTCAAATTTTGTCCTCTATCTATGACTCGACAACGCTGGGTATTATATTATCCTTTTGTGTGCTGAAGCAAACTTTGCAGCTAGATGCTAGGGGATGAAACAAACCTGAGCGGACAGAATTAAGCCCAACAAATCCGGTCGAAGCACATGCCGACCGGCGGCGATCGTCACCAACCACGGGGCAGACGAGATATCATAAAATCCTCAGACCACATTCGCCTGTCGGATCAACAACAACAAAAAATGGTTGGTAATTAAGAACTTTATTTACTGCTAGGTCAGACAAGAGGGAAGAGCTCGGATTAGGTGAGATGTGCTTCTTGGTGCCACTAATTAAAAGTCTGATGCGAGATGGTGATGCCGCAGCTTGTAAAAGTACGGCGTCCTTCGATCTTCTCATGCATCCCCCGTGTTGTTGTACTTGCCGTCTTGTTTGCGGCCTTCTTCGCAAGCTCGCAGGTCCACAAGGGACAGCGGCCAGCGGGAAATGGTATGGTAGGGTAAAAAAGCAAACGGAGGCGGCGCTTTTGAGCGCGGAAGCCTAGAAGAGCGTGCGCCCCAAAAAGCATGGAAGAAAGCCGGCGATCGGCGACCACGTCGGGTGGTGATGAGCGGCGAGGCCCGTGACTCTTGAGCACTGCAAGCACAGGCAGTGAGGCATAGGCAGCGGCGGCGGCACATGCAAGCAACCATACCCGGCCACCATGCTTTGTACGGGGCCGTGCACGCGGGCCAGCAGCCGTTTCACTTTCACCACGCGCAAGTACAAATTCTTCCTGGCTAGCTTCTCCATCAGTCTCGAGACCCAAACTGCTACTATGCGTTTTATTGTTTCTTCTTTTGCGGGACGGAATTACCAAACGTATAGATGTGGCACGACACGAACTGATGATGACTCACCATCTAGGTTGGCCACATTGTTTTTTTAAAAAAAAAATAGTAGGGATCATAGATATTAGCCCGCAGGTATACCACATGTTGAATACTGAATACAGCTTAGCTTAGTGTGTAGGAGGACCGAGGAGTGCTAGAAATGATGTCACTGCTTAGTTCGCGTATCTTGTCCGATCCCTGCTCTGGAGCCGCGCGGCCAGTCCCCAGTCTGCAGATGAGACTCCAGCCACGAGTCCGTCCGCCCCGGGCCAGAGGGCGCTCCCGGCCTCAGATCCACGCGCCGGGCGACGACGCGCCGACCGGCACCAGTCGCGACGGCGACGTGCTCTTGGGCCCATCTAACGTGTGTTCCCACCGCCTCCAGCTCCCAACAAACGATGCGTCGCTGTAGCGCTTGTTCCGTTGTTTGGTACGTATACAAGAAGCCGTGAAGGGATCACGATCACCGCGCGCGCGTTCGTGATCGACCGCGATACACCTGACACGGACCCGTCGAGGCCACGACGACGACCTTGTACATACACAAGCATGCTTTGATTGGGTTTGGTGTCGCTTTGTTTGTCGAGTAGTAGTTGCGATGGGGGCGGGCGTGCATGCGGCTACGTACAGAGATCTCTTGCATCTACGGTACGCAAAGGGGTCTATCACACAGCTCGTTGCGTCGTCCCTAGTCCTTGCATTGCACCCGCCGTGTGCGTGTGTGTGTTCATGCTACAGCGCGCACAGTACGATATGGCACGTACAATGCATGATACGGGCGCGTGCGTGCGCATAAAATTGCATTGTCAGCTTGCAGCAGGACCAGACAAGTGGACCACCACGCCGCAGCTGGATACAATATAACTATCGTACGGTACAAATGTGTTATATACTACTAAACATGGAGCCTTTATTTCGACAGTTTACTTGGTTTGCCCACATCGGGTGCATCCTCAACCGCACGCGACTACAGCTACAGTAACATGTAACCGCTGACAGGACAGGGCTAGAACACACGTCAGCCACAGGCAAGGCACTGCCGATGGAGGATCAACTCTGTGAAAGTGAAATGTGCGAGCGATATGTGTCATGCAGATGCATGTGTGGCTGTGTGGGGATGAGTGTGCCCCAAGCTCATCTTTTATAATTTTATCCGATCGTGCTGCCTTTTCCTGAGTGGTGGGGGTACAGCACAGTACAGTCACGTATACATGTGGATCAGTTGGTGACTGATCCACTCTTTTTTCGTACCACTAGAGATATGGAGAGAGAGAGACAGCACAGCATGCTTGTGTCGTAGCTTCCTTTTGCGATCTGCTGACAGCCTCCACTTTGGTGGGGTTTGATTAGCTGCCTTGAGCAATAATTGCTGGAGCTTTGTATAATTGTACCCAAACGCATGCATGTCGTTTTGCCATCGAGACTAGTGGCCACGTAAGGAGATTGCACTTCATTCCAATGCAACCTAATGAAAATACTTCGTGAACAGATCGAAGATGGATGAGCAAGCTCCTGCATCAGCTCCTGCCTTATCCTATAATATGCCTGATCGTGATCGATCGAGGCCTTATTTTCTCTCCAGTTTCCACTACTACTTGGCCATTCAGCAGGGTGGTAAGCCGTCAAGACGCAACTGCCCCAGTGATCCACCAGCGTCAAGTCAATCATATCCGAGACTTGATAAGGCAAGTAACTCGAGACCGTAACTGGCTAGGTCAATCAATAGCAAAAGAGTAACAAAGAGTCATGGATAGCTTTTGTGTGGTTGGAAAAGGAGAACATTTTATAGATAAAGTTATCATAGACAACTAACTCAATATATATATTGAGATTGACAAAGTCATAATATACGATATAGTCGACACTCTGTAGCTCAATATGGCAAACTAAAAGGAGATACAGGTTTAGGCACATAGTAGACGCGGATTTGCAACGTCCCCTTTGTCAGCTTCTTACTTATGATATGTATATATTGCATCCACTAAAATAATTCTTAATTACAAACACGATCAAAAAGTTCTATAGGGCTCCAAATCACTTGGATATGTCCATCGCGATAAAACTAACCAAAATTATCACACTCGAATATATACAGGGGTACGCACCTTATGTGGAGAGAATTAACGTGCGTGTACTTCTTTGAAACCACCTAACTAGAACCCGTGCACGATCAGCCATGCACCTACAGTCGACGCAGAGTTACGTCTAATAAATAATTAAAAAGGAACCGTGTACGATAGTCAAGCAGATTTCTTTTGTCCATAATCGTGATCGTGTAGTCTAAATAGAATGGGTTCATATATGATATATATCATACATGACCCATGCATGTGACATATACGTGTGCTCGCCTTGGCAGCCACGCAATTGTGGCTAGAACCAAGTTGCCATATAGAATTCACGACTGAACGAGCAGACAAGTCTGTAATGAACTTGTTCCCGTGGCGCGCAAGTAGTCGCCCGTACTACATACGAAGTTTCCAACAGATGGATAGTCAATTGGAGTCGTCGTCTCCTAAAATAATTCGGTGTTTTTGTTGGCCAAATGTCTCGTCGTTTTCGGCCGGTTGATTGTGTGCAGCATCGACGTCAGTGGTCGAGTGCGAATGTGCGATCCGACGTATGCAACGTTTGCTTCTTTACTCCACGACCATGAACGTAGAGGTTGGGCACGCTTCTTTTGACGCTGTGTTCCGTACCACTTTGCGGTGGGCAGGGCCAGGGGCATCAACTTTCTTTTTTTTTTTCGAATCACACAGTACCGACACAGACGTTCACATACATGCACGCACATTTGTCTCTGCAAACCTCGGAAAGACTGGGCCGACAAATCCTTCGAATTGATGAAGTCACCATAGGCGCCTCGCTATCGGTAGGCACGTCGCCTACCACTGAAAAGAATAGCGCCGGTTAAATCCTGAAATAAATCCAGGAAAATGCGAGCACCAGTGCCGAGTCAAGGACTCAGAACCTGCACCAGTGCCGAGTCAAGGACTCAGAACCCTAGTAGGCTGGTTCCACCACAAGGAACTTTGCCAGCTGAGCTAGAGCTTAGTTCACAGCATCAACTTTCTTTATCTTTCGATGACCAAGTAAAGCATGAACATTCTTTTTCTTTTGAGGGAAATGAACATTCTTTGTCAGCAGGCACGAAGCGAGAGAAATGTTGAGACGAAGAGAAATGTCGAGTTTTTTTTAGAAAAAAGAGAAATGTCGAGTTTTTTTTAGCATGAGAGAAATGTCGAGTTGAATGAAACTTACGTGCTCCTGGGCTTAATAGCCGTATCAGCCCAACGATCAAACGGGCCACAGATAAGGGAAGCCCAAATCACCCAAAACTGGGCCCAAGATGAAAGGCCGAAAACCCGAAACTATCCCCGGTCCGCTGAGTCCACGGTTTTATCCCTCGTCGCCGGCCTCCGCCCCACCAATCGCCGCCGTTGCTCCAGTACTCTGGATTCTGTACTTCCCTGGGCCGGCTCGGAACCTCGTCTCGCCGTTGGGGCAGACGGGCAGTCCAGTTGCTAGCGCTCTTCCCCAGAAACACCCATGCAATGTTTAGCTTTTCCCAAAGTTTATGCAAAAAAACAACTATAGTGGCAGCCACTTTTGATTCCAACTAACAATTTATCGGCACATCCAAACAACAACATCAGCATTGGTGGCCATTTTCATTTCCCGTGGGTTTTGGCATTTCTACCAATGTGGATATCTACTTCCAAACACAGCCTCTAGGAGATGAATTACTACGTCGGTTCCACCTTCGCCCGCCTGCTGGGTCTTTGACCGGAGTCGTCCTCGCCAGAGGAGGGCGACGACGACGCCGACGAAGAGGACGATCCGTCGCGTTGGCGCTTGCCATTGGGGCTACGAATCTTGTGCATCACGTGTGGAGGCAGGTCCTTCCTCCGGACGTGCTTGACGGCCACCTCCAACCCGGGCCTCCAGAAGCAGTACGTGTACACGTCCTGCAAGAACTCCTCCGTCGTCGATCGCAGATCAAACTGCGGCTGCTGCTGCTGCTGCTGCTGCTGCTGCTGCCCCGCCGACATCGCCGGCTGCTGTTGCTGACGTGGCTTCGACAAGCCGACGAAGAAGGACGCCGTGCACCGCAGGCCGTGTGGCTCGGCGTCGTAGGAGCGCGGGTTCTGGTGGCACAGCAGCTCGCCACCCGTGTCCCTCTCGACCTTGGCCACCAGCTGCCGCATCCTCGACTCCACCCAACCCTTCCACTCACGGAGCTCCTCCTCGCCGCTGGCCACCGTGGCGTCTACCTGGAGGTAGCTCTTGTGCGCCCTGAAGAACGGGAACGGCTGGAACAGCTTGGCCCATCCCTGCCCACCACCGTTGGCGGCGGCGATCTCCTGACACGTGGCGTGGCCGGCCTCGATCTGCTCCCTGATGACCCGCAGCGTGGACGCCGAGACGTTGTAGGCGCAGTTCATGCACGGGTACGCCGGCGTCAGGACCGGCATGAGGTGGGCCCTGTCGCGCGGGTTCCGGCGGCCGTCCCAGACGGGGAGCCCGATCGCGTCGTCGTGCTCGATGTCGCGGAGCATCACCGGCGTGGGCCACCTCCACTGGGCGAGCACCTTGAAGAAGCGCGGCACGAGCATGCTGGGGGAGGCGTTGGGGTAGAGCTGGCACACGCGCGCCACCAGGACGGCCCACGCCACGCCGCCCAGGAAGCCCGACACGTTGGAGTAGACCCCACGCGCCGTGGCCCACCGCTTGACGCACCGCAGCGTCGTGCGGAACGCGGCGGCGTCCGGGACGAGCCGGAGGATCTCGTCGGCGACGCGAACGCCGGCGAGGCTGCGCGCCGCGGCGTTGTCGTTGCCGAGGCTGGCGAGCACGGACCGGCCGCCGAGGTCGAGGTCGACGGGAACCGCGGCGAGGTTGGCCACGCTGGCGTAGACGAGGTCCACCTGGACGCCGCGGAACACGAGCTTGATGACGGGGACGTGCGCGCCGGGCACGGGCTGGAGCTGCGTCACGGCGTCGCTCGCGGCGAGGGCGGCGGCGAGGACGACGAAGAAGCCGTGGTCACGGTCGGCGTAGGAGGGGCCCACCACGAGGGCGTCAATGTCGGAGCCCCGGCCGTGGACGCCGAGGCGGTAGGAGCCGAAGGGGACCACCAGGGCGGTGGCCTCGTCGACCATGGCGGGAGGGTACCCGTGCTGGGACGCGAGCTGCTTCACCCAGAGGTCGACGATGGCCTGGAGGTCGCGGAGCACCTCCTCGCGGATCGCAGACTCCTCGGGGCTCTCGTACATCCCCGCCTCGTGCAGGAGCTTCTCGAGCTCCGCCGTGCTCTCGAGGTTGGAAGGCGTCGGGCCAACCAGAGAGATGGGCTCGCCGAACATCTTCTGCGTCGGCTGGGAAGCCATTGCCATGGCGGGCGTGCGTGCAGAGAGCGATCGTGGGAGAAAGAATGTGCTGGTACGAAGGGCGACGTCCCCTTTTTATTTCGTGTGCGCGGATCCGACTTCTGACTACCGAGTGCTGATCGAATTCGATCCCTTGTCGGAGATGGTCAGTCAGGTTGCATTCAATGGGATCGGAGATGCCACGAGTCCGAAGTCGGATGCCACATGTGAGTGAGACGACGTAACCCGTGTCCCAGTCGGACTTGTGGATTTCACTGGTAGGATTCACAGATCACACCGTGTAATGAACTGCTTGATGATTACAAAATTTACATGCTGCCCAACTATTGTCAGTAATTTCTCCTGGGGCCTCAACAAAAAAATATGTATACTGTACACGAGAAAAGTATCCTGATACTTTTACAAATTCAAGGTCCCAGCCAAGCTCAAGCAGTCTGGTTCTTGGGCTACACTTGCTATACATTTCCAAAAGCAAAATTTACAACACATTTACACGTCTAGCCTACAAAATTCATCTATCGTACAATCTATTGTGCATTTAAACGGGAACCTCTAGGTTCTCGGAGAGAATGCACATCGTTATTTGTCAGGTCCAACAGACCACCAATCTCAGCTACCTTGTCAACAAGAAGCCTCAGCAAAGGTATCGTCGAAAGCGTTCGACGTGATCCAACCATGATGAGCTTCTTCTGCAACATAATCACCAAAACAAGGTTAAAACGGGAAATAGGAGTAGACTTATAAGCATGATGGCTGGCTTAACCAAGGTAATGACATGTTTTGGCTTTCTCTGTGATTGTTTATAAGTAGAGTAAAAATGATATGCATACATTTTCACTGTACTATCCAATATTTATCCATTACCATAACAATAAGTTTTTTTAAACTACCATAACAATAATGTTGACAGTGCTGAAAATCCATTATAGTCCGTAAAGAAGACAACTTCGGGGAATATGTTGTATAGGAAATTACACACATGGCAAATTACCTTTGCACGTGTCAACAGAACATTGATCCTGTGCCAATCGCCAAGCAAAGAAGACCCACTAGCTTTGGAATTTGCCGTTGAGCGCACAAAAGATACTATTATGCATTCCTTGTCTCTACCCTGAACAAGTCAAGTTTTTTTAGCGTTAGAAGACCATGCATAGGCCTCTATGAGAACATCCTTGCTACATACATACTAATAAAACAAGAAAGTACGACAGCTATCAAATCTTAACTGCTTTCGTCAATTAAGGACCAGAATCACAGCAATGAACTGATGAACCGGCCATTTTCTAGCACCAGTAAGAAACTGAATGAATACTGGATCTTGACTTTAGAGTACAGAGTAAGCATGGCAAGCTTAACTACTTTCACAATGTTACCAAAAGATAAAATACATAAGAAATTGGAACGAGGATGCAACTATTCTCATTAATTGCTCTCGCAGAGTGTCGCGCAACTGGTTATAAGAGTCAGAATAACTGTCAACCTGATATTTGTCGATTGTGTGAACCTCAACCAAACCATCAGTGCATTGCTGAATGAGATTTACTTGGGCGTTGTATGGGGTTATGATACCAATACCATCTTGAGGTACACCTCTCCTTGGCAATTCTTTGGTGACCTGCAAAACAGGGTTGGTCAGGCTGGTACAGCACAAGTTTACAGGACCAGACCATTTTAAATCTAGGCATATTTCCTTTAAGTCATCTCAAACAGACAAGAGGACACACTCGCATCACCCTACACTCTCACATGGTTCATTTTGAAGAGGTGGAGCACTCAGACAAGACAGGCAATCAAGAATTATTGTTCAACGATAAAAAAATAGCAAGTGCACAGCCCGACCAGGAACAGTACGTAAGCAGAGGTATAAACAGAGGCATGGAATACAGTCCATACTAGCACACATAGATCAGTACATACCCATGAAATTATGTGTGCTTCCGTGGGATTGTTCACAGTTCTGTGATCCTTTGCCTCAAGCGCAGGTATTTGATCTGCAAAATTTTTCACATATTTAGCCTTGAAAGCAAGCGTATCAGAATATCAACTAATTTAAATAAGCAAAGACCTGTATTGGCGAAGATGACAGCCCTATCAGGGTTTAAGATCTGCAATTGAAATTTGGACAACTGATAAGGACACTGCTTAATCATAAACTTGTTTAGGATCAAGTTCTTTTAAGCTGAGAAGAAATACAAAATTTAAGGGAAAGGTGTATTACCTCTTTCAACTTCAGTTGCACTGATGCTCTACCAGAAAACTTGAGTTTAGCATTTGCAATTTCCACTGAACCACAGCACAGCCTATTGCCGTAAATCAATGAATTTGACAGCTCCATGATACCAGATGACATGCGGTACTGCAGCAAGGCAGACAGTGAATTCAAATGGTACAAGGGCCCTTAGTTTAGCAGAAAAATATGTATAATTGATCAACATTGTAACAAAGGATAAGGATTAATAAATACCTGGCAGCGCAGTGCTGAGATTGCCTAAGGGTGCGCTTCTGATAACCTCCGAAATAAGCTAATGCCCATCCCATTTTCTCGAGCTTCGGAGCTCTACAATTGTTTTACAGAACAAAATACTTAAAACCACAAATTAAAGATGAAAATTAGAAAATGGTGAACATAAACAAACTAGTAGGTACCTGGACAAGTGGAGGAAGTTGGTAATGGTCTCCTACTAGAACAAACTTAGTTGCAAGCATAAGAGGTCCTAGTGATACCTGGCAAGTGCAAAATGAAAAAAGTGAGAATGTAAATGGAGGGATCTAAACTTCTGGAAATTGTTCGAGAAAAAAACTTCTGGAAATCAGTTTTTAGCATTCCTTGTGATTCCTTACCGGTAATGTGATTTGCCCGGCTTCATCCATGATACATGTGTCAAACTTCTTGTGTGCTAATAAGGGATGATATATTCCCAAACAAGTAACTCCAACAACCTGCACTTGCTCCATTCTTGCTTCATTCTTGCTTTAATCGCATCTACCGATTGTACCTCAGCTGCTGTTCATAAGAAATAATCAAAACATGCTTTCTTTTTAAAAACTGCAAGTAGATTGATAAAGCATAAAGTTCTGACTTAACAAGCAGTGATCCCTGACATCAGGATGTACAGCTTCATGCCTTCCAATCCTAATAAAATCTACACCCTACAAGAATGAGCTATCAATCAGAACAAAGCATCCATTGTTGTAGTACAACACAATAAGATACTCAACAAACACAGGAAGCTGCCCACTGGAATAGTCAACAGGATTGAAATGAAAGTAAAAACAGACGAAGTTGGAAGATCAAACTGAAGATACAAATAACCCAGTACAAGTTTAGAAGCAAGGAGGAAGTTGTAGTACAAAGTACTGAAGTAGTACATTGAGGGAAGAACACAAACCTCAGCCTTCAACTTCATAAGTAGAGTATCAATAGCTGAATTGGTATATGAAGTTAGCAAAATAGATTCGCCTCTTATCAATAGTGACTTCACAGCATGCACCATTGTATATGTTTTGCCTGTTCCAGGCATTCCTAAAATTAGAACATAATCCTTTGCTCCTAGAATCTGAATGAAACATATGCATTAGAACAGGATAGTGGATAGACATGAATATCCAGATTACAGGAGATCAAAAAGTGAAAGAGCAAATATTTACTTTATGCAATGATCTATGTTGGTTATTGTTCAAATTTGGCAGTGAGCGTATGTATGATAGAGCCGGATCTTGGCTAAGCAGCCCTCCACTATCAAACCTAGGAGCCTATAAACATCCAAATTAGGATATTCCTGACAAGAAAAAGGGTGTAGGAGATATGCTGTAACATGAATGTACTCGCATGTGAACAGACCTCAAGATCAACAATCAACTTCCGTAGGTGAGAGTTTTGTGGATTCTGAGCAAATAGTTGGACAAGATTGAGTCTAGCAATAAGCCAATGTGAAATCAAGTTAGAAGATCAACTTGGTGAATCACCCACCAAAAGATTGGAAGAAAGCAAATCAAAATAAGGACTAACCTCATTATGGCAAATGAAGAACTGAATTCATCTTTGTCTATCCGCCAAATTTACCTTGTGAGGTCTTCTGGCTCAGACAAGGAATTACTATCTGGAATTCTCAGACGACGTGGTAAAGAGACCTAGAAGAAGTCAATTGGAAATGCTAATCCTCAGCCTAATTAGGTAGACAAAGAGCTAAAAGTTTTTTATTGCCAAGTAATACCGTTATATGGGAGCAGCGACTGATGTCTCTCACAGATCCATTTGCAACTGCTATTCTCCCAGATTGAGTGCTAAGCACCTAGCAAGACAGCAGAAGATATGAATATGATAGAAATTTATTATGGACAAACATACACAAAAAGTAGTAGAAAATGTTCATGCACCATCATTAAATGGATTATTGACATTAGTTTATCTTACATTGGATCATGTTTGTTTATCTTACATTGGATGAGCATGTTACTGAGAACTTATATCTCTATTTAGTTTCTATTAACTTTAGTGACATAGTGGTGCAAACAATAAAAGTGTCATGCCCTACAATAAGATATAACTGGTAGGTCAGTATATCTAACCATGATTATTTTAAGAAGCATGAAATGACTCCTACAATTTATTCATTTCATAAAGTGAATAAGACTTACCACAGGGTCACCACATTTGAAGCTGAAATCTAGGCTGTCAAATTGAGCATCTGACTGATCAATTGTTTCAGGCTGCATCTTATGGTAAATAAAATTGTATATGTATCTTTTGCTTTTTCCTGAAGAATCTATCAGATGCCCATTTTTTAAATCAAGGGCAAAAAAAGATGGTGCACGGTTCCCGCTCCCCGAATTTGAATGATAGGGCTGGAAAATACTCTTCTTCTTTACCTATATTTAGCATAAACTGAGGTTAAGCAAGTAAACTCCAAGTTCGACAGCACATTCAACAAACTAATATACCTGAGAAGCTCTAGCTTCGAGATCAATCAACCTATCCCAATGTTTAAGAAAGTTATGATGCGCAGTTGTCAAGTGATTCACAAGGTTGTCAAAGAGATCGCCAAGCCCACTAGCTGCAGCATCACCTCCATGTGCCTGTTGCAAGATGTAAAGTTAATGTAGATACTTCCAAGAGTACCACTAAAGGAAAGCTTCATTACGAAAAAAAAAGAATATTCACACCTCATGGTATATGGTGCAAGAGGTCAGGTGTCGACATCCATTGCATGTTGATGGGCTCTGGTAAGAAAAGGAACAGGATTTAAATTGAGTTGCACAAATGAATCAGTTTTGCCTATGTTTTTAGTCAAACCTTTAGCATTGGAGGAAAACTCTGCGAAATCGATGCCTTGAGGATCTCAGTGGCAAGCTCATTACGGCGCATTATTAACCCAATTAAATCGGACCTCTTTACTTTAATTCCCTTAAGAAAGAAGAAAAATGTATAAGAATGGGGTAGCATGCATGTATCTTGAGTATCATCTTACGAGATTACCAATGTCTGGTCAGTGTGCAGATAATACAGAAGACCCAAGTCAATATCCTTATTCAAGTATCTGAAAAGCACAAGGTAACCAGTAAAGACTTAACAGAAAGACTGCAGAACAACTCAGGATCACAGAAAAGTGGTGAAAGAATAAGTGAATTATACCTCTCAGTCATCAACAGTGTGTACAATATCACCTGAGCAGAGTGTTCCATAGCTGTCTGCAAATATAGACACATATTTGTAAATGGCGATACGAATGTAGCTGAATTTATCAAGGGAATAAATTTTTATTATCCGAGAGTTGGTTAGGTAGATCTCATTTGTCAATACAGGAAAGGAAAGAAATATAACAAAGCCTTCTTGTTCATAAATGAATAGTAAAGCTAACGGCAAGGGCGTAAGGCCAGGATGTCCCATCACATGTGAAGCATGTAAACAAAGAAGGATCCCTATCCCACAGTATCTGGCATGTAGTGATTGTGGAATCTAAATAATGACCATTTCAAAGGACTGGACAGCACAAGACAGCTGACAGTAATCCCAGACAACTGTTAGCAACTAGTGGCATTGGGGTGCACTACTGCAGAAAAGCCATGCAAATTTGCAATCAGTTACCAGCTTATGAATAGATAGGAAGACATCAAGACAGTAAAAAACTAGTTCAGGATTTCTCCATATGAAACACACTAAGCTCATCGATTACAATATTGAAAACCATGTTTATTTGTAGTAATTATATGAAACTAAGAATCTCAATTTACTCAGGTGAAAACTCAGTTGGTACTTTGTACTAAATAAATGAATCTCAATCCCAGCCACTATAAAATGTTGCCAACCAAAAAAACATGGCTTACATTGAAGCAGGTAAATAGTTACAAATATGTTAGTGAAAAATAAATAACTAAAACATGCTAAGAATAGAGGTTAAAAAGTGCATCTTTATTGGTATCCAGGAACTTGCTTTACCTGACCACTAGTTGATTTACCAGTCTTGAACTCTAGTGGCATTATTTTATCATATGAACCACCATTGCATGAATCGACCCTTGATATTACAGAAGCATCGATCATCCCTTTCAAACCATATCTTGGGGCCCATGCCATTTCCTCAATATCCATCACCTAAGGCACGTGTAATTTCACTTTAATAAGAGGGGTATATTATTATGCATGGAGACATCTTCACACAGCACGAGATCTAGCCAGAAATTCAAACACGGGGACAGTGCAATTTTGATCAATGGGAAATTTAAAACATGGAGATATAGCAATGGAAGCCATAACATTGGCCACTTTCTTTTGGTTGCAGGCACCACGAAATAAACCTGCTAGGGCGCTAATAGTTCATCCAAAAACAAACAAAAATATCACACCCAGATAAGATAGGAAGGGCCTATTCCAAACTATTGTGAGCTCAGTATTATCCCTACCTCGGTCACCCCAACCGTCTTTCTCCCTTCTGTATGTCCAAAATTGACATTGGAACATTTTGAACCCTGAAATTGCAGTGTATCGTTAGAAAACAGCGCGTGGCATACATTCTGGAGGAAAGTACAAAAGTAACAAGAGATTGACTTCAACGGCTTCGAAGCAGATATTTCGCCAATTAATTTTACGCATAAACTGTAAAGATTATGTGTAGAAAAGTCTTAATCCAATACCTTCTCTTCAAATCTATAATAACAGAGGCAATCTGCCATAAGAGATTAAAGAATCATTTTAATATTTCTCACCAATAATTTTGGAAAAGGACTAGGAGAATAGTCTAGAAGGGAAGGTTCCTTTAAAAAAGGAAAGAGGAAGTATGTGGAACTACGGTACAACCATGTAAAGTTCAGAAATCCTTGGAGGTATCAAAGTATAGAAAACATATGGAGCTATTAGAATCAAATCTGAAAGCCAGATCTACCTTTAAAAAGCATTTGAACCAGTTTAATATCTTGGGAATCGCTTCAATAAGCGTGGAGTAAAGTTTGCTTTCATTGGCTGCATAAGGATAACAAAAGTTAGCAAGTTGGTATAATCAAAGAGGTGATGTAAAAATTAACTCCCACCCCCCAAAAAACAAACAGCAAGCATTTTTCATCAGCAACAAGCAAGTTAGCATCTTGGCACTTCTTGTTTCTAAAGACAAAAAAAGTATCAAACAACATTGCAGTACTTTTTTTCTAGAAGATTCGACAGAACTGTCTCATTGCATTAAGAAGCGAAATTAGAGTTACAATAGTTCACAAACGTTGCAATAATCAGATGAAACATGTTCACAAACTATCCAGGCATTCTCTTATTCAGCATGACCTCTGATATAGTCGACCATTTTGTCCAGGATCTTACCTTCACATGCATATAAACTCTCAATATTTCTCAAAAGAACTTCTTTTGCTTGCTGTTCCAAGAATTGCGGCGTAGGAGCATCTTCAAGTAGCCCAGCCTGAGACATAAACAAAAGGAATGTCGATCATATCCACAATTACTGTATCAATTGACCAAACATGGCAAAAGTTAGCACAGCTTGTGTAGAGAACCTGAAAGACTTGATGAAGAAGAGTACCAATCAAGGCACTGATTGAATATTCATTGCTTTTTAATCTGTCATCCAGTACGGATCTTCTTGGACAATGGAAGCTGGAAGCAACCTAAAGTATGCTAATCGTAAAGATATGCAGTAGGAAAAGATCATGAACACATGTTTTTTGTTATAGAAAGTAATGTGAAATTTATGACTAGGTCTGAAGGTCATAATAAACAGTCATGTCAGCCAGATTAATGTAGCTGTTGGAGCATGGAACAAAATAGCACAAGGGATAGTACTAACCCTTGTCCCAGAAATGAGTAACTCTGGATGGACAATAACAAGATTGCTGTCATTGTTAGAGTATATTTGGTAGTTTAGATATATGTATCGTAGACTGCCATGTGTATCCGGTGGGGTTGCCTTACCCCCAAGTCATGTACTCCTATATATACCGGCTGAGACCTCAATGCAATACAATCCATCTATTAGACACAATTCATTATTCTACATGGTATCACGAGATTAAGGTTACAAATCCAAACCTAAACCTTCCGCTGCCTCTCGCCGCGCCCCTGCTCTCCTGCGCACCGTCGGTCGTCTCCCACGGCGCCCATCTAGGGCACCCCCTCGACGGCCTCCAAGCGTGCCCCCAGGGAGATCACCCATGTCGATCTCCGCCGGGGGCAGCGCCCTCCTCGATTCCCGCGGCAGATCCAGTTAATCTGTCGCCCTCAAACGTCAAGCAGTAGCAGATCGGACGAGTACCTCATCATCCGCTGAGAAGCCGTCGACGACAACCCGTTCCGTGTTGTCGTGGTGTCAGCCACGGCCTCCAGTGATGCTTGTGCGGTTCCTGTGCTGTTATGGTGGCAGCAGGGCTCGCGCGTGGCACAGCTTCCACGTTGTCGGCGGATCCCTGGCAGTGCCTCCTTCTCCATCCCGTCTCGGTCCCCCTCGTCGTCGTTGCTCCTTTTGGTTGGATCCGCCGTCGCCGTCTCTGGCGGGATCCGCCGCCACCGCACTTGGCCAGATCGGCCATCGCCTTGGCAGGGAGCCGCTCCTCTGGGCGGGATCCGCGCCGCCCCTCTGGTGTGTGCCGTCCGCCCTGTACGGATCCACCGGTCACCCTGGCCGGGAGCTCTCCCTGGTGGCCTGGTCTGATCCGACCCGCTCTCCACCCCGCCGTATGCCTAGGCGCCTCACGCCTCTATCACTTTTCTCTCTCCATCACTGCTCTCTGTTGACCGTGAGACAGAAGGGAAGAGAGGATGAGGGGTTGTGCTACGCGCACCCAGAGGTACTACACGAGATGCTGTTGCGTGTCTTTTACCTTTTGCTCGATCACTAATCGAGATTGCGTCGCCCAACGCCCATCGACCCCGCGCTTCTACCTCGACGTCGGCATCGACTTCACCGGCTTCTTCCTCGCCTCCGATTGTGCAGCATGGCTACATGGGCGATGCACCGCTCTCTTGGCCGCTTCTCCCGCCCGTCAACCCTCGCCGGCTCGTCTTCGCCCTCACCGATCGGAACGCCTCCATCGACTTCGTCCATCTTCACCTCGCCTCGCGCATCTTCGGTCTGATCAGCCGACGTGCGTGATCCACCCGGCTCCCGTGACGTCCGTCTTCGTACTGCACTTCCCGAGTATGGAGGGCTCCCGCAGTGTCGCCTCTTCGGGCTGCAGCGGTACCACCCGTGGTCTCCTTCACCGTTGCATCTTCACCGCCGTCGACTACGTCATCGACCTTCGTCTTCGACTCCGTCAGTGCGCGTCTTACGCGTATGGTCTTCATCAAGCTGTTCGAGTTCTTCGCCGCCTCCTTCGAGTACCGCCGCCGCATTACTCGGATCATCCGGCCTTGTGCTGAACGATCTGGGTTCCCCTCCTCGCTTCGTCTAGCCCAACCTCGTCGCCAGCGTCGCCGTCTCATCTACCCCGTTCGTCTACTCCAACAACTGCGGGCTGCATCGGCATCTTCTACCCCGCCGTTCTTCTGCACCCACGACCGCCTTGGAGGTCTTCTCTGCTGGTCTCTCAGACGAGGGCGTCTGGTTGTGCACTCTCCCTCACACGTCCGGTATTGGCAATACCGGTGCGTGCCATCGTCCCCGATGCGTTCCTGGGTGTGGCAAACCCATGAACGTCTCGCCCGATGGCCTGACTACGTCGACTTCGGCATCGTCCCTCCTCTTCGACTGCCTCGATGTGTCGCCATCTTCATCTTCGGCGTCTTCTCCGTTACGCCATCACCATGGCGCCTCCTTGTGCGCCCGCGGCTTCATGTGCGGCTACCTCGTCTTCGGCAACCTCGACAGCTCTACGTCGACCACGGCTACTCTACGCACAGCATTCTCGACCATGGCTCCTCGCCCTCCAGCTCGGCTACCTCGACATCGGCACAAAGGGCTATCATCCGCATGAGTTACTCGCCGGTTCTCTCCAGTCGCATCGTCCGCACCACACCAACGTTTTGTCTGTGGGGGGTTGTCAATCTGTCGGCCCCTGCCTTCGGCTTCTTCTCCAGTCTCACCGTCTGCGGTGCTCCCGCTGTGACTGCGGGGGAGTGTTAGAGTATATTTGGTAGTTTAGATATATGTATCGTAGACTGCCATGTGTATCCGGTGGGGTTGCCTTACCCCCAAGTCATGTACTCCTATATATACCGGCCGAGACCTCAATGCAATACAATCCATCTATTAGACACAATTCATTATTCTACAGTCATGATCAACAATACATTTTCCTTGGTCATCAAATTCTCCAATGACATTCACAGTATCACCAGGCCCAACAAGACTATGGAACCTGTAACAGGTTTGAGCAGAAGGTTTAAAAGAAGCAATATTGGTGGTTCATGTTGTTTGAAAAGAATCAAACTAGGAGGGGGGCGGGGGGTGATGCTAGCTAGCTTGAGGCAGTATCATTTTGTACCTACCATTCATCGCACAAATGCACCGCACATTCTTTCCCAGAGTGTTCATTCAGTAGGCGCAGAATGAGAAAGGCTATCACACATTTATCTCATGCACAAAGGCAAGGAAGAGTGGCAGGCACCTTAACAGGATAGCGATTACATGATGAATCATCAGTTTTATGTTTGTCTGACACCTGAGAGGTAACACACAAACTCTTATTTCTTCACTAGGAGAATTCCTTGACATTAACTCAAAACCAACAGGAAGAAATTAAAACGCTAACCTCCAATACAAGAAAACTTTCCAAGGGTGGGACATCAGTGTTTTTCTTGGGTGGGATAGTTAAATCATCATCATCAACAACAGAACAATTACTGTTGGTATTATCCTCGTGTGTGGCTTGTCCTCCTTTGCTTCCATTATCAACAGGCAATTCTTCCTCCATAATTGCATCCTCAACTTGATCTAGAAGATCAAGTAATGCCTGGAAACAGAACAATTTCACAATTTGATTAAATGATGACTTCTTCTGAAATAATTACTCTGTTCCAAAATATAAGATGTTTAGTTTTGTCCTAAGTCAAACTTCTCTATATTTGACTAAAATTATTGAAAACTACATCACCATCTACAACTTAACAACAACTCCACCATCTACAACATCAAATTAATTAAATTAAATCCAGCATAATATGTCTTGAATCTTGATGATGCATTTGTTTGGTATTATAGATGTTGGTACATTTTCATATAAACTTTGTAAAAGTTAAAAAGTTGAGGGAGTAGTAGTCTAGTGGTATCTTGAGGAACCCCTCTAGTTCACCTTTTTGTGCTGCCCTGCTCCCAGCGGTTCAGGTCCTCCCTCAGAAGTGCCACCACCGTTCAACTGCTGCTCATGGAACAAAAAGATTAACCCAGGAAATAACTAGCAATAACTTTCAGCTGACAGCAAGCTCACTAACAAAGTTCATGACAAGTATACCTCACTGCAACCATACGAAAGTGAAGGCGGAGTCCGAAATGGGCTCTGAGAGTCCTCAACACCATCACAGCCAGCTAGAGCAGATCCAATAATTCCTGAATTACGCCCTGAAGCAGTACACCTCGACAAGCCCAGTGGCGATGAATGCCACTTCTTCATAGCCTCGAGCGAGGGATTTTTCTACCATGTGAATTATACACACGAAGCGGAAATCAGACAAAAATGAAGAGTTTCATCTGCCACACCTACAGGTCATAAAGCGGCTCCAGCACACACAAGGCAAATACACCCGCGCCCTCATAGTCATAGGTGAACAGCGGCAGCATAGACTAACTCAAGCAAAAGAATTGCAGAAATGAGTGTACCTCGTTGTTCGAGCACGGATGAAGCGCCATCCCCAGAAATTGCCTAGACTTCGTCGTACCCAAGCGTTGATTCACCGGTGAGATCTTCCAAGTCACCACCTCCGCGGCCCCATCATCCTGGCTCTGCTTAATCAACTGAACCGCACAACCAACCACACATAAGGAGTCCACCCGGAATCACGGCTAAAGAAGACAAAATCTAAACTGTTACAGGGAGGCGGCTACCACTCACCATTCCGGGAGAAAACCTGACCCGCTTCGGCGCCAGCGTCTTGGTGACCTCCGGCGAGACCTCCAATGGCTCCTCCTCGGGCGGCGGCTGCGGAGGAGGAGGGGGAGGTGGAGGCGGAGGCGGAGGGGGGTCGGGCTTCTGGCGCTTGGCGTTCTGGGAGGCCTGGGTCTGGCGCTCGAAGAAGTGGAGGATGCCGAACTTGGCGGGCTGCGACGGCTGCGACGGCGGCGGCTTCTTTGAAGAGGCGGCGGCGGTGGCGCGCTTCTTTGGAGGCATTGGCGATTGATGGACGAGTGACCGGCCCTAGGTTGGGTGGGTTCTTGGCGGTGCGGCGGCGGCGGAAATGGAGGGGATCGGATTGGGGAGGGAATGGGGAGAGGAGAGGGAAAGGGAGATGAATCGGCGGGGTGCCGGAAAGTGGGAAGCGGGTGGAAATGGGGAGGAAATTGGAATTCCCGCGCGGAGCAAGTTTTGGCGGTGCGGAATGGGCCTGACGGAATGGCTCGGAAGGCCTCAAATGGTCAAATTGCTTCGGCCCAGTAAACAAATTGGCCTGCTGACAATTGGGCCCTTTCATGGATCCAATCAGTCCTCAAGGCCCACTGGGCATCTTTGCTCCATGATGCTTTGCCGTTGGGAAAAGCCCATCGTATTTATCGGGAGAAGTTAAAGGTGCTTGTTGCTTGCTGTAATGCTGTGTGTATACTACTACAGTATACTAGCCTATTGCACGTGTTTGAAGTCCAATGCCAGCCCGTATTGACGAGACCACCAATCCGACAGGCGAGTGGGAGATAGCGAAGGGCTCTCGAGTTCTCGACACACCCTCGTCTTGGCATGCAAATCCAGCCTCGGCAGGCGAGTGAATCAATTCACTCTCCCGTCTCGATCGAACGAACCGGTGCTGTGCTCTAGGTTCTGGAAGGTCGAGCTGTTTCGTCCTCGCCACCCTCCCCAAGACCTGCCGTGTCCGTTCGTCCATGTCGCTTACCGACCAAATCAAGACCGTGTTGCCTCTTGTCACGAACATTAGTACTAGTATACGGAGTACGTTCATGCCGAAGATTCGACAGTGATCCTTCAAGGTTCTGAATTCTAATTCTTTCTGGGCACATTTTCTACTGGTGCTTGGGAGCTGGGACGAGGACGCCAGATGAATGGAGTAATCAATCACTAACCAGATCATCAGAGTTCAAACCGTACTCTTGAATGGAAATGGAGTAGCTGAATCAAACCCGGAACCCTCGCGCCCGTGAACGCTCGGCGTGCGCGCGGCTGAGCTTTGGTCACGCCTCGTTTTCTCATGGTTAACTGCAGGTGCACGAAGGTTCGGTTCGGTTCGGCTGGGCTCCAAAAGTCCGCGCCCGTGACCCCGCTGCTTCGCGAACTCGCCGTCGTGACTCGCCGACGAGCGCTCCCGCGAGCCGATCGACTCGTCGACGCGCGGCGAGACGGAGAACGCCCGGAGACGGTCGCCGGCCTGTCGCTTTGAGCGTCACGAGAGCCACGGCGGAAGTGATAAGCTGCCTCTGGCTTGCCGACCGGTGGCCCTGTCACTCGTACAGGACACGGCGCCGTGCACCGCACCGGTTGCACGCCGTGGACAGTACAGGCTACATTAGAGTCGCTCCGTGCATGGGACGAGATTAGCGTTAGCAAAAGCTCAAATGCCACGACGCGTCCCTCCATCCATCCGCACGAGCGAGTGGCATTTTGTGTGCACGCGCGGCCGCCATCGGGACACCCAAATCTAGCGGGTGCCCCGTACTCGTCTGCTGAGACATCACGCGGAGCTGAGCTCCGCTCGCTCGGACACGCCTTTTCACATGATCCGGCCATCGGGCCATGTTTAAACTTTAAACACGGCACCCGAGCTTTCCAGGAATCGAATTTCTCATACCACCACTCCACCAGGAGCTGCTGAGCTGACCGCGCTCGCTGACAGCCAAGCCAGTCTCCGCCATAAAAACCGCAGAAAACCTACCAAGATAACGGAAAGAGAGCTCTCGCGGTCTCGCCTCGCTCGCTGATCCGGTCCTCCTCCCGCGCTCTGTCCCGGGGATCAAATCAAGATTCAAGAGAGGTGAATGGCGGAGGCGGCGTCGGCGAGGGGAGGTGCACGGGCATGAAGTGCGCCAGGCACCCGTACGAGGGCGGCGCCGGCGTCTGCGCGCCGTGCCTCCGCGCCCGCCTGCTCGCGCTAGCCGCCGCGCAGAACGAGGCGTCCTCGCTGCCGCCCCTGCCTCTGCCTCCGCCGCCGGAGCCGGAGCCCGAGCTGGTGTTCCCACGCTCCGTCTCGCCGTACGTGTGCCGCCGCAAGTCCGACGCCTCGGCCGCCGCCGCGCGGGGGCGGTCGCCCCTGCTCTTCTTCCGGACGCCGCAGGTGGGCCCCGCGTACGGCGGCGGCGGGGGCGCTGGTTTCGTGGAGGGAGACATCGGGTTCCGGAGGCGCCGCAGCGGCAGGTTCTCCGTCCTCGCCGCGCTCTTCGGCCACAGATCGGAGGAGAAAGAGAAGGAGAACAACGGCGGCGGCAACGACCGGAGGCGCCGGCCCTCCTGGCTCGTCGCCTTCGGGATCGGTCGCCGGAAGAAGGAGCAGGCCACCGCGTCGTCCCCGCCGCCGCGGCGGTCGTGGCACGGGGTCAGCGACCAGGGTCTCTCGCCGGTGCGGTACGCCTGCGGGGACGGAGACGAGAGCGGAGCCTCCCCCGCGGCGGTGTCGCCGTGGCTGCCTTCGCCGTCGCCGATGCGGAAGACCACCTGCCGCCGCCGCAGCCTGGGGCTCGGAGGCCCCGGGGCCGGCGGCGTCTCGGGGTTCGCGGTGTGCATCAGCCCGCTCGTACGGCCCGGCCTGCTGGGCAGCAGGCACCTCCGCGGAGGCCACCCACCGGACGCCGTCTCCAGCGAGCTTCGCCCGTCGCCGCTCCACCCGCTCACCTCCAGCGCCTCGCTCCACCATTGCCGCTCCTGGAAGCTCGCCGACGGTGGCCGCTTCCGGTGAGCCACGATCTCCAAGCCATTTTTCACCACGGCACCACCCACAAAATTACACCGCTATTTTTACGTTTCGGTGGGGTTTACTTTTTCTCTCTCGTTTACCTTACGTGAAAGCCAGGGTGGAAAAGCACCTGTGCAAGCTGTTCCACTGACATGTGGGCACCGACATTTCTTCCACGGGTGCTGCTTGTCAGTTGAACATGTTGCAACGCTGTAAAAAGGAGAGAAAAAAAAAAAGCTTCCCGTGCTCGATGCTCATGTACAGCTTTTATTTTCTTTCTGATCCGCGCTCGAATTTTTATCCCATTTTGAGATTCTTTGGTCAATTGATTTATCGTGGTGTCTGGTTGGAAGGTATAGAGGTCATGTGGGTGGAATTAAATGCTGGAATTATTAATGGGCGAGGGATCTCAGCTGATCACATCTGCAGTGCCGGCAGGCTGCAGGGCGCGCTAGTGCTGGAGCGGCAGTGCTGTTTTTTTTTTTCATTTTCGTGCTGAAAACCCATTAAAAATGGTCTCGTTCATAGCATTACGCATCTGAATACCGTAATAATCCCTTATTTCATTCGGCGGTCACTGGTCATAGTCTCAGAGAGAGGCGTTTAGACAATCAAACCCTTCACAGGGGACAAACGAATTGTGGTGCCTCCGTGTTTTGGACCAAAGCAATTGCTTCCAACTTCGTCCCAATCAGGCTAGAGGCCAGATCCGGAATTCCCGTCATCATCCCGGCCGTGGCTTCCTGTGCAAACATGCTTGGACTGGACGATATCACCTTGCCAAACTCGCACCACGATTTGGGTGCGCAGCTCGTACGAGAATTGTCCGTTGCTTTGCTTCCCCAACTACAACACTCGCTTGCATAAAATCAGTGCTCCTAGAGCTAGAGGTAATAGTAACTTGCATAAAGACCGTGCTAATGTACGAGTGGTTTAGGAGGGGCTTCGAAGTCAACTCTCAAGTTGTGGTTACTATGCAATGCTAGTCCTAGTACCAGTGTTGAACATAAAGTCAACGACGAATCTAAGAGGACTGTGTCGCTCCGTTAACGGCTGCAACTACAATCAGCCGTGTTCAGTTCCAGAAGTTTTTTGAACTCTACTATTCATCTCTCTCAGAAAACACACTTCTTAGAAAAGTTCCCCTTTTAACTCCTTTTTCAACTTTCATATTCATCCCTCTCACAGAACACGCTTTCCAAAAAATTCTTTTCCTCCCTTCCCAACTAAACACGAGCTCAGACTGAAAGCTGCCAATAATGGGGACGTCTGCTGAGCTAGAGGGGTGTTTAGTTGAGGGGTGGAAAAGATACTTTTTTTTCTAGGATGCGTGGTATGTGAGTGGGATGAATAGGAAAGGTGAAAAAGAAACTTTTGAAGATGCGTGTTCTGTGAAAGGAATGAATAAGAAGTAAAAAATACTTTTAGGACTAAACACGGCCCCACCCACCCACCCGGCCACCCGAGCTCTCCTTCTGACCGCAATCATGGCAGGTGGCCTCGTCTTCGTCTTCGTCTTCGTCTTCGCCGCGGTCGGGAAGAAAGAAAGAAAGCGCGACGCCTTTCCGGTTTAAAGGCAGTGTGGTGCGGTGCGGTGGTGCCAGTGGACGGTGGCCCTGCATGCAACTGAAAGGCTCTGCCTGATCCGGTGAATCGCGATGAGCTGTGCGACGTGAGTGACTAGCATATGGACCGCACAGCACCACCAACCCGGCTCTGCACTGCACTGAGCCTTTTGAGCTCTGATTAACATAAAAAAAAAAGAGAGAGAGAAAGGTGGTGAATTAAACAAAACAAAGGAGAAAAAAGGTTATTAATTCAGTGAGGGAAAATGAGGATTCTATTTTTCTGTTGCCCTGCATGTGCTTGTCTTGGTCAGCTATTATTGGCGTAGGAGGGATGCATGCATGAACGTTCCATTTCCATGGATTTATTGGGTCAACAAAAAATACAAAATGCCGACCACTGCATAACTGGGTTCGTTCTATCGGACGAAAAAGAGATAGCAAATTCCAGCTTCCCGGTGCCAGCTCTCGCTTGATAAAAGCCTGACAAGGATTTGTGACGCTCTGATGATTGTAACCGAGCCTATCTTCTTGAGCAAACGTTGGTGGTGTTTTTAATATTGCACGGCCGTGTCATATACGATGAACCAAGCACGGCGTGTACGTAATGCGTAGCGGCTTGTGAGTGAACTCGTACGCCACCATGGCCATTGTTGCTTCTGCGTGTCCGCCTCGCCTGTCGGTTTCTGTAGGGTTAAGATTGGGCCACTTCGTCCTGTCTATGCTAGTTCTAGCTCCTGGCTTCATCAAGTGGTCGCTTTTGTCTCAAGAGGAAAACGGAAAAAATTAAAGAGGAAAACGGAAAAACCTCTGCCTTCTCCAAGCCAAGCAGCGCAGTTCAAGAATGCTGCATTGGGCTAAAAAAATACTAGGCCTGAGGAACATACTATTTGGCCCATCCCAGTAACCTGTAACATATGTAGGCCATCAACTTTAATTGCTCCCGGCCCAATAAATTACTGGGTTTTAATGTTCTCCCACCACCAAAGTTGTTACGGCCCATGAGGCAGCGACGGACACGAGAGAGTCGGAGCCAGATCCAGACGCGGCCTGCCCTGGCTGCCCACCACCACACAGAAGAGTCACACACACACGACGCACGCTAGAGCCGACGACTGACGACGCGAGCACCGGCGATGGGCGGCGGCGGCGCGCACGGCGGCACCACCTACAAGGGCTACACCATCCCGCACAACAAGCGCTGGCACACCGTCGCCGGCAAGGGCCTCTGCGCCGTCATGTGGTACGCACGCGGGCGCTCCTTTCGTCCCCTTTCCCCTCCCCCCTCCCCGATCCATCCATTTCCTTCGAATCTGGTAGCTCCCCGACCCCAACCCACCGTCCCGCGCCGATTCAAGGCTGCGTGAATGCTTCTGGCGATACCTCCCTGCTTTCTTCGTCCTCGCCGGTGGGATTCGGGTAGATCAGGAAATGTTTGTAAGAAGTTTTGATGGTTGTTTGTGCACAGATTGTGAGCACCTTGGGATGGGGAAGGGGTTGTACGCTGTGCGATCCATCTGTTCTCATCGCCGGCGCAACATAGGCTCAATTCGTGTAGCAAAAATCCGAATTGAGGATCTGGAAATGGAGCTTGGTATATCGTCTCGTTAGGATATTGACATGTTGCTGCATCCGCGAGCTGCAATTACTGTAGTGATCATGGCCACGGCTGCGAAATATGTTCAGAGTCATCATTTCGCAATTATGAAGGAAAAATCTGACTTTTCATGCTTTAGGCTCTTTGGTAATTTGATGGTAGCTTTCTAACATTTTGTAATGGCTCTGTCTCCCTGTTATTACAAGAGTTTGGGAGGAAGCTTCAAGTATTGTTTCATCTTGATGTCAAACGCGATCCATCCAAGTCATTTCTTTGTTTTGACATCCCTAGTCAGTTATCAGTTAAACGAAATATTTTTCCAGGTGTAGGATTATGTCTACTGGATGTATATATTTTTTTAGCACGCGGGATGTTTAATTTGATAAAAAAAAGTTACTGTAGTTGACATTTATTTTTTTCCACCTTCGCATCTTTATTGACCTGGACTATCAGAAACCAAACAGAATAATGATCAGAAATTTATTATTGACACAGTAACTAGCTAATCGAGCACTCGTACTTGAACTATCCCCTTTCCAGTACCAGCACCATGCATGTATTTTGCATCAAATTATACACAAGTCATGATTTCATGATGTATGTGGCATGATATTGAAGACTGCAGTTCTTCTGTGCATGTCTTTATGGAACCTGGAACCAGCTTAATGCTTTCTGTGAGCATAGATTTGTTAAACAGCTTGAAAGTTGTCCTTTTCTTAAATATCTATAGCTGGAGTTTGGTATTCGTAATGTTGTATTTTTTTCCTTGAAATTTTAGGCTTAAAGGATGATTAATTATCTCAGTCATGTTTAGACTTAAAGGATCTAAACCCTAAATATTTTAACAGCACTCTTTGGGCTTATTTTTGTAAGTCACAAGCATAACCAAGTTTTCTGCTTTTAGGTTCTGGGTTTTCTACAGGGCTAAACAGGACGGTGCTGTGCTCTTGGTAATATTCATTTTTATTTTTGTCAACTCCCACTCTGCAGTCTGCACTATATCTTGGTTTTCTTGAATACAAGTTAAATAAGTAAAATTCTTTCAGGGTTTGCGTCATCCTTGGGATGGGCATGATGATCACGGTCATGGTCATGGACATGGTCATGAACATGAGGTATTAGCATCTGATCTCTTGTCTTCACTTATTAGCATTATAAATGCAAGCTTTAGCTTTTCATTTGAGCACTGTCAAATATAATATTTTATTTTTCTTTCCTCTGGGCACCAGGTTCCTTTTCATTTGTTTTGTTTAGTGTATCAGACTTTTTAGCATCTGATAACCAGATAGGAAGAAGAAATTATTCTTGGCTACCATATATGTAGCTGCGTACCTAACTTTGTGTCTAGTAGTGACAAAAACACGCCTATCATGTGCTGAGATTGCATAATCATTATTGGGTGCTTCAACTGGTATGGCTCTTACTTCATGAACTGTTTGTGTCCTTGATGAGTTAGTTGATTAGCTTGGTTCGTTCTTCATTGTGTAAACATGTTTTTTTTTGAAATGATGTTGCAATACATGATGATCTTTGTGGGAGTGGTACTGATAATTCCCTGATATTACCACCCTGATAATTCCCTGATGATCGTTGCTTACATTGTGTGTGTTTGAGAATTTATAGTTTCTAGCAGCAAAGTGATGTGTAATGTTCTAGCTCTGGCAATTTAACCTAAAATTGGGAAATGCTATACTGTTCTGATGAAAGAAAAAGAAAGAAAAAAATCTTTATGGCACACTGAGAACTCAGGGATTTGTTATTGTTTTGTGCAGGCATCATCATCGTCGTCATCTTCTCATTGAGTCACTACTTGGGGCTGACGGTGATGCGGTGCTTGGCATGTTCCAACTAAAGTTTCAGTTAATAAATTCTGCTGCCCTGCATGGGACTATGTTATTTGCAAGAAGTTCAGCACAAACTGGTTTCCTGACGCTTGTGCTTATGTATTTGATTTCAAGCTTCAGTTGATATATTGTGGGAAAGAATTCGGAGCATGTTGTTTTTTCTTGTGATCAGTACTTGTGCCCCTTGTCCTGTTCTGATCACTATAAGAAAACGTCGTTAGGCTCGCGTTTTCTGCCCTTAATGTATTTCATGGGCTTTATGGCAGCTCATCGAGAAGGGGAATAGCGAGTCATTTTTTTCCCCATTTTTGTTGATGCTGAGTGACATTTCGTTATGAAGGTAGGTCCGTATAGGCATATAGCCATATAGGCATTCAACTTGATTGCTTCAAATGACGATGGCATGAAATGTGCCAGCAGAGATCGAGTTATCCACTTATCCTGGTTTTGTATTAACATTCCGATGTCCATGATGGTAGCACAATCTTTCCTGCAGCAATGAACGTAATATATTCACGATCTCCATATCCAAATTCGGCATCAACAAGTTGAGCAAGTTTCCACGCCTTTGTTTGTGGCTATGCAAGGTTTTTTTTTTTTTTCGCGCTCTTGTGGACCTTCAGTTAATTGAATGTTATGAGAGAGGACTAAGGAGCAATGTATGGATGTTGCTCTTCCTTTCTATCTTTTGTGTGTGCGCTCTCCATATCTAAATTCGGCATCAACAAGTTGTTCTCTGTCAGCCATCAGAAAATTATAATCAGACATGTATCTGATGGGCAACAACAGCTGCTCAATTGAGAAGAGGAATTGTGTTTCCTATTTTGTTGATGTTGGGTGACTGACGGATCATAACAACCATGGTTCGTGCCTTCATTCCTTTGCTTCAAGCTCCAGGGCCTATAGCCATTCAGCCTATCAAACCGGCCGCATTTCATCGCATTTTAGAATGTTTGGCAGCGAATCTGTAGGGGGTGGATTTCAGACTCTGAACCAGCTGGCTGTGCACTCAGGATGGCGTTCCGAGCAACTCCGGCTGCTGAACACCCATTGAATGGAGCAGGAACACCCATCCGCCGACCGCCGCCGCCGGTGAGACGCAGTGTTACCGCGCCAATCCGAGCCCGACGCCGCTTCGCTTCGTCACAGGCCTCGTGGGGAAATCGAGGCCGCGCACGGAGGCGAATTGGGTGGCGATGGAAGGACATGGGATGGGGATGAGGGGAAGGCCCATCCGCCGTGACGAGGCGGGAAGATGGATCGTGGGCTGGGTATTTCGAAAAAAAAAAACTCAGGAGAAAATTTACATATCTTTAAAGAACGAATCTTCCACGGTAAAACCCTCCCACGTTGTGCCACGTCGCATATAAAACTCGACCGTCGGATCAGCCGCACAGACGGTCCAGATCGAGCGTTTCTCAGATATTTTGCAAAGAAGCCCTCGTATTGCGGAGAAATCAACCCGCCGTCCTCAATCCCCTCCGCCTCCTGGGTCCTGCTGGCGCCGCCGGTCCCGTTCGCCCAATCCGCGCTGCTACACCTCCTCGCCCGCGAGCGCCATGCCCCAGTCCATGTCCCTGCAACGCCCACGCGCGGATGCCTCCGCGAGTTCGCCGCGTCCTATGGCAACGCAGGGATGGACAGGAATCCCCCATCAAGGTGCGCCGCCATGAGCTCCTGCTCCGCCGTGGGGCCGCGGGGCTGCGCCGACACGACGAGCTCCTGCTCCGCTGCCAAGCTGCTCCGCCAGCAGGGGCGGGCTTAACTCGATTCAGCTCCACCGTTGCGAGCCTGCGCCGGAGCTCCGCGCCGACCGGCCGCGTGCACAAGCACAGTTGCGGCTCGGGCGAGCTCCAGCTCCGTCCGCCAGCGCTCCTCGGGGTGGCCGCATGAAGGAAGCTGACGGAGTCCAACGCTCCCTCGCTCTCTCACGGAGTCAGGGCTCATAGCCTCTTGCAGTATTGCTCCTGCATTGTCCGCGGTGTTGTAGCCAGCCCAGCTTCTCCATGCATCGCGCGTCGTTGTCCGCCTCGCAATTCCGCAGACAGCCCGCTTCGCTACCTTTCATCACCTGCTCTCATACGCCGCGCTCGGCGCTCCCCGCCGTCGGGTGGCACTAGGCTCACCGCTCCGGCTGCCCAGTGCCCACTACTCGCCCCCCGTGCAGTCTTGCCTGGTCAGCTCCAGGCTCCAGCAACTCATGCGCGCGCACGGCCATCCTTGCGACATCAAAGACCGGAGTCCCCCGTGCTGCATTTTCTCAAGCGCAGGAGAACAGCACCAACGGCTCCGCCTGCAATAGTATCTGTTGTGCCTACAAAGTGCTCGACGAAATGTTGTGTCTATATAGCAAAATTCATTGTGCTATGTCTCTCATATCTTGAGTTCTGGACATCTTTCTCTCACCAAGCACTTATAAAGCATTCACTGCCACTGCCATGTGCAACGTTTTTGTACTGCTGATCCATGATCAAGAACTTCAACAACCATTTGTCATAGTATTCACCTCGAAAACTAAGTATGTCTTAATGCTCTGCATCTCTCAATAAAGCGCCTATGTTATCAATCAACTCATGAATCATTATATATAGGAAAAAGTGTAGATTACCCTCCTAAACTCTTATAGAAGAGTAGATTACCCCCTCATACTCTTAAATTGTGTACTTTTAACCTTAAACTCTCTAAACCGTGTAGATTACCCCCCACAAGGCCTTAAGACCGATTATGTTCCATGTTGTCTCACACTACCTGGGCACTTCAGGACCGCGTAGGCTTCTTTGTTTTTTTCATCGTCATATACAAATAATAAGGATCCAGACACTTTAGGATCATTTATACTTCCAAAATCACTTCATAATTTCTGACTGGGCACATCTGTTGCCACTAAGAATTAACAGGGTGCATGCAAAGTTGTTCGATAGTTAGGGAGGAAGACAAGTATTACGTTAGATTATTCGGAATGGATATATAAATCAATCTGATTACCTGGAGAAAGCACTATTCTGTCCACGACTCCACGCCTTCGCGATATAAATCAATTTGATTACCTATCTAAGAAAGCATTATTGTGTCCACATCTTAGTTAGGAAAACCAATATTAATACTACTCCATTCCTTCATTCCTTGGAGAGTAACATTGAACCAGTCTTAAGGCTTTAGGGGGGTAATCTCCACTATTTGAAGAGTTTAAGGTTAAATGTACATGATTTAAGAGGATAAGGGGGTAATCTACTCTTTGGTAACAGTTGAGGGGGGTAATGTACACTTTTTCCTATAAATATCACTGGAGTTTGATTTGCATAACTCAGCACACTGGGGAGGCAATCCAAGTCTACTGTTCAAGTGTTTATAAGATGGTTTGATAGAAACATAAAACATTAACACGCATCTCTATCTATACTATTGATGCTGCTTATCTCGTGAGGAAGGGAGAGAGAAAAAAAAACATTCTCCTATTTTTTTAACGCAAAATTTGGGCTTATGTTTATTTACATATTATAGTTTCTCGACTCTTAAATATAATAATTTGTTAGACTATACGCTAAATGCTAAGCAGTTAGTCATTTACCGTTTAAATGGCCATTAAATGGGCTATATGGTAGATTAAACAGACATATATTTCTCTACAATCGAATTCTGAACATTAAAAATTACCATTGGCACTAAAGCTTTTGGACCTCACACAACATTGCCACTGGCCAGCTCAAATGTGCATGGCGCGGCAACGCCGTGCCCGGTCATTTTCTAGTACCACCTTAAAACGGATCGCGATCAATACTCGCGATCCATATTAGGGGGTTAAGTGTAAAATACTGGATCGTGACCAATAATCGCGATCAAATCAAGGGGGTTTCTGCAAAATATTTTGACCGTGGTCCAAGATGAGATGGAGGCGGTTGCGCCGGCGGCGGCGGCGACGCCCATGGAGACCCAGGCGACCCTCAGCGTAAAGGACGGCGTCTACGACGATGCGGATAACGAATCGGCGCCGCCGCGGGATGCTGATTTGGTCGTTTCCGGGCCGGGCCAGAGGTTATCCGGAGGGAGTTGCGGCCGAGTCAGAGGAGGCGCGCCATGAGAGTTAAACTGAAGCAGCGCCGGGACGGCATGGAGGCGGTGGAGGCCATCGGCTAGTCCGAGGAGGTGCTCCCGGGCCGGGCGCTATCTTGCTTCCTGCAGAACAGACGCGATCCAATCGCTGTTTCCAAGACATCAGGGGGCTCAAAATCTGAACTTGATGTCTTGAGCTCCAGTGCTCAACTGAAGGAGTACAAGGCAAGCTGACGATGAACTTGGCGCTCCAACAATGAGAGAGAACATGAATCCATATACGTGTGATCCTTTACTCAACCTGTATACTACTATTTGATAGGTGAAAGAAGAAAAACAAAATAAAACTAGCAGCCATACTACTGAGCATCTTGCTCAAGCCGGCAAGACCGCGTCTTTCCCCTCTCGCGCGGCGCCGGCGCAGACACGACACTCATCCTTCCCGGCGCGGCGGGCGTCGACGTAGTGCTGGTACACGTAGGAGAGGAATCCCCAGACGGCCATGAGCATGGCCACGACCTTGATCCCGGTCATCCTGTCCCCAAACAGCACGACCGCGAACACCGGCACGAGCGGCAGCGCCAGCGTGGCCGTCACGTTGGCGAACAGCGACGACACCCTGGCGATCAGCCGCACCGCCCCAAACGCCGCCGCCTGCCACGACACCGCCGTCCCCACCAGCGTCATCACGTACCTCGCCCTCCCGTCCTTGAACGCATCCATCTCCCCATGGATCGTCCTCCAGTCCCCCGACGCCATCAGCCCCACCACCGACACCACCGACGCCACGAGGTTCGTGTGCATCTGCATCGCCAGCACCCACCTCAGCGTCCGCGCCCTGATCACCTTCTCGAAGGTGACCTCGAAGAGGGACAGGATGAGGGCGAAGACGGCCGACGCGGCGAGCACGAGGACGAACCCGACCGGGTACTTGCCACGTGGCACGTCGCTGGAGGAGGTGCCGTCGGAGGAGGAGCCGACGCCGAGCAGCGCGGCGGAGAAGGTGAGCACCACCACGGAGTTGAAGATGAGCGCCGTGAAGCGCTGCGCGTTGATGAGCCGGGAGGTGACGGCGTTGAAGCCCAGCTGCGTGGCGGCCACGAGCGAGAAGGTGGAGACCGGAAGGTACTGGAGCGCGTACGAGTACATGAGGTTGTCGAAGCCGATGAGGACGCCGAGGCCGGCGTAGATGGGCCACATCTTGAACGCCGCCGGCCGGTGATCCTCCGGCGAGGGCGCCGGCGTCAGGAGGAGCGGGACGAGCAGGAGCGGCGAGCCGCCGGACTGCGTGAGCGTGGCCATCCACTTGCTGTTGCCGCCGGAGTTGTAGTACAGACGGCCAAGGAGGGTGGCCACCGTCGTCCCACAGAGAACCATGAGCATGTCCACGGCCACCGTCACCCACCATCGGAAGCTGCGTCTCGACGTCGGCCGGGACATGGCGGCCTTGTGTCCATTGCGGCCGTCTTCGTGGACGGATTCCTCCTCGTCCGGAATGCCTTATCAGTACAGTGAAAAGTTACGATGGGTTAGTTTTAAAATTGGAAATTTCATATACTAGGTATAGCTAATTCTTTTTTTTCTGAATAACACACAAAAAAAGACTAAGGAACGCATGCAGAGTTGCTTTTGTGAGATAGTTTATACTTTTTTTTTTGTTTTAATCAACCAGTCAGATAATAGTGGCAGCAAGAGCTTTAGTTTAGACCTCTGGTGCGCCATGGAACATGGGATGCCGGTTTCTAGTTTGCTTTCACCAATCAACTTCCCAGTTTAATTTATCAATGGTGGTGATAGGGTAGGTGGCCCATGCAGGAAGTGGTGGAGCCTATCTGTTTTAGATCGTTTTTTAATGAGCGCTTTTCCTTCAGTTTGATAGGTACTTTTATTTAAGGAAATCTTCTTTTAATGAAACACGTTAAAAACGATTGAGATATGAGGGGAGATGATCTCAATGTTGGAACGTTGTTTCCTACAATATTGATAACTCTCTCAAAGACGACGAGGCTCAAAGCACAAGCACAATCAAAGCTGGGCCTTTTAGACGCATCAATAATTCAGGCTCCAGAATGAAAGACGAACTTTTCAAGACGACGCTGTTTTCAGCAAGATGATCGAGCAGGCTCCAGACTATGAGCATAGAACTCTCCACAAGCTGGCGAACTTTCCAAGACAAGGCCGGGAGAAACTAACCAAACGAAAGACGAACAATCTGTGGAAGCTTCATAATTCATTTTGATCTTCGACATATGGGAAAAAAGAACGTAAAACAACTTGAAGTACCTCTGATTTGGAGCTGAATTTCTTGACCATGCGCCATGCTGCAGGGTGCCGACTAAAACCCAACGCCAGGAGCCCAGGACGAGCGAGGTCTGCTCCTGCCTCAACTGTCACCGACTGCCTTTTCCCACGCTTCTGCTAATGAACAAGAAGTACAGGCGCCTTGGGCTCATATATATCGATCCCAACGTCTGATTGATAATAGGACAGAGACATCTATTTTCAGTACGATTGGGTGGTCTTCTTTTCCACGATGTGGGACTGGGACCGGAACCGCCCATATCCAGGGTACAGTTCTAAACTGCAGGTTTGGATACCTTGACCTTTGCAGCCAGGAATGTGGAACGATGCTACGTTGGTTGTACAGGAGTATCGATTTGCGATTCCGTTTCCGCATAGTAAAAACTACTAAAAACCTATGTAAGTACTGTACCATGCTCCTCGACTTAGGTGCGCCGTAGAGCATCTAAGACGTAGAAAATTGCATGATTCTGAATTGATAAGAATTTTAATGGCATGGTTATCATAGTCGCTTTGGTGGCCCTTTTTTCCTTTAAGTTTTCTCTAGTCGTTCCCTAGTCGCTCTTTTGTTAGTAGTTCTACCTGTTGTGGTTGTTTTTCCAGTTGTATTCAGTTGTGTTTGGGTCACCATCTAGTTGTCTTTGTATATATATTTTTGTACTTTCCCATTTCGAAAAAAAATATATTTTTGTATTTGTCACACCCTAAAATTTGGAATTTCGGGATGTGATTAAAAAGAGAATATTAAATAAACAATTTTCACAAATTATTAAAACTTTTCAACATTTATTTGGCTATCATGACATTTAGTGTAGAAATATAATAAATTTTCTAATTTAAATAAATAAGCTTTGCGTGTGCTTAATAAATTGTTGCATTTATGCTGTTGCATTATTTTTGGAGTGAAAATTTGACTTTCAACAAAAGTTTATTCAAGGTTCAACATTTGCGAACTGCAGTTTCAATATTTGATCACTTTTGTTTCAACATTTGAAAAATCTTTTTTTTTTCCTTTTTCTCGGCCCAATTCCCTCGCGCAGCAGCAGCGGCCCGGTTTCCTTCTCTCGGCCCAGTCCGCCACGCGCGCAGCCATCGGCCCAGCCCATTTTTCCCCTTTCCTTTTCTTTCTCCCGCTGACGTGTGGGTCCCGCCTGTCGGTCTTCTTCTTCCTCGCGCCGTATGCGAGTGGAACTCGACGGCGAGTCCGAGCCCGGCCGCGCGCCGTCTCCGCGCCGCCTTCCCCTTGCGCAAGCCTTGTTCTCGGCCTTTATAAGCGCGCCGCCCGAGCTCCCTTGGCCCTCAATCCAAGCAATAGCTTCCACGCCGCCATAGCCGCCCAAACCCTAACCTAGAGCCGCCGCCGCGATTCGAGCTTCCAAGCGCCTTCTAGCCGCTTCGAGTTTGCCGCCAAGGTTTATGGGAAGGTGAGGAACCCACCGAGCCTCTAATCTCTCTCTCTCGCTTTCTCGAGATCTCGTCGCGTCGCCGTCGTAGCCGAGCCGCCGCTCGTCGTCGCGAGCTTTCTCGATTGCGCAATGCTCGTCGAGAACCCCCAAAATCGATTCCATTTGATCCCAGCTAGCTCCCAAGACCAGAATTGTTGAAAACCGAGCTTTCTAGCTCGAGTTTGTGTCAACTCCGGCGAAGCGCCGCCGCGGGCAGCGGTCTCCGGTCGCCGGCGCCGCCGCAGTTGAACTAGAGCTGTCCAGAGCCGTTAGATCGAGATCCAACGGCTGAGAACCAACCCGACTCAAGTCAAACTGAGTCGCACCGGTCAGCCGCGCCACTTTTGCAGAAAAGCCCCTAAGTTTCTTAGAAATCAACCCGCAGTCCAAGCCAGTTCAAAAATAATTAGATCTAGGTCCTTTTCTTTTTGTTTTAGCCCCTGAAATTTCATAGATTCTAACCCGCTGTCCTTGGCTGCCCGTTTTACATGTGAACCCTCGAGTTTTCATATGTAATTACGTTTTAGGTCCCTGGTCTCTTCTGTTTAAGCCCCTGGAAGGTTAGATTTAGTACAAAGAAGCCCTTGAGCCTTGTTTTATCCCTAGATTTCACGTTTAGTCCCCGTTTAACCTCGTTTTTGTTGCTTTAATCTTCTTTAAGCATAGAGTTTAATTCACCACTGCTGTTTACCATGTTTTAGGTTTTGAAATAAATTAATAAATATTAATTTTTCCTAATTCTTATTTAACAAGCTTTCTAATTTAAAAGCTAATTAGAGTTACACCTTCATGTTTTATAATGAAAGTTAATTTGGTTAATCATTATTGAACTAGCCTTTTATAATTAAAATATGGTAAGATTTATATCTTGTCTTTTCATAAACAAAGATGTTAATTTGAATAATGCTTACGTCATATGTTTTTCCAAATAAAAGCTAGTAAGGTTATATATTGGTTTTTGTAAACTAATAATTAATTTGCTTAATGTTCAATGTTGAATCTTGTTTTCTAAATAAAACATGACCATGTTCATACATCAGCTTTTATGAATAAATGTTAATATTTACTTCACTAGCTTTTCTAATTAAAAGTTAATTAAGGTTATACCCCATTGTTTCATAAACAAATGATGTTAATATGATTAACAATTATTGAACTCTCTTTTCTAATTAAAATCTGATTAGAGTAAACATCAGTTTTGTGTAATTTAAATTAATATGATTAATTTTCCAACTTGAATGTGCCTTTAATATTAACTTGTTTAGTTCAACACGATATATGAAGTTAATCGATTAGATGCCCTCACATGCTTTCTTGCAAGTTAAAATATTTAATTGATATAATTATTATATAAATATTTGCAAATAAAATTGATTAGGCTTTAACCCATCTTTTCATATCAAAGTATAATTTGATTAATTTAAATAATGGATATTTCTCTAAATATTCATTTCATGTATTTTTCTTAACTAAAATAGATAAAGCACATAGTCTTTACTTTCTTTTGTAATATAAATTATCCGATAGCTATACCTTTCCAACCGTTGTTCCGTTTTCAACGTTTGTTTCGCCCTTGTGATCGTAGTAGCGAGCCCTATCGTTTAGTGCGTTCTTTTAAAGCTTTTCTTTTGATTGGTGTATTGTTCTTAGTTGTATTTATTTCTTTGCTTGCATGTTTGTGCTTGTGCTCGATGTTTGCTACGATTAGAGGAGCATCGTTCCGAACCTGTCAAGAACAAGAGTTGAAGACTGAGCAGTGGTATTCTTTTGCGGAAAGGCAAGTGTCCCTAACCATCTTTCTACCTATGCTTTATGAGATCATATGTGTTAATTGGAAACCATGGAGATCCACCCAGGATTATCCGTACAACCATAATACTATATGGCTCTGGTCTTGGCTAATTAATTAGAAACCTTGGTTAGTAATGATCTTACCGAAAGGGCATGGGGGGTGGCGGTTGACGGTGTATAGCCCGGTCCTCTTGGGAAGTGGGCTTAGCTAAGACACTATGTCCGTTAGGGAGGGTTATGCCTGCTTCCGATCCGGAAACCTTAGCGGATTGTTTCTAACTAGGGAATCTTTGTAAAGGCCTCGTAGCGTCCCTATGCAATCACACCTCGGAAGTGTGGTATGCGCCTTTGTGGTGCAGCATGGTTGGGTCTAAGGTTCTTCGGAGCTTTTACGCGAATTGTGGTGAAAGTGTACAACCTCTGCAGAGTGTAAAACTGTTATAACAGCCGTGTTCGCGGTCATGAACGGCCTGGACCCTTACATGATTAATATACTTGAAGTTGATAATTAAATTGTTCTGGTTATTTCCGTGGCCTTGCTGAGTACCAACCATAAGTGTACTCATCCTTGCTCATTGCTGCTCAGTATTCAGAAGGTGTGTGAAGTTGTTGAAGGTGATGCTAGGCGTACGCAACCCCCAGTCAACTGCTGCCTGTGGTGAAGAGTTCAACATTCCGCTGCTAGAATACGTTTGTATTGTCTTTATTTTATTATTTCCGCTGTAACTTTGTGTTCTGTTTATTCATGGAGTCTATCATATGTGTGAAACTTGATCCTGGCACACATATGAGATGCATCTGGTTTTCTTTCTAAAACCAGGTGTGACAGTATTCCTTCTTCTAATAATAATTTAGTAGTATTTTTTAGAAGTTAATTATCAAAATCCAACTTAAAAGACCTTTCCATCTCCCATCACATGACTTATATTTTTTTTAAAAAACAACTTGATATAAAATGACCTTAAAAACAAGATTAAACGGATGACTTTTCTTATCGTCCTAGAGCTTATAAATAAACTGAAAAAAATAGTAAGAGAATCGCCCCCAAGCAAAGAAGGTCGCAATAACCAACTGCTAGCAAGATCTAAGCATCCACTAAAATAGCATTAGCAGGGAATTACCCCCAATTAAGCGGCGTTGTGGTAGGTGGAGAATCACAGTGATGCTGGCATCATCAAATATGCTTTACATTGATGAGATGAGAGGGCATAGAGATAGACATATACTTCCTCTGTTCCCCAAAGACTGTCGTTTTAGCGTTTGAAAAATGTCCCCGAAAGAGTGCCGTTTTAGCCTAACAAGCATAGGTACAGATGCAGCAGTATAGATGGGGCAGCAGTGGAGTACGATGGCAAAGCACAGCAGGAGCTGCGCTGCAGGCGGGGGGCTGGAGTCTGGAGGGAGAAAGAGAGGAGCACGACGCCCGCTGCATCTGACAGAAGCAGTGTTAATAGAGTCATCATGGTAATTCATTCTTCTATTTGAGGTTTGTGATTTTAGCTATCTTTTGGACAGAGGGAGTATGCAGCTCAACTATCTGTCAGAGTCTACCATAAATTGACGTGCACATGCCACTTGCATCACATTGGTGATTAGGGCAAAGACTTTCACAATCCGATCATAAAGCCATTGTGATCATATAGGATATCGATCAGACGTAAAGGAGAGGTGGTTTGACAAGCTAACCATTTAGTGCTGCAGACACAGAGATTCTGAGGACCCAGCAGTCACATCTGAAAGGCACAAGCTTGACTGCTACAAAATCCCTTTCGAATTTGCAATTTTGCACGCAAGATCCACGAGCAGGCTGAAGTCCTTGCATGTCAGCGTCTTCCCACAAAGAGCGGTGGCGGCTGCTGGCTCGCGGCTGCCGATCGCATTGCACTGGCCGGCTATCTCTGACCGGTCCTCTGAGCAATGGCGGCGGCGTAGCGGAATCGACGACCAGTTCTTTGCTGATACAGTGGGGTTGATTAAACACGCAGGACGAAGGTTAATTTCGTTGACCATTTGGCTCCAATGATTGCATCAGTCACCAGTATCTACTCTAGTAACTCTACGAGATACGACAAGAGGCCAAGAGGGTAATCATGGGGTTATCTTTTACTTTGAAAAGTATCCACTATTTCAGGATGCGTCATCTCACAATTGGAGGATCCGATCCACTACCTGATTCAGCTTTGAACAATTGAACTGAACTTCTGTCGACAAAGAACTGAACTTTCCGCATTTCCCAGTGGCACCGACAGCAACTTTCATACAGTAATAAAGCAGAGTTGCGAAGTGATCGCGATCGAAACCAAAAAGAAGAAAAATCCAAGCACTATTCTTCAGAGATTTTTGCAGCTTGGAGCTGTTGGTCAGACTTGTCCCCTAGTATCTTCTTAGCCTTGGCATGACGGTCGTCGAGGTAGTGCTGGTACATGTAGGACAGGAGCCCCCACACGGCGATGAGCATGGCGATCAGCTTCACCCCGTCCATCCGGTCGCCGAGGAAGACCACCGCCACGACGGGCGACAGCGGCGTGCCCACCGTGCTGATCACGTTGGTGAAGAGCGACGACACCGCGGCGACGAGCCCCATGAGACCCATCGTGCAGAGCTGCCACGACACGGCCGTCCACCCCAGCGTCATCGCGTACGCCACCTCGCCCTTCTGGTACGCCGCCATTTCGCCGGCGATGGTGCGCCACTCGCCGGAGGCGAACAGGCCGGCGACGGACACGAGCGCGGCGGCGGTGTTGCTCCAGAACTGCATCTCCAGGACGGTGGTGAGCGTGTCGCTCTTGAGCACCTCCTCGAAGGTGAGCTGCATCAGGGACAGGATCAGGGAGAAGAGCGCCGACGCGGCCAGCGTCAGCGCGAACCCCGCCGGGAATTTCCCCTTGGGGATGTCGCTCCCGCTGCTCCCGTCGGAGCCGTGGCTGACGCCGACGAGCGCCGCCGAGAAGGTGAGCAGCACGACGGAGTTGAGGATGAGAGCACGGAACTTCTCCTTGTTGAGGAAGTAGGAGAAGACGGCGTTGAACGACACCTGGCTCGCCAAGATGATGGAGTAGGTGGACATGGGCAGGTACAGGAGGCCGTACGAGTACATCAGGTTGTCTCCGGCGAGGAGGACCCCCAGGCCGGCGTAGATGGCGGCGAGCTTCACCAGCGGCGGCCGGGAAGAAGAAGCCACCGCCGCCGCCGACACCGACGCCACGGAGGAGGACTTCCTGGTGCGGAAGTAGATTAGCAGCGGGATGGCCAGCGGCGTGCCGCAGGACTGCACCACCGTCTGCATCCACAGGCTCTTGCCGCCCTGGTCGTAGTAGATCCTGCCGAGGAGCGTCGCCACGCTCTGCCCGGCGAGGACGAACACGATGTTGACGAGGACCAGCGCCCACCATGCGAGCCGTTTCGATAGCGCCCGCCGCGGCGCCGGGGTTGGAGGACATGATCGTCCATGATCGTCTCCACCTTCTTGGCCTCGGATACCTGCATGCCCGGCTCATCATTCAGCTGCTGTTTTGCTCAATTAACCGCAGTATCTAGTACACTGTACACAGAGAGAGAACGGCACCTGCTGCGATCTGCAGCTGAATTTCACCAGCTTCACCCATCTCTTGAAGCACTATGAGAAATGAGTGACATGCAGCAAAGAGAGAGCAATCAAGATTTGTATGCCACAAGTCTGAAAGCTCTGAAAATGACTAGCGATTAACGACTCGATCTTGCGTACCCTGATCGTGCTCCTCCCCGCGAATTCCACGACAAATGAATACTAGTAGAGTAGACAACACGTTGCGCGAGAGTGTGAATCTGCTGTCGACATTTGCCTGACTGAGCTGACTAAGGAGCTACTAGTGACAGATATTTCATTTCCTCCTTTGATTCAGTGTCCCCTGCGGCCCTGCCTCATCACGAGAGAAGAAAAAAAAATCAACGGTGTCTGCAAAAGATTCCAAAGGAGGATGACGCTGATCGCATGGGAATATCCAGATGGAAACAAACTTCTATCTCCTGTGGCGAGCTACACTAGGTTTCGGCGGTGGCGGTACGTCAGCAGTTCGAATCGTTCGTCCAAAAATGGCAGATGCTACACTCCAGAATGGCAGAAACTACAAATGAAAGGAGTGACTGAAATCGTTGTTCCCTTCGGTTTCCATGGACCCGACGTGGCTGACCGCAGCGCAGGTCCATTACCTCAGCAGTGGATGACGCCATGTTGCATTGTTGCTTCGCGATAGCACCAATGCAAATGACTATGACAAAAATCATGAAAGCATGTGGCACTCGTTGATAGTGTTACATGTTTGGACTTTATTATTTTATTATGCATATGTTATGCTTTCATGGTAAGCGGAGAGCCAATTTGTACTTACCACAACCATATGAGCGCACCACATCATATGTAAAAGGACACACACTGATGCTTGCAATTTAACTAAGGTACCTTTTTATTTAGAGGTCAGGATGTCATATATTTTAGGAGGCCCGATGCATCATTGATGTGCAAGTTAATAACACTAGAGTTTTCGAGTGCAAAGAGTTGACGAATACGGCAGTCCTACAAAAAAAAAATCAAGGATGGGACTTCCCTTTGGGTAATAGCAGGAGCAAAACACTTAACCACTGAGTTTGCCGAGCCTTTTTAAGCAACGGTTCTGTAACTTCTTTTGTAAATAACTCTATTTTGCATGTCTAGATATTCCTATTTTTTTTTAATACAACAGACAACTTTTCTGCTGGTTCGTTTAAATATATATATACCTCACAGAGTCACAACAAATATTAGTATACCAATTTACTTAGTCTTTTTTTTTATCTCGAGCTCACTAGGATCATAGTTTTTTTTATTAGCTTGGCTTGTTTACAATTCGAGACAAACTTAAATTCACTTTTTAGTCAATAAATTCCTAGTTCTAATGGTACAACATGAATGCACAAATAAATATTTCCCCTCTAATTATTTTTTATGAATTAATTGTTGTAATTTTTTTAAATATATTTATAAATTATTTTCATAATGTTGATTGTTCACATACCAAATAGAATTTTTGCTAGATATGAAAAATGCACATCTTGGGCTGAGTTGGAAACTTTCAGAGGGGTTTCTGTAAAGTTTACAAGACACATAGAATCGATAGAAGATTACATAATATGATGGGGTCTTCATGAAAAAAGCTCGGTCATGGCGGACAGGAGCTCTGGCGCTCCGGCTCGCCGGAGATTTGCTGGCATAGGGCTGCAATTGACTGGGGGAAACAAAGGAGGAGGACGAAGCGATCCCGTAGAGGTGCTCACCGTGGGCAGAAGAAGGCCGCTCCGGTCGGAATCGGAGACGGTGGCGGCGCAGCTCAAGCTCCTCGCCGGCGGAGACGTTCCGGTGAAGAAGAGGCGACGTGATACACCGGGGCTTCTTCACCGAATTCCGTTCGGAGCCGAGGACGACGGTAGCGGCGCCGACTCTGTGTGGTGTTCAGTAGATGCGAGAAAAGGGAAGACGGGGGCAGGGCATCACCGAATTCTTTATGTGCGACGCGTGTCAGCCTCTTGCATCCAGCGCTTCAGCGCTTGTAACAATTCGCCGGGCGCGGAAGGGAAGAACACTTCGACTTGATCAGCCACGCAAAGATCAGCTCATGTTTTTTTCTTTCTTTGCCTGGGATCATTCTGGCTCACGTCGTTGTGACTTGACGCCCCGGCCCCCGGCTCCCGGCGTCACCGCCATGCTAGGAGGAGTTCAGGAAGACGAGTACGAGATAATCGCCGTAGCAGGAGGACGCCAGGATTGGAGGTCACCATCAGGATTACGGAATACGGATCCGTCGTCTAATCCCGTGCCGCCGTGCGCATTCAGTTTCGTTGTTCAATGCAGTACATCAACAACACTCCATTTTATAGCAGTCTGAAACTCTGAATTCACACTTTCAAAGTAATGATTCATTAGTTCTTTTCAAATATTCTAAAGCTTGGTAGCCTCTGATTCAGGTGAACTGTCTCTGAATTACTGAAATCTACTCGACATATAAGATTCGCAAAATGTAATGCCCTGTCACACCTGGTTTTCTGGTTTTAAACAGAAAATCAAATGAATAATTATATGTATGTCAGGATCAAGTTTCATACATTATCAGGTGATGCGTAAAGAGATAGTAGAATTTCTCGACAAATGAATGGTCAAGAGATAGTAGAATAGACAGCACTTCGCGCAATAGTCTGAATCTGTTGTCAGCATTTGCCTAACTGAGATGACTAAGGACCTATGGATATTTCATTTCCTCCTCCGATGCAGTGTCCCCTGCCTCACCACGACAGAAAAAAAAATGAACGATGTCTGCAAAAGATTCCAAAGGAGGATGACGCTGATCGCATGGGGATATCTAGACGGAAGCAAACTTATCTTCTGTGGCGAACAATACAAGCTTTCCAATTATTGAGGTCCACTAGGTTTCGGCGGTGTCAGAGCTAGAACCGTTCGTCCAAAATGACACTCTAGAAACTACAAAAGAAAAAAGGGCGACTGAAATCGTTGTTCCCTTCAGTTTATAACTCTCCATGGATCCGACGTGGCTGACCGCAGATCCTTTACCTCAGCATGTCACGGTCGTTGATAGAGTTGCATGTTTGCATAATTGCATTTGGTGTTTTATTATGCTTATATTTTGTGCTACCTAGGTAACCGGAAAAAAATTTGTACTTACCACAACCATGATGAGGACGTACCACATCATATACAAGGACACAATTGTTCTAAGATTTGTTCCTATATATATATATGAGATGAAGACAAAATACCCGACGTCATATGCTCAATACTCAAAGGAATACACACATATCTTGACTCTTGGAATGTGTGCTCTTGTGCAAATGGGTGTGGTATGGTAGTTGTGGACTTGTGGTGTTGAATTTTTTCTAACTCTTAATTGGTCACTGTAGCGATCTCACCCGAGAAATGGGCCCACTTAAGTATATTCCACCTTCCATTGGTGCTAATACACGAAAATGTTCCCAAGTGCGGATTCGACCGTCGAGTCAAGCTCAACTAACTGCTACTGAAGATCGTCCGTCCATACGCTCACTCGAAGGTGAGTTCCAAAGATCACATCATTCCACAATTTAAATTACAACAAGGTTCAGAGTTATTACAACCAAATAAAATAGTTCAAGTTCATGCAGCGGAAATGTAAACGAGATACTAGCGACGATCCATAGTATCGTCACGATGAAGTCAGCCGTGACGCTACTCCTCACGATCCTCGGGAGAGGTCGGCTCCCACTCGATGCTGTAACCAGGAGGAAGCTGGGAGGCCCAAGCCATAGAGGCAGCTACCTCCTGAGGGGACGGTCCTGAAAATTAAGCCACAAGCAAGACTGAGTATACTAGTTATACTCAACAAGACTTACCCGACTGGTGATCACTACACCACCGACTCCTACAATGAGAGGCTGTTTGGCTAGTGGGGTACTTTTGCCAAAAGCGACTAAGCTGTTTTCTAATTTCTCCATTTTGATTTTAATTTCTTTAACCTATCCATTCTAGGTGAGCCTAGCTAAACAATCAAGTTTTGCAATACAATTATTCCATACAAAGATTTCATCCTTCCAAGTTTCACTTCATAATATGTCATACATCGGTCAAGCAGTCTCATTAACCGCGAGAAGCGGACAGTTCGAACCGAATTTACTACCTGGCCAGGGGAAACCCACACATACGGAATGGTTGGAAATGCCAACACACCTCAATCCTTTCTCATCGATCCACAATTCGGAACCGGGTCCATTTCCTCAGGATAAAGGTTTACTGCTTCACTCACAGTCTCACGCATATATCCACAAGTGTACGGCAGGGGAAAACAAAGTTTCCAAGGAGAGATGGCTATCGGCCCTAGCTGCTTCAATCTGATACCGGGACTTACCGGCCCCATAAACCGTGCATATATGTGGTACGTTCAAACGCTTGACACAAAAGTACCACATGTTTCCAATTAAACCATCGATAGACGGGTATCTACAATCATCCGTCCATCATCTCTAGTGTTTCTGATATCAGTAGACATACAACTCCTATATCTCGCGAGTGTCGGAAAACACTCGACTTCTATCGTTCTTAAGCATAGCAACTATCGGACCTAACATACTAGTGTTCAATCAAAGGAACCTATGATCATGCAATCTAGGGTTTCATTCAACTCCTTGAAACTTAAATGCACAAACATATAATCAAATAAATCGCGTAAGTAAAGTTAGGTTATGCTCCGGGGCTTGCCTTCCGGCTCGAAGCGGTGCTCCTGCTCGGGGCTTGGATCCACGTGCACCACGTTCACCTCGGACTCCTGGGCGATCTCCTCGGCAGCGGGGACTAGCTCGTAGACTCCGTCGGCGAGACCCGAATCTACACGAAATGCATGAAATGCTTAAGTATCGAGATTTAAATAGTTAAGGTTTATTTAAATCTTGGTTAGTGAATTGGAAAGGATAAACATTAATTATAAGTGAATATATCCTTTTCATTTTGAACCTCTACTTTTATTTTAGAGTTTTAGGTTTTTCTCTTTTCTTTTCTTTTTCTTCTCTTTTCTCTTCATTTTCTTCTCTTTTCTTTTCTTTTCTTTTTCTTCTCTTTTCTTTTCTTTTTCTTCTTCTTCTCTTTTCTTTTCTTTTTTCTTCCCTTTTCTACCATTCCAGTCCTTTTTCTATTATTCAAAAGGTGAACTTAGGAATATTATTTTTAGGTGCCATTTGACCAGAGGCTTGCTCATGCCAAGGCAGGAGCTTAGCCCAAAATTTGGCCCAAGATAATTTTTCTGTAATTTATTAAAATTATTCTTATCTTTTTGCCTAAAACCAAACTAAAATCCTACAAAAATAATTACAAGGTTTCTGTCCACACCACTTGTCACAGTGACTTAGGGTACCAAGAGTGAACTCTCTGCAAGTTTATAGGTGGTATTGATTTATGGTTATTTTTGTGGAATTTCACCATGTTTAAACTACCAAAAATCATTTAGCCATTTTCCAGTGCCCAAAAATTACCATTTTCATTTTTCTAAGGTTTCTAATGTATTGATTAAGCTTCTATGTGAAGGAGGTGATTTTTCACTGAGTAGATTATTTTCTGTGATTTCTTTGCCAAAACAGCAGGGTATATGTTTGGAAAAATCATAACCCTAAATCCACTGGAAATTTTTGTGCACCACTTGCGCATTAAGCTAATGATAATCACCCTAACAACATATCCCAAGCTCAGCTCCAGTGCATGTGTAGATTTTGAACTATGATGAAAAGTGCTCAAACTGAAATGAATTTATATTTCAAAATCTACAGCTCAACTGAGTGAGGTGCAAAGGAAGAAGTTGGCCTTCTAGATTCACTGGTCACTACAAAATTGGTTTGTCATTTTTCTGATTTTTCTACGATTTTCTACGAATTTTTGAAGATCTCAGCGAATTAAACCTAAAATATAGAATCTATTTTACGCTGTGAACCCTAGGGTTTTTGAATCTCTTACAAACAAGTCCCTGCATTTTGCGCTCGGCCCCCTTGAAAGAGGTTGAAGACACACTAAGGCCCTCGAGTTCGCCGGCGTTCGTGCGCCGGCCAAACGGCGGCGGTTCCGGCCCGGGGAAGTGGAGGGAAACGAAGAGGAGCTCACCGTGAGTTCTTTGGGCAAGGTCTCTGTAACACCCTAATTTCATCACATTAAAATTTGCTTAGGCAACTATTTGTCCTAGGTTGTTTTTAGGAAATATTAAAATTTCAAAGTTAAATTTTGGCCTTAAATATTTAAACAACATTTAAATTAGAGTCACTAAACTCTTTGTTGCATTCATGCTGATTTGCATATTTTTGAATGCTTGTTTGAATTTGAAAAAAAGGTTTGCAAAAGTTTAAACTTAAATTTCAAAACCTTTCTTTTCCCTCTCTCTTTTTCTAGCCGGCCCAATCTTCTTTCGCGGCCCAGCTTCTTCTTCTCCCGGCCTTTTCTTTTTCTCCCCTCGCGCAGCCGCGGCCCAATTTCCTTTCCCGGCCCATTCCGTCGCCGCGGCCCAGTCGTCCGTTTTCTCTTCCTTTTCTTTCTCCCGGTCGCTGACATGTGGGCCCGCCCTGTCAGGGTCTTCTTCTTCCCCGAGTTCGAGTCGCGCACGGCCGGGACTCCTCCGGCGAGTCCGAGCCGTTCCCGCGTCGGTTTGCCCCTCGCGCAAGCTTTCCGGCCTTTATAAGCCGCCGCCCGACCCTCTCTTGCCTCCTCAACCCAAAGCCGAGCTTCCGCGTCGCCATAGCCGCCGTAGCCGCGCTCTAACCCTAGCTTCTCGCCGCCGCCGTGTTTCGAGCTCTCGAGTTCGATTCCGCCGCTTCCAAGTCGTCGCAAGTCTTCGCGTGGAGGTAAGGAGTGCGCAGAGCCCCTAATCTCCTTCTCTCTCGCTCTCTCGAGTCCCTGTCGACCTCGCCGCCATGGCCGTGCCGCCTTGGTCCGTTGCAAGCCTCCACCATCGACTAAACCTCGTTTAGATCCCCAAAAACGGATTCGCCGTGGTCTCAGCTCTCTCCCGAGCCAAACGCGGCGAGTTTCCGAGCTTCCTAGCCCTAGTTTCGCCAACTCCGGCGAGTTTCCCGGCGAGGCGCCGCCGCGCGTCGTGGTCAGCGCCGCCGCGTCGATGCCCGTTCGATCTGAGCCGTTCGATCGAGATCTAACGGTCGAGGATCGAGCCGACTCGAGTCAAACCGAACCTTACCGGTCAGCCGTGCCGCTTTTGCAAAAGAGCCCCTAGGTTTTCTAGAAATCAACCCGCGGTCCAAGCCAGTTCAAAAATAATTAGATCTAGGTCCTTTTCTTTTTGTTTAGGCCCCTGAGCTTTCTAAAAATAGAACCCGCCGTCCTGGTTGGTCGTTTTTCACATAAGTCCTTCGGTTTTTATATGAAATTACGTTTTAGGTCCCTGGTTTCTTCTGTTTAAACCCCTGGAGAGTTAGTTTTAACTCAAAGAAGCCCTAAACCTTGTTTTAGCCATATCTTGACCGTTTTAAATCCGTTTTGAGTGATCTTTGCGCTCACGCGATCGTCTCTTCATCAAGAATAGTTCTAGACACGTCTTTGCGTCTTTCAAAGTTGTTTGGTGTATTGTTTTATTTTTATTGATTGAATGCTTGTGTGAAACGTATAGAGAACGATCCGTTCGAGGGAGATCAAGATCAAGTTTTCGAGGAGGAGCCACCGCAGTACTTTGAGCAAGGCAAGTGGATTTCCCCCTCTGCATACTCTATTGAACCCATACACATTGCATAACATTAAAGTTTATATTTATGTCGCGATGCATTAATTTGATGGGTCCTATTTAAGGATGACTAGTCTTTTACACCCAAGCCTTGATACACCGGGTTTACTTTCATGTTGGGTAGCTATGCTAGATGCTTAACCTTGGTTTATGATGGGTTCTATCCAACATTGATGAATATCTTTATTTATATCTTGTTATGTTAATACAAGATCACCATGTTAATCGGAACATGGAGAACCACCCAGGATTAACCGTACAACCACAATACTATATGGCTCTGGTCTTGGCTAATTAATTAGAAACCTTGGTTGGGAATGATCTTACCGAAAGGGCATGGGGGGTGGCGGTTGACGGTGTATAGCCCGGTTCTCTCGGGAAGTGGGCTTGGCTAAGACACTATACCCGTTAGGGAGGGTTATGCCTGCTTCCGATCCGGAAACCTTAGCGGATTGTTTCTAACTAGGGAATCTTTGTAAAGGCCTCGTAGCGTCCCTATGCAGTCACACCTTGGAAGTGTGGTACGTGCCTGATCAGCACAGCATGGTTGGGTTTAAAGTTCTTCGGAGCTTTTACGCGAATTGTGGTGAAAGTGTACAACCTCTGCAGAGTGTAAAACTGTTATAACAGCCGTGTTCGCGGTCATGAACGGCCTGGACCCTCACGTGACTAAACTATCGAAACATGAAATCAAATCATCGCATGCATATGTTATTGGTTATGTTCATTATCTATGTTTATGATTTACTTTATGCTTATTTATTATTAATATGGGGTGGTATATACTTATATCTTAGTAAATAGTTGCTTGTCAATAAAACTTGACCAACTAAAATGCTAACCGCTGCAAAAAAAAAAAAAACCAAGCCTATCCTTGATAGCTTGCATATTTCCCCCACTTGTTGAGTACCAACCATAAGTGTACTCACCCTTGCTTATATTGGATCAGAAGGTAATAATGGAGCAGAGTACCTCAGCGATCTTGATGAGTTCTAGGCATGTGTTCCACCAGTCGGTTGCCTGTGGAGTGCTTTTGGAGACATCGTCTTAGTTATCGTGTGAACCAGTTTATTTTGGCCTTTGTGCCTTATTCGTGAGTGTAATAAATACTTTGTTTATTAAATATTCGTTTGAGTACTGTTTCTGCTGTTCACTCACGGTCTATCATATGTGTGAAATTTGATCCTGGCGCACATATGAGATGTACTCGGTTTCCTCTCTAAAACCGGGTATGACAGAGTGGTATCAGAGCCGTGCTGACTGTAGGACGCTAGCCTAGTTAGAATGGTCGAAGTAAGGATTTAGTTTAGCAAGCCAAGTCAGTTTCTTTAGAGGTCTTATTTTATTAGTTAAAAATTCTCTGTTCTTCTTCTCTTTTCTTTGGTCACCTTTGCCTCTATTTCAATTATCTTTACTAAGGTTCTCTCTCTATGCTTAGATGGCCAAGAGCTTTCAGACTGACCCAGCCCCACAGATGGATGATGATGTGCAAGGAGATCCCGTATGGGTATGCTATTCTGATGATGAGGATATACCTGATTCTGCTTCACCCACAGCAAATGTTGAAGGGAATCTAGATGGTATTGGGAATGAAGGTGATGAAGTTTATGAGGATGAAAAGGATGATGAAGAAGAGCCCAAGGTGGAGATGATCACTTCAATAAATGAGCTTGGTGCTTTCCCACTCTTGCTTGAGGATGTTCTGGAAGCATTGGGCAACTACACCAGGCCACTCTACATAACCACTTACAGTTCCGCTGCAAACTACCAGGAGTATTACCATACTCAGGTTCATGTTAGGGCGCAAATGGAGAATGCCTCTCGCTTCAGGACTTGGTCTATTCATGAGTCAAGCCTTCTACATACCTCCTATGAAGCTGCAGTCAGTGACGCCGCCAGGAGGGCAGTGACATCTATCAGCCACCAGTACCAAAAGGAGCTGTCTCACACAGAGTACCGTCACTTGCCTCGTCGCCGTCCAGGAACTGAGCAAACAGTTGTAGTGGGAGGAGGACCAACAGCAGATCCTCGTCTCAATGTTCTTGCCCGAGTCACTGCAGCGCTGAATACTGATTTGGAAGGTGTTATTAATGAACTCGCCCAAGCCCAAGAGCGGATTGTAGAACTCGAAGAACAGCTGTTCCAGCAACCAAGCCAAGAGGATGTTGAAGAGAGGATGGCCAATGCTCGGTCCCCACCTCGGAAGAAGTGTCGCTTTGGAGTCCCTTTCTCCGTCACACAGTTTAGGGAATAGGTTATCTTTAGGTTTCCTTTTGTAAGTTTATCGTTAGTACGGTTTTGTGAGGTCGATCGTTTGTTTAATGCCTGTTGCTTGGATAAATGTATGAGTTGGAATCTTTGTTTGTGTGTCTTTGGTTGTGGAGTGATGACCACAATTAAAGAAAAATATTAATAAAATATTAGTTGAGTTTAATTCTAGACCCCTCTTATCCTTTGATCTTAGTTTCTTATCTATCTCAAGTCTATCCGGCATCCATATCCCTTATTCTGAAATCTGATCGCGCCGATATCCGAGTCAGCAGTACTGTTTTGATAATTTCGGGAGTTACACAAATCCGTTTGACCTCAAACCAGTGGGGTTAGTTTCAGAATTTGATGACTGAATTTCTGTGATTTTTTCCATAATTTTGGAAATCTGTGTCGCGGGAAACACACCAAAAGTTTTCAGGAACAGAATCTGTTTTTCCAGCTTGACACAGGCAGCTTGATTATTTTGTATCCGGAGTTTCAGAGGTCCGATTGAGGTGATTCCAGTTGGATTAGATTCATAACTTTATGAGTATTGATCTGGAATTTTGGTATAATTTTTGGATGCACGAATTGACAGTTATGGATGAATGTTTAGGGAGGACAGAATCTGAGTGGTGTTGAATAGTTAACTTTCCTCTGCTTTGTTCTTTCTTCTTAACTTCAATGCTATCTCATACTCTCGCAGTAGAGTCTTTCCTTTACTCTTATCTGTCTGAGTATCATTCTCTGAATCATATCTATCTAACACTCAGATGGTTAACACCAGGACCGGAGGAGGTAGAGACGTTCCTAGTCAGAGGCGTGATCACGTGGTGAACCAGCAGAATCAAGCACCCCCTCCACCACCGCCTCAACACGCAATGGATCCCGCTATGCAGCAGTTCCTAGCAACCCAGATGCAACTCATCCAGCAGCTCACTCAGACAGTGGCCAATTTGCAGGCACAGCAGAACCAGCAACCACCACCGCCACCAGAACCAGTCCAGCCGCCTAGGGATCATCACAGGCAGTTTTTGAGCCAGCATCCTCCTACTTACTCTCACTCTGCAGATCCATTGGATGCTGATGATTGGCTCAAGAATGTTGCAAAGAAGCTGAATATTGCTCAGTGCACTGATCGTGAGAAGGTCTTGTACGCTTCAGGAAGATTGGAAGGCCAGCAGCCGATTGGTGGGATGCGTACGTTAACGCGCATAACGCTCCTGACACCATCACATGGCAGCAGTTCCAGGATGCTTTCCGCACACACCATATTCCAGCGGGTGTGGTGGATTTAAAACAGGAAGAGTTTCGTGCATTGGTGCAAGGAAACATGAGCGTGTGTGAATATCGGGATAAATTCACTCAGCTATCTCGATATGCACCTGATGATGTGAATGACGATGCGAAGAGGCAACGTCGTTCCTGAAAGGTTTGATTGGGCCTATCAAGTACCAGCTGCAGACTCATACGTTTCCCAATTTTCAGACAATGCTTGATAAGGCCATTGGTTGTGAGAATACACGCAAGGAGTTGAGTGAGCAGAAGAGGAAGTTCCAGTCGTCGTCATCAGGGCAGACAAGCAACACTCGTCCTCGTTACAATTCTTCACAAGGTTACCAGAATCGCTCAGGAGGTAATGGTGGACATTACCAACAGGGACAACAGGCACAACGTTCTGGTCAACAGGCTCAGAGGTATTCCCAGCAGACACCTCGTACTCCTAACCAGCAGCAGAACCGTTCTGGCAATGGCACCCCGCCAGCACGAACCAACAATCCAGTCACGCCAGTACCACCTAATGGTTGCTTTAAGTGTGGTGATGTGGGACACTATGCTAACAATTGTCCCAAGCGTAACCCCCAGACACCCCAAGCTCAGAGGAGCGATGGCCAGAGGTCCGTTCAATCTTCTTCCCAGCAAGGCAACAAGGGACAGCAGAACTATGCTCGTGGCAGGGTCAACCATGTGACAGCTGAAGCCGCTCAGGAAGCCAATGACGTGGTCATCGGTATGTTCTCCATAAACTCAGCACCTGCTACAATATTATTTGATTCTGGAGCATCGCATTCTTTTATTACTGAACAATTTGTGTCTGAGCATAACATACCTAAGCAACCCATGAAAAATATGCTTTTAGTAAATTCCCCAAATGGTGAAATGAAAGCTAGATATGTGTGTCCTCGAGTTAGACTTGAAATTATGGGTATAGAATTTCCATCCAACCTAGTGGTTTTGAAGTCTGAGGGAATTGATGTGATACTTGGAATGGATTGGTTGGGAGCTCATGATGGAGTTATTCAGTGCGCCAAGAAGGCAGTGCTATTCACAAGTCCGCAAGGAGATCGAATGGAGTTTCAGATGAGTCCAGTTGTCCGAAGAGAAGCAACAATTAATCAAGTGAAAGGAAAGTCACTGGAGGATATCAGAGTCGTGTGTGAATTTCCGGATGTCTTTCCTGATGATTTACCAGGTATGCCGCCTGACCGAGACTTTGAGTTCATCATTGAGCTTGTACCTGGTACTGCACCTATTTCAAAAAGAGCATATAAAATGGATGTTAGAGATTTAGCAGAATTAAAGAAACAGATAGAAGAACTTTTAGCTAAAGGTTATATTCGACCGAGTTCATCTCCATGGGGAGCCCCGGTTATATTTGTTGATAAGAAGGATGGTACTAGAAGGATGTGCGTTGATTACAGAGCTCTTAATGAGGTGACTATCAAGAATAAGTACCCGCTTCCTAGAATTGACGTTTTGTTTGATCAGATGAGAGGTGCAAAAGTTTTCTCCAAGATTGATTTGCGTTCAGGCTATCATCAAGTGAAGATTCGGAAAGAGGATATTCCTAAAACTGCCTTCACTTGTAGATATGGTCTTTATGAGTATTTGGTGATGTCGTTTGGTTTGACAAATGCACCTGCAAACTTTATGTATCTGATGAACAAGGTATTTATGGAGTATCTTGACAAGTTTGTGGTAGTATTCATTGATGATATTATGGTGTTCTCCAAGAATGAGGAAGAGCATGAGGAGCATTTGAGACTAGTATTGCAGAAGTTACGGGAACATCAGTTGTATGCCAAGTTCAGTAAATGTGAGTTCTGGTTGAAGGAAGTATCCTTTCTTGGACATGTCATAACAGATGGAGGAATCATGGTAGATCCGAGTAAAGTGCAGGATGTGTTGAATTGGAAGCCACCTCAGAGTGTGGCAGAAATCAGAAGTTTTCTTGGATTGGCAGGGTATTACCGCAAATTTATTGAAGGTTTCTCCAAAATTGCTAAACCCATGACTTTGTTGTTGGAGAAGGACGAAAATTCAAGTGGGATGATGCTTGTCAACAGAGTTTTGAGGAGTTAAGGAAGAAATTGACCACTGCTCCAGTGTTAGTGATGCCTGATATTCAGAAAGGGTTCGACGTGTACTGTGATGCTTCACACGTAGGACTTGGATGTGTGTTGATGCAAGAAGGCAGAGTCGTGGCTTATGCTTCTAGACAGTTGAGAAAGCATGAGAAGAATTATCCTACTCATGATCTGGAGTTAGCCGCAGTAGTACATGCATTGAAGATTTGGAGGCACTATATGATTGGAAAACGGTGTCGAATTTTCACGGATCATAAGAGTTTAAAGTATATCTTCACTCAGAAGGATCTTAATTTGAGACAAAGCAGATGGTTAGAATTAATCAATGATTTTGATTTGGATATTCAATATCATCCTGGAAAGGCCAACGTTGTTGCAGATGCTCTAAGTCGTAGGGGTCAAGTTAACTCAGTCATTGGGAGACTGATATCACAAGAGTTATGTTGGGAGATGGAACGACTTAACTTGGGTATCTGTGCTCATTCAGAAGCTGTGACTATGGAAGTAGAGTCAACATTAGAGCAAGGTATCAGGAAAGGGACAGTTAGAGGATCCGAAGATTGAGGAATTCAGAGCTTTAATCCATTCGGGGAAAAACTAAGGATTTTACTGAGGATGAACAAGGAACAGTGTGGTTCAGAAATAGGATATGTGTTCCGGAAAATGATAGGTTACGAGAACTTATATTGAAGGAAGCACATGATTCACCTTATTTATTCATCCAGGGAGTACTAAGATGTATCAAGATTTGAAAGAGAAATATTGGTGGTATGGTTTGAAGAAGGACGTTGCAAC